>BMAC01000012.1:298857-321823 GCA_014905375.1 Phtheirospermum japonicum
GTCCGGGATGTGCTCGTATTTCCACCCTGCTGGGTGGATACGAGCCTCGTGTATAGTCCTGAGATAGGTCGGCAAGTCCTTCGACGGACTTCGTAACCTAAAAATTAATAAGTTTATTTCAATATATGTCAAATAATTAAATTATATATTGAAAACATAACAAAATTGATATGTTACTTACCTATTTCCGAGCACATATGTCGATTAGCCGGCATAGACCCGCCTCGATGCTTCGCTATACCAGTCAAAGGGCCACCGGGCTCGCTCATCCTGTTCCGCCTGACCTTCTCAGATTTCTCCACCTCCTCAGGCCGCTGAAACTCCAACAGCCACCTGTTCCAAGTCGTCTCCCCTACAATAGCAGGTATCGTCCCATTCATTCGATACGCCTTCCTCCACTCGTATATACGACTCTTATAAGACTCCCGCATCGATATATAGAATGCCGTCCTGATGGCATTCTCGTCGTACATACGAGAGTGTCCCACCACACCAATCCCTACAAAAGAAATACAATTAGACAAAATAATTAAGCAATTTACTTAACAATAAATACTCAAAAATTCCTAAAAACGCACCACGTCTGACGATGGCTGTCCGGGATGTGCTCGTATTTCCACCCTGCTGGGTGGATACGAGCCTCGTGTATAGTCCTGAGATAGGTCGGCAAGTCCTTCGACGGACTTCGTAACCTAAAAATTAATAAGTTTATTTCAATATATGTCAAATAATTAAATTATATATTGAAAACATAACAAAATTGATATGTTACTTACCTATTTCCGAGCACATATTGTGTGTGTGTGTGTGTGTGTGTTTATATGATTGTCCAGATTATCGTTGACACTCATAAAATCTTCAAACCTCAGCCTTAACTTTCAGACTCATCTTCGTAGCTTTCTTCGTCTTCTTCAGTTAAATCTAGTTCATCCCTTTCCGACTCTTCTAAATCATCATTGACCGACTCATCGTGTTTCTTGATTGAGAGGGTCGTTTGATTGGAAGTCGACATCCTCTAATTATATTGCAGGAAATGTTTCTACAACATCTTCTTGGAATGACTGTTATTCAGGCACGCGAGGCTCGATATAATCCACCGTCGATCGAGCTTTGATTTGACAAGTTGCCCACCAATCTAGTTTGTCTCATTTCAAACTCGGATACGAACTGTATTGCACTTGAGTTGCTTGGGATGCGAGTACAAATGGCTCGTATCGATTGAACCTAAGTTTATGATTGATGTCAATGAGCTTATATTGAGGGTGAATTTTCGTGCCGGATGGAGTTGGATCAAACCACTCATATTTGAACAAGAGCGTCCTTCCGGTCGTTTGAAACCCGTGATACTCTAATTGAACAACTTCTAGAAGACGACCGTAATAATCCATGTAATCTGGACCATAATTTCTTCATCGTATACAAACTCATGTGCTCGACGTTGATCGTTCAGAGCCATACGAGAGCGTGTGAAATCTATATCCATTTATCTTACAACCATTGAATGTGTTCACAACACGTGATGGACCATATGCAATTGACCTCATATAATTATCATTTACATTGTTCAAAGGATCTCGTGCCTACAATAATTTTATGTTTTCAAATGTTATAATATATATTAATTGCCACGTAATTTTAAAGATAATCAAGACTCATGTATCTCTCAAACCAAACAAGAAATTCAGCGTCCACTTTTCTAGCCAGTGCCTCATCTGTAATGTTCGGTTGGTGACATTTAATACCATCTTCGAATAAACTACACATTTAAATTAAAATGAAGAATTGTTATAATATTTATTTAATAGATTTCGATAATTAGGTGTGCAACGAATTTGAATTGTCAACCTGATAAATTGTTGGAGTTAGCAACAATTTAGTAACACATATCTTTGGGCCTCAGCCAATTCTTCATCCGACAAGAATCTTTTCCCTGCGTCTGAGAAAGCTTCACCAGTRTTTTTRARAATAKATAKAACGTTTGGATTGTCGTCTTCATCATTTTGAACTTCTTTATTACGATTTAAGTTTGTCCTTTTTGTGGACACATTATCGTCGAAGTAGTACGAAACAAAATTCAACGCCTCTTCAACTAGATATGCGTTTGCTATCGAGCCTTCAACACACTCTTTATTTCTTACATTATTTTTCAACTTGCGAAGATACCTCTCAAAAGGATACATCCACCTATATTGCACTGGACCAGCAATTCTCGCTTCATATGGTAAGTGGACGGGCAAATGTTCCATTGAATCGAAGAGACTTAGTGAAAATATCATCTAAAGTTGACAGAGTATTAGGGAAATGTCACGCTCTAAACGACTCATATCAGCAGTTCCAATGACTCTCGCACTCAGATCTCTAAAAAACAAACTTAACTCTGTTAATGCCTTCCACACGGGATGAGGAAGCAGTCCTCAAAATGCAATTGGGATCAACCGCTGCATAAACACGTGACAGTCATGGGTTTTCATCCCGTACAATCTCAACCCTTTCATATCAACACAGCGACCTAGATTTGATGCGTACCCATCAGGAAATTTGAGAGCCTTTATCCATTCACACAATGCAACTTTCGATGGCTTATCGAGCGTGTACGACGCTTTGGGATACTTTCCTGATGCGTCTGCATGAAGTTCGGGACGGTGACAGTATTCTGCTAACTCATCTCTTGATTTTGACAGTGTCTTTTGTCTTCCCTTTGACATTCATCACCGTGTTAAACACATTATCAAAAACATTTTTCTCAATGTGCATAACGTCTAGATTATGACGAATCAAGTTAGTGCTCCAGTAAGGCAAATCCCAAAAAATACTTCTTTTTTCTCCAACCACTATTCTTCGCTATTAGTCCGTTCACATGTTCGTGGTTTTCATCAGTTACCTTCAGAAGTCCTAGCCGTTCAATTTCGGCCAAAACCTCTGTTCCAGAACGCACGTGCGGCGGCAGAGCTTCAACCTTTCTATTTTTTCTAATTTTTTTTTATCTTTACGAAGTCGATGACCACATTCTAGAAACTTACGATGGTTATTAAATCATGATTGTTTCATGCTCTTTTGCAGGGTAAAAGCGTCTGAACGCTCCATGCAGTATGGACAAGCTATTCGACCGGCCGTACTCCAACCGGACAACATCGAGTATGCAGGAAAGTCGCTAATGGTCCACGTAAGGGCCGCTTGCATCTGAAAGTTCTGTTTTATAGATACATCGTACGAGAGAGCACCGTCGGACCACAGCTGCTTCAGCTCCTTAATCAATGGCTGTAAAAAAACATCTAACTTATCTTTGGGGTTTTGTGGGCCCGAGACGAGAACGCTGAGAAACATATACTGCTCTTTCATGCACATTCAGGGAGGCAAATTGTATGGTGTGACAATCACCGGCCACAAAGAGTATTGTTTTCCGAAACTCCCAAAAGGTTGAAATTCGTCTGTACATAGACCCAATCTTACGTTTCGAGTTTCAGCGGCGAACTCTGGATGAGTTTGATCGAAGTTCCTCCAAGCCTTAGAATCTGACGGGTGGTGCATGACACCATCCTCTACCGTTTGTTCTGCATGCCACCGCATATCCTTTGCCGTTGTCTTAGAAGCGTACAACCTCTGTAGGCGGGCCGTTAGAGGAAAGTAAAACATCCTCGTGTACGGAATTAAGTTGGACTTGCGCCTTTTAGCTTGTCCCTTCTTTGCGGGTTTAAACCATGGATGATCAAAAAACTTGCACTTATCCAGATTCAAATCACCCTTCCAATAAATCATGCAGTTCTTAACGCAACAATCTATCTTCTCTACCGGTAACCCTATACCTCTCAACAACTTCTTACTTTCGTAGAAATTATCTGCAACATTGTTGTCTTCTGGCACGATCTCTTTGATTAAATCAATAAATTGATCATAACATTTCTGAGAAATGCCATGCTCCGATTTTAAATTCATAAGACGGGTAACTAAAGACAACCGATTGTGTTTCTCGCAGCCGGGATACAGAGGTTTTTTTGCCGCTTTCAGAATATCGAAAACCTTCTTCGCCTCGGGATTAGGTGGTTCATCCAACTCAATGTCATTCATATCGAAATTAGGACCGACAACATCTCGCACCATATTGACGTACGCATTTAATGATGATCCCACGATTTCAATATCAGCAGGCGATGAGACTTGATCTGTTTCTCCGTGATGAGTCCAAATGTAGTAATCAGCAATGAACCCTTTGGTACCGATGTGATATTTTATCTCATCGATAGACCTATAACTAGAGTTCCTACACTCAGTTCGTGGGCAAGGGCATTTTAGTTTATCACCGTCCCTCTCTGCAGAATCATGCGTGAGTGTATATTGTATGAAACTATCTACATCGGCCACGAACGCGGGATTTAGAAATCCGAAAATATTCTATTTGTACATCCAACTACAATCATCAGCCATCCTAATATTTTTTAGTGTTATTCGTGATTCTATAAGTAAAGAAGGTGGCAAAATTTCGGCAGCATTCCGAGAAGAATGAGTAATTCGAGTTGTAATTGGTAAGGCTTCTATCCCATTCAAGAACGTGACGTTTAGTAGTCTGTATTATCTTGAAATATGCATTTTTCTTAGATTCAAAATTTCGGCAGCATCTCCTCTCAGTTCTCGTAGTGCACGTATATTTCAGTGCACCCGAGATCAATTAGAGAGATTCAAAAACCAAGATTTCAAAACTAAAAAAAAAACATACACATAAGATAACCATACTACAAGTCACATTCTCAAACTGTCCAAAAATGGGACAATTCGAAATTTAGTATCAAACTCTATATTTGATACTAAATCTCAAATGGGTCTGAGGAATATTGGAATAATTCAAAACTTAGTTTCAAGATTTTCTATTTGATATTAATTCTCAAACAAGTGATCTATATGCATCGCGTCACTTCGTCAAGGTTCCAAATAAGCAATCACCACCGTCACATTTTTGAAAAATATTTTGAAAACTTAAATAAAACCACGTGACACCCTATCACGTTTTTTGAAAAAAAATTGAAAACCCGCTATTGGAGGGAAAACACCTCCCGACCGGCGCCGTAACCCACGTCAACGTCCGACGGTATACAACCAACAACACCAATGACAATAATATATATAAACAAAATTAAACCCCGGCCGATCATCCCGGCCTCCCATGCATGAACAATATATATACAATTTTTTTTAAATCCCGGCCGATCACCACGGCCTCCCATGCATGAACAATATATATACAATATAATGGGTGCATACATGTATATATCACAATATAATTTGCCCCTAAATTTTATCTAAATTTGAAAGCAAACCCTAATAATCTAAGTTAATACAATGATAAACCCTAATACAAGATTGCTTCTAGCTAGGTAGATTCTGAAGTAAACACTTGTTGTCTATAAAGAGCCACACAACATTTGAATACAGGTCATCGTTTTTCTCGACCACCCTCACCATGTCTGCTCCAAAAATCAAACGGCTCCTTGCTAGCACGGTCACTAAAAAAAGACGTCTTCATGGACTGTATCTACTGCTGAATGATAGATGTTTGGAACCGACATGGGGAGGGCGTTTGAGGAGGACAATCTCTGTATCAATGTTGTATGTGCTCTTTATAGACAAGTACTCCAGAATCTACCAAAGCTAAATTACTCCAAAATTGAACCCTAATTATTTCAAAATTGAACCCTAATTATATAATTATTACAAAATTGAACCCTAAGTACATAATTATTCTAAAATCGAACCCTAATTACATAATTATTCCAAAATTGAACCCTAATTACATAATTATTCCAAAATTGAACCCTAATTATATAATTATTCCCAAATTGAACCCTAATTATATAATTATTCCTAATGAAACCCTAATTTCAAATTAAACCTAAATTAAACTATAATTATAAATTATACCGTAAATTATTACATAATTTTAATTTATACCCTAAATGAACCCTAATTTCAAATTAAACCTAAATTAAACTATAATTATAAATTATACCCTAAATTATTACATAATTTTAATTTATACCCTAAACGAAACCCTAATTTCAAATTAAACCTAAATTAAACTATAATTATAAATTATACCCTAAATTATTACATAATTTTAATTTATACCCTAAATGAAACCCTAATTTCAAATTAACCCTAAATTAAACCATAATTGAAGAATAATTATATAATTATCCCCTCCTAATTAGGTAATTATGGCTAATTGAATCATAAGTACATACTTAATCATAATAACCCCATACTTTAACCCTAATTTTGTAATTAATTCCTAATGAACCCAAGTTTCAACTCTAATCCCTAAACAAACACTAAACCCTAACCTTTAAAACTAATTATATAACAATTAATAAACCACAAGTATATTAAAAAAAATATACAAACAAATACAAATATACAAGAAAAATAATCAAAAATATAAAATGAAAACTGAAAGTGGAGGTGGTGGTGGACCTCGGAGCTGCGGCGGAAATGGAGGCAGGCGGTCGTGGTGGACCTTAGGCTCGGCTCGGCTATGGCGCGGTGGAGGCAGGCGGCCAAGGTGGAGGCTCGGCTGCGGCGCGGCGACGGTGGCGATGTCACGGCCTTTTTTTTTTGGTTGCTCTTCTGGAAAGTGAGGCGGAGAAGGAAGGACCCCGACTTTTTAGGTTAAATTCCTAACGGCCAATGACCTTCAAGACTAAGCGGGTATTATTTTTTTTTATTAAAAATAATATCCTGGCGGTCATGGCCGTCAGGATTAGCGAGCTTATTTTATTTTTAATTAAAAATTATATTCTGACGACCGTGCCCGTCAGGGATCCTGACGGTCTAACCCGTCAGCGACGTCAATTTTATACACTGGCGGTCACGACCGTCAGTATAATTAAACGGGATAAACTCCCGCTCTTTCTCTGGCGGGTTACTGGCGGCCTTTTTTGCTGACGGGCAAAGCCGTCAGCATATCCGCCAGCAAAGTAGACCGCCAGGAAGGCCGTCAGTATCTCTGGTGGCTTTTTGGCCGCCAGTAAATCCACCAGTACTGCCGGATTTTTTTGTAGTGAAAGATAAATCCTAAATTTGAGTCGGTGGGTTTATTATGTAATTATGGTGTGAATAGAAGACATAAATACTTGATTAGTAAGATGTCTCTTGTCAATATAAAGAGTACCTCTGTCTCAGTTTTATTCTAAGTTGATTATTCCTACTTTCATTGAGCTCTTATTTATATAAAGATACTAACTTAAGGATCAAGGGACCTATATCGGGGTTGCCCTGACTTGGTTTTATTTGGTAGATCGCTCGAGTTAGAGAAGACAATTGGGAGAGCAGTGACCTCATTCTTGGTGAGCCAACCTTTTTGGTCGCATCAGGGGAAAACGAGTTAATCATTACCTTAAGAACTTTATAAGTAAGCATTTATTAAGCGCATGTTTAGTAAATACAATAAGCTAACTATATTTTATTTAAGAAGTTTATAAACTCATTGTATTCAAGTAAGTATTGTTTGGTTGGATTAATTTATTTAAAAAATCTGAATTTATCTCACATGATACTATTACAATCATTTCAAATAAGCTCATAGAGCTACTTGATTTTGTTTATAATTGGTAAGTACAATAAGCTAGCGTATAACTTATTTAAAGAGCTTATAAGCTCCTTGTATTCAAATAAGTCTATGGTTTTATGGGCTTATTTGAAAGTATGAGCTTATTTTAGATGCTGCTTTCACAAGCGTTTCAAATAAGCTTATTGAGTTTTATATTTTGCGCAATTAATACATTTTTCTTAAACTATTAGTTTGAACTTACAAATTGGTCTACATGGAAAAGAAGAAGAAATCTCGCCCTAGCCTATTAAAAAGAATATTGTGCAATTATTGAAATTTAACTTATGAATATTGTCAATGTGATTGCTAATTTAATCTTTTAAGTTTACAATACTAACATTCCTTAAAAAAATAAACAGAAATATTATTATTTTAAATATGTATTTTTTGTGTAATTTTGTATTTTTGAGCTATTTTATTTGCTAAATTTGTCAAATAATTTTATTTACATCGCTAGTTTTTCGGCTATCAGTTTCTAACTAATTTATTAACAATCAGTTAACTCTATATCAACTAACTTATTAGCTATGTCTACTAAACATATCGTTAATTTCTTTTTTAATCTTTTTATTTTTTTTGAAACTACAAGATTATGTCCTTAAGTACTTAAAAAATACTTAATTTTCTTTTATCAAGTTATTAATCATTACTTGAATGCTTTGACTTGTTTTAGTATTGTGCAATTATTATTATTATTATTAGTAGTAGTAGTAGTAGTAGTAGGTTGACTTAGGAATCGACCTATAGTAAGAATAAATAAAAAGTTTCTCCCAACCCCATTTAAAAAAGTTATTGTGTAATTATTGAAAACTAGCGTACGAATATTTTAAAGAGATTGGTAATAAAAACAATAATAGTTAAATTTACAGTGCTAATATTCTTTCAAATAAAAAATAATATAAATATTATTATTTTAAACATTTACTTTTGTGTAATTGTTAATCTTGAGATAGTTTATCAACTAAATTTATCAAACACTTTTAATTACATCAGCTATCCTTTTAACTCTTAGTCACTAGCTGGCTTATCAGCTTAAACATACATTAAATGTGATGTCTTCATTTTTCACCGGATAGAAATATTTAAAAGATGTCACATTTCTAACTCATGTCTAATCTTAATTAATTAGTTATTAAATAATCTTATATTTCAATAATTAGATTAAATTCATTAATAATTTTTAGTTGCATACTTACAAAAATTCAAAAGATGTCATATTCTTAATCCGTGTCGCAATTTACCTATGACTAATTAATATTAATTATTTATTATATAATTTTATAATTTTATTTCCATTAATTATATTTAGTTACATACTTAGATTATGAATAACTCGTATTTACTTATATAGAATATTTGAAAATTTAAAAATAAAATTATAACTTTTATTATTAATTCGAGATAGTATATGTATGTTTTGTGTGATAATATATCCTCCTTCCATCCCAAATATGTAATACACTATTACCTTTTTTAAATGTCCCAAATATATAGTCTACTTTCTATATTTAATAATATTTTACACATTGTTTTACTATTATCCACTATTTAATATAAATTCTGTAACTACCCCCTTCATTAAATAAGGGAAAATCAAGAAATATATTATATATTTGTCATTTTCAATACTTTTTCTTAATTTGTGTGAAAGTCAAAACTTGACTATGTAATTGGGTCGGAGGGAGTATATGTCTTGTACGATAGTATATGAATATTATATGGGATAAATATTATTGTTGGCAATACATATCTTCTCGTCGAAGTGGCCGTCGAGATCCAGTCAACATAAAAATTTAAGCGGTCGCCGTCAGAATTTGGTTTAGATCATAGGCGCACAAAATATTTATATAATAACACCTCACACAACATTCAATATTATCGCACAAAACATTCAAATATCGTCGCACATAACATACACATTTATCAATGGAAAAGTGTAAACGAACTCCATCGAAGTGGTCGTCGAATTTGGTTGACGAGATTTTTAGGCGCACAAAATATTCATATTATCGCACGGGACATCCATATACATCGCACACAATATGCATATACCATTACTAGGGGTGTGCAAAAATATCCCAGAAAGGTGATAATCTGGTTCGGTCTACGGTCCATAAAAATTGGACTTTTCGGGTTCCGATTCGATGCAGTCGAAACCCATAATTTTTCGGCCCGGGATCAGAATTGGACCGATTTTCCTTTTTTTTAAAATTTATTTTTATTCATTTGTCACTTTTAAAGTAAAAATATTTTTAGTTATTTATATTGTCCATATAAATTAAAAGAATGAGTTGTTTGTTATTTTATACTATGGTGTAATTGATTATTTAATTTAAAAATCTTCCCTATTACTATATAAATTTGACGTACAATTTAATGTTTAGTGTGTGTTTTTAATTAGAGAATCTTTTATATCACAATGTAAATTTTCGATACAATTAAATATTTAGTGTGTGTAATATTATATACTATTGCTTTTAATTATATTATAACATTAATAGTAATACTAAAAAATATGTTTGCTACCATTTACTATTAGATCATATTTGAATTTATAGCCACCTATAATTTTTAAAATCAAATTACATAAACTAGTTTGTTAAAAAAATAAAAATTCAAAAAATTCAAAATACTGGTCCAAAACGGTTTTGACCGGACCAGACCGTAATTGGACCGGAATTTTAGGTCCCGATCCGGTCTCCGGTCCAAGGCTTTTCGAAATTCCGGTCTACCGGTCCGAACCGTGACCATTCCGATCCGGTCCGATCTAGACCGGATGCACACCCTTAACCATCACAACGGAAAAGCGTAAGCAAGTACTATCGAAATCGCCGCCCAAATCCAGTCGACGAAATTCTTAGGCGAACACACTCATATATTATCATACAAAACATATATATACACCATCGCACAAAATATCAATATACCATCAAATAAAACATACAAGTATTATCACACAAAAGGTGTCGGGTGCATGGTATAATTTGCCTATTAATACAACTTGTTTAGATTATTTTCATATTTAATTTTTTTAATAAATATTATCTTACTGTAATTCATCTTTTAACTAATATAGCTAACTTATATTCTTTTCCCTAATTATATATGGATGACTTATTATATTTTTATATTGGAAGACTAATAGAAAAATATTAAATTAGATAAAATATAATAAAATGAAAATATTAAATTAGGCAAAAAATAATAAAAAAAACATTAAAATTAGACAAAATATTAAAAAAAAAAGTAAATTAGGTTAATATTAGTCTCATATGACATAATCAATCGAATCACAATAATTTCTTATTGCCAAACGAAGCGTGAATAAAAGCAAGACACAGAGATTTGGAGAATTGTGTGTTAAAATATAGGGGAGATATGATACAAGTTAATGCTGCTCTTCAATATAACTAACGCAAAAAGGTACTAAAAAATAAGGTTCTGAAAACCGGACTGGCCATCAAACCGGTGAAGCAACTGGTTTAATGGTTCACAGGTTCAATCGGGTCGAACCGTGGTCGAGCCAGTCGTAAATATTTTTTATTTTTAAATAATATATAATATTTTAAATAATAAATTGATATAAAATAATGATAAACAAAAAAATATTATATGTGTATATATGGGCTTTGTATATTTGATTAATTTAATTGATGGTTTGGGATTGAGGCCCAATTCAATAATACCTAACTCACTTTAACAATTAATGTGATAAAAAGAGATGACAACCCTAACTCTCATCAAACTTCTCATACCCTCAGCCGCTTTACCATCATCATCCGTCTCTTTCTTTCTTCCATCATATTCGCAAGATTACATGACTCTTTACTATCATCATCCTTCTCTCTCTCTCTCTTCCATCATTTTCACAAGATTACAGGATTATGGTGATATTGCTTGTGTGTGGTGGTGAAGGCAAACAGTGAAACAATGAGTCACGCCACGTATATACAAATTCACTGGTTGATTACCAGATCTAGATAAAAAATGAACGTGATTTGACAGTATGATTGAATTTGATTTCTCTCAATGTTCAGATTTCGCAAGAAGAAAAAGGAACAAATGACAGCGTAAGATTGACCCGCCCAGCCGCTGAAATCGGTGCTGGTTCACCGGTCGATCCGTGTTTGACCGATATTTGACCGGTTTTAGGTGCAAGCGGTTTTTTAGGTGAAACGGATCGGTCTTGTGTCCGGTTTCCGGTTGAACCGGTCGAATCGGCCGGTCCGGTCCGATTTTTAGAACCATGCTAAAAAAGCAACGAAGAGTACAAAAAATAAATAAATAAGAATTTAAAACATCTATTTCTTTCTTTAACGTATTATCAATGTACATCTAACTTCATTTCTTGTGGCCTCCATGCAAGGTCGCCTTTGAGCAACCACCCAATCCCGTCAAAATGTCGTGGCATTCGTTCTTGACTCACGACCTGACCTCGTCGGAGTACAGAGCCCTTATGTCTGGAATAAGATGTTAATTGATTTTTCATAATTATTCATCATACAACATAAATGAATCGCAAATCTTGAACTTCATAATTTTCACAATTAATTATAAATAATAACATGACTAACCGTAAGCAGCCATGTCCTTCCCTCTTCTGGCTGGTCTGATTATTGAATTGATGGAATATATCTGATTTCTCTCTCCTAGCCGTTCTTAATTTCATTCTATAATTTGCGTGAGTTTTATAGAGTGAAAAACTGATCAATCATTTATCGGCGGAGAGAGGACCATATATATTTATTATATCTGCTTGAGCAGTTATTGCAGAACAGGTAAAACCACACGGTCTATCAACGTGTGCGTAGTTGGTGAAAAACCACATATATCTAACATAAGATTCGCGAGAACCTTGTATGTGTCGAGGATCCGGATCAACTTCTCCCTCTAGTGGGGCCCGAAGGCGATGGCTTCGCCGAAATTCAGAAGCTGCAGGATTGCGGGTTTTGATGACACGGAGCAGAGCCCACCGCCTACTCGAGATCCCCATATATATGATCCATGAGTAACTTCTCGCTCGCGAGGTACACACGCACAAAATATTCAAGGCCCGCATCCATCGCCTGATCTTGGAGTTCACGGGGTCCCCTCCATTTTCAAAAGGTCCTCTATGCACAACTTTTTCTCCTCGAGAATGAAAAGGCAATCATCCCAAAATATGTATTATGTGTATATATGTTATTTATAAAGGTAGAAGAAACAACAAAGAGATATTTTAAAATAATAATAATAATCAAAAGATCGAATCATAGGTAAGTATAGTATAGACCATAAAAATCTTGCAAACAAAATATGAATAGCAGATTTGATCGACTTTTACTGTGTCCATACCTGATAACAAATGTTTATACTTGGTTGGATGGTATAACCCTGTCCCAAAATGCATCCCATGGACAAAGTCGCAATGGCTTATGCGTTGTGTTTTTTATCCCATATCTTGTTACAGACGGAAGGCCAGCATTAACCGCCTCATTGTTTATCCTTTTTCCAAATTTATTATCCCCGACCATTTTGCAGATCGTTGACCGCTCCCTACTGATCAATGCAGAGACTGGGGTGACCAGAGTTATTTCTAACATGAATCCTGTGGTAAATTTTTCGTGTCCGTATAGAACAAAATAAGCACGATGCCATGGCAGATGCAACGGCTATAGCACAAGCACTAGTTGGCTTGTGATTAGGAGGGGAGGGTTTTGACAAATGCACATTGTGTTACGTTGAGGAAGAGGGAGTCTCACACTAAATATGTGGCGAATGTGCTTGCTATTGATATTTAATGCAACAGTGAGGTTCTTGAATCGGTTAATTGGACTCTGAATAGTATGGGCTGCAGATGATGGCGCATGCGTCAACACTATAAATGGTTCTAGCTCTCCTTCACTAGATCCTTCTTTCATTTCTCAAACATCTTGTTATGCAATTGGGGGAAGAAGAGCTGGGGATTGAAATTGAAGGGGCGAAGAACCCTAATTTGGGACAAACGGGAAAAAATGCGATCTTTGAGAGAAATTGTGGACAAAAAGGAAAAAAGAGGCGAACCGGGCGAGAGGAAGGGCACGGGTCGGTCAACGGGTCTGTAGTGTTTGGGCAGATGTTGGGCTGAAATATATAATGGGCTTTTTAAATAGTTTGGGCTATTTTAATTATATGTGCTGGGCTCAATTTATTTAATTAAGGAAGAGTCCATGTTATTAGATATTTTATGGGTGTTTTTGTCTTTTCAATTTAGTGGTCCAGCCACAAATTATGCTATGTAAACCAATGGAACAGTCGGGAAATATTATTAAGCAATTACACAAAATTCATCTCTCTCTCCGGATTATCTCTCCCTACCTACCTTCTTCTAATTATTTTCCAAGTTTCTTATACTAATTACAGTGCAGAAATCCCAACAAATTAGTTACAGAAATTACAAATTAAATAGAAAATCGGTCTACCCATAACAATTGGCACCAGAGCAGACAATCCTCGGCATGGCAGAAGTTACTCGTTTCAAAGATCTTTAGGAGGCTCAAAAAAGGCTTGATCAAGTGCTGCAAAATGAATCACAGAAAAGAGAAGCCTCAGAACTTAAGTTACAAGAGCAGATCACAGATATGAATTCAGAAACACAAGCCCAGATTTCAAACATCAAATCAGCTATACAAGAACAAACACAGAATCTTACCAGCAAATTGGAGCACCTTACTGCAACCCTAACCACTCTCCAGCTGCAGATCTTGAATCCAGACAGGGGAAAGAACCAAGAAGGAGGAGGTTCTATTCTGGGAAGACCTTTTACAACCCCTGTTACACAAACCGGGAATTAGACAGATACATCCAGGAATAAACAACAAATTGAGTATACAGGTAACCACCACACAAACCCACTACCCAAGATAGAATTTCCACATTTTGATGGAACACAACCCAGGTCATGGATGCTGAAATGTAATGGATACTTTAAGCTGGTGCCCTTCATGAATGATACAACGGAAAGTGACAATGGCTGCTATGCATTTTGAGGGAAAAGCAGCCCAATGGTACCAAAACTTTGGGGTTAATCAGGCTGATTTATCTTGGGCATAATTTTTAGACATTATTTCAGCCAGGTTTGAACAACTCAAGGAAACAAAAATCATTGCAGAATTCAATAAACTCAAGCACACAAGTTCTTACATGGAATATGTAGAAAAGTTTGAAGAACTCAGAGCATGTATGTTGATGATTAATCAAGAGTACTCAGATGAGTATTTTATAGCTAGCTTTATCAGTGGGTTATCTGAAGATGTGCAGGCCTTCATAACAATGTTTGAACCTACTACATTACAACAGGCAATAGTTTTGGGAAGGAACCAGTTGATGACCTTGGATGCTATCAAAAGAAAATTGAAAGGGAATACCAGATATACCAGCTTACCTCACACTAAGAATACAGACTCTTCCCCCTCTGGAAAAACAGCTAATACCTTTACTCAGAGACCTCCTACCAAACTGTTAACTTCAAGTGAGATGGCTTCAAGAAGAGAGAGGGGACTATGTTACAATTGTGATGAAAAGTTCATACCAGGCCACAGGTGTAAGAGTAGGGTTAGCTACATGATTATGACTGAAGATGAAGAACTCTCCTACCTACAATCTGAAGATGGGAACTACACTGATACACCAAACAACATGGATGAAGTACATATGACTGTCAATGCCATATCAGGGGAGGATGGGGTTACTACCTTGAGGGTGTGTGGGCAACAACAGAAACAAAAACTGCATAATTAATATGTTTGCTCGCAGCAATTGTGAACTCTCGAGAGAATCGATGATTCAGGGAGCACCCTGAGTTTCATTCAGGAGAAAACTGCTAAGCAGCTAGGTTGCAACCTCAGTTCAGCTAAACCCCTACTGGTGAAGGTGGCTAATGGTTAGCAACCACTGTGTAAAGGATTTCACTTGGGAAATGCAGGGATACCAGTTCACCTACTCCCTGAGAGTGTTATAAAATGAGGGCTGTGATCTCATTCTAGGAGGGGATTAGCTCAAGTCTTGTACCCCTATAGAGTTAGACTATGCCAAGATGGCTTTTATAGTAAATCTCAAGGGTAAAAGGGTAAGGATACAAGCTATTACATCTACATCAGACTCTAAGTTTATCTCTGGTCATTCACTATACAAGTTGATACATGAAGAGTAATGCAGACAAGTTGAGGAGGTATATTGGGTAACTTTAGCAAAGGCAGAACAATGGGAGAGTAATGGGGAAATAAACATGCTGCTGAAGAAGTACAGTGATGTATTTGAGGAACCCAAGGGGCTTCCTCCAGCAAGGGGGGTAGAACATCAGATTGTCTTGAAACCAGGAAGCACTCCAAAACACCAGTATCCTTACAGAACCACTCATGACCACAAGGGGGCTATAGAACAGATGATCAAGGAGATGCTAGACTCAAGGATTATTCAGGACAGTAGGAGCCCTTTTGCATCCCCAGTGATTTTGGTGAAAAAGAAAGATGCTACTTGGAGACTATGTGTTGACTACAGGTATTTGAATGGACTTATAATCAAACATGATTATCCTATACCTGTGATTGATGAATTGTTGGATGAGTTACATGGGGCTAGGTATTTTTCAAAGATAGACTTGAGGAGTGGTTATTTCCAGATATTGATGAAACCAGAACACAGATTCCTAACAGCTTTTAGTACACATAATGGTCACTATGAATTCTTGGTCATGCCATTTGGGCTGTGTAATGCTCCAGCCACCTTCCAATCACTCATGAATAGGGTTTTCAGGGTACAGCTGAGGAAGAGTGTCTTGGTATTTTTTGATGACATCTTAGTGTATAGTAAGGTTTGGGATGAACACTTGAAGCATCTGGAAGAGGTACTATTATTACTCAGGCAGAACAAGTTGTATGCTAAGGCTAGTAAATGCAGTTTTGGAAAAACAGAAGTGGAGTATCTAAGTCATATCATTTCTCAAGAAGGGGTGTCCACTGATCCCCAGAAGATAACTGACATGATTCACTGGCCCACTTCTAAAACACTGAAACAACTCAGGGGGTTCCTAGGGTTAACTGGTTACTACAAAAAATTTGTCAAGGGGTATGGGGTTATGAGCAGACCACTTACTGAACTCCTAAAGAAGGATCAATTTAAATGGAATCAAGATGCATAGTTAGCTTTTGGAAAGTTAAAAAAAGCCATGACCACAACACCTGTCCTAGCTTTGCCTGACTTTTCAAAAAAAAATTCATACTGGAGACGGATGCTAGTGGGAAGGGAATAGGGGCAGTGTTAATGCAAGAGAGGAGACCCCTGGCTTACCCGATCAAGGTTTTATGCACAAAGAATCAAGCACTCTCTGTTAATGAGAGAGAGTTTCTTGGAGTTCTCTTGGCTGTGGATAAGTGGAAACATTATTTACATGGGGGAATGTTTATAATTAAGACTGATCAACAAGCACTCAAATACTTGTTGGATCAGAAGATAATGACACCAACCCAACAAAAATGGATGACCAAATTATTAGGGTTGGATTATGAGATACAATACAAGATCGGGTTCATGGCTCGGTTTTATCGGAAATCAATTCAATTGCAAGTTTCAAGGTGTTTCAAGCTTGGAAAATTAAAAGGAAAATGAAAATAAAGCAAATAAAATAGCTAACTATCCTAGGAATTGAAATTGCATATTGGTAGGATGCCTCGGTCGTATGCCTTAAATGAAAATGCAAGCAAGTAATGAAAATAAGCAAGAAAATGCAATGTTTCACCAAATACATGCATGCAAGTACAAGGTACAACTATGCATAAAATCCTAAATAATGCAAATTAACAAAAATTGAAAGCATGAATGGAAAGAGCAATAGAAATTAACAAGAAAGTTCAAAACTTTAAAGAAAATAACAAGCAACAAAGAGTAGATCTATGATTTAACCTAAAAATATGCATGAAAATCAAAATCAAAATAAAGCATAGGAAAAACTTAAAATCAAGACGATCCAAGAGCCGATCTATGATCTAGATGTGTCACTCATCTAGATTCCATAGCCAAATCAAAAGTTTCATCATGAATTCAAGGTGCTAAGGCAAAAGGCATAACATGAAGAACAAGTATGGAAATGAAGAACAAAGCATGAAAATAAAGCATAAAACATGAAATTAAAGGAAACTTACTTGAATTAAGAAATGAAACAAAGCTTGAATGAAATTGCATCAAAAGTAACAATCCAAAGGAGTATTTGGATTCTTCTTAGGCTTACAAACCCAAGGAGGTGCTTGAAATTAAATCTAATCTTGGAAATGAAATTACATCAAAGCTTGAAATTGCATCTAAAACCTAAGAGAGAGAAATTAGATCTTAAAAACTAGAGAGAGGATTTTTAATCCCCAAACCCATGCTTGGGTTGGGAGAAAATGAGAGGTGTTCTACAAAAATGAGAGTGGTAGTCTATTTATATTAATTTAATTGGGTTTAAATGGGCCAAAATAGCCCTTAAGGCTTGAAAATCCCAATTTTGACCAAGGTTGACCAGGTTTGACCAAGGTTGACCCGGATTTGACCTTGATTTGACCATGCTGGCGAGTACTGTGGCAAGCATCCTGGCAAGCGCCGGACTAGAAGGAGGCCCTGGCGAGTTCTGTGGCAAGCAGTTTGGCAAGTGCTGGGCTGGGAGGAAGCCTTGGCGAGTTCTGTGGCAAGCAGTGGCGCGAGTTGGCAAGTATTCCAGAAAGTTTGGGTGTTTTTAAGCCTCTCTTGGCTTCAAGTTTGACTTTGTCTTGGCTAGTATATTTGGCCTTCAATGCCTTTACCTATAAAAACAGGAAATTTAAACATAAAAATCCAAAATTACACTAAACCTCCAATTAATTGAAACCATTTAACCCAATTAAACGTAAAATTAACAAGTCAAGTGAAAAACAACAAAACAAGAAAAACCACATAAAAACTTAATAAAATTCTATTAAAAACTACTTAAATCAACATGAAATTCTAACTAAAAATACTAGGAAAAACACAATAATTACATGCAAAACACCTGTCCAGGAGGGGACCAGATGAAGGGGTTTGCACATCTATCACTACACTTGTTCCTGAGTGGATGAAGGATGTTGTTCAGAGTTACACTGGTGATGAATTTTCTCATAAGGTAAAAGAAGCCAAAACCTTAGACTCTACTGCTCTCCCTGAATTTACTATGCTGGGGGATTTGATCAGATACAAGGGTAGGCTATGTGTGGGAAATGAAGATAATCTCAGGAAATTAATTCTCACTGCTATGCACAGCTCAGCTTATGGTGGTCACTCAGGGGTGTTAGGCACCTACATGAGAGCTAAAATGGTATTCTACTGGCCAAGGATGTAGAGAGATATTGTAGCTTGGGTTAAGGAGTGTGAAGTTTGTCAAAGGAGTAAATCAGAACATGGGGGCTACCCTGGACTACTACAACCACTTCATATTCCTGAGCAGGCTTGGAGTCACATATCCATGGATTTTATTGAGGGATTACCAAAATCACAAGGGAAAGATGTTATTTTTGTTGTGGTAGACAGGCTTACTAAGTATGCCCATTTTACTGCTTTGTCCCACCCTTTTACTGCTCTTACAGTGGCTAATTTGTTTCTGGACACCATCTATAAACTACATGGGTTACCAACACACATTGTGTCAGATAGGGATAAGGTATTTACTAGTACCTTTTGGAAGGATTTGTTCAAATTAATGGGGGTGCAGCTGAACATGTCTACTGCCTATCATCCCCAATCTGATGGGCAGACTGAAAGGGTAAACCAGTGCCTTGAGAACTACCTAAGGTGTATGGTACACCACAACCCAAAAAAGTGGATGAAATAGTTGAGTTTAGCTGAATTTTGGTACAATACCAATTACCACACAAGGTTAAAGGCTACACCTTTTGAGGCTTTGTATGGGTATATTCCACCTATAGGGTCTTTGGTACAATATGCATGCAATGAAAATGAAGATGTTAAGCAATTAGTGATGCAGAAAGAAACATCAAGATAATTAATCAAGGAGAATCTATCCTTAGCACAACAAATGATGCAGTTGTATGCAAATAAACACAAGCAAGAAAGGAGGTTTGAAATTGGTGACAAAGTTTCTTTAAAACTGCAACCTTTTAGACAAAACTCGGTGGCACTCAGGAAAAATCTCTAGTTATCAGCTAAATACTACGGCCCCTTTACTATCACAGAAAAGATAGGTCAAGTTGCTTACCGCTTAGATCTGCTTGAAGGATCACGCATCCATCCGGTCTTCCACGTTTCTCTCCTCAAACCAAAACTGGGGTCGAGCACCTTTGCTACTCCGAATTTACCCGCAACAACCTCCGAGGGTGATTTTTTAATCGAGCCCATCGCCGTCTTGGACAAGCGGACCACCAATCGACGCGGCGCTGCTGTTGATCAGATCTTGGTGCAGTGGCTGAATTCCACACCGCACGAAGCTACTTGGGAGGACCAAAAGTTTATACAAAAGAAATTCCCCCAATTTGATCCTTGGGGTCAAGGATCTGTGGATGGGGGGGAATTGTTATGAAATTGGGGGAAGAAGAGCTGGGGATTGAAATTGAAGGGGCGAAGAACCCTAATTTGGGGACAAACGGGAAAAAATACGATCTTTGAGAGAAATTGTGGACAAAAAGGAAAAAAGGGGCGAACCGGGCGAGAGGAAGGGCACGGGTCAGTCAACGGGTCTATAGTGTTTGGGCAGATGTTGGACTGAAACATATAATGGGCTTTTTAAACAGTTTGGGCTATTTTAATTATATGTGCTCGGCTCAATTTATTTAATTAGGGAAGAGTCCATGTTATTAGATATTTTATGAGTGTTTTTGTCTTTTCAATTAAGTGGTCCAGTCACAAATTATGCTATGTAAACCAATGGAACAGTCGGGGAAGATTATTAAGCAATTACACAAAATTCATCTCACTCCAGATTATCTCTCCCTACCTACCTTCTTCTACTTCTTTTCTAAGTTTCTTATACCAATTACAGTGTAGAAACCCCAACAAATTAGTTACAGAAATTACAAATTAAATAGAAAATCGGTCTACCCATAACACATCTCCTTCCTTCGGAGTCTTCGGTAATGTAAGCTAGGGTTTCTTTCTTCATTGGCCTTTTTTACTATTTTTTCTTTCTTTGAAGAATGAATTTCTATTGTTTATTTTCCGTTGGTTTTTCTTTTTGAGTACGACAATATAAGAAAAAGAAAAAAGAAGAATAACACAATGATTTAACTCCAACAAATACACTAAATACAAAAATTTGCACTAAAAATAAATATTTTATTAACATTCCTTATTTTTATTCATATAATCTTAATTTTTATTATTTTATAATCGATTCATGTGTCCCTTCCAAGATGGCACACTCGTCTATACAACCACCAAGGCCGGCATTAGCCACTTTGCATCAAGAAGGCGCTGCAATTCAAATTTAAGACATTATTATACAGCTAACATATGCATTACAATATACGTGTTAATTAAAAGGGTTTATTCACTTATGCGGGTCTCCTGGTTGGTCTAAAGTAGATTAGATATGATTTATAATCAATATTGGACCAAAATATTATATTATAGCTGTTTATTAACATATACTCATGTCTTACCATGTTAGCACGGTGTGCGAGTGTACGCGACCCCCTCTTGTTTGCTTCTCGACACTTTTTTGCTGCGATGTGAAGAGTTCGTGGCGAACTTTTCCTGCATAAGAGTTTAATTAAACGGTTCACCATAAAAAAAAAAAAAAGACAACGAGTTTCCATTGAAAACACTCGATCAATTTGCACTATTTTGTAACACCCTAAAATAAATAATAACATTAATCTTTAAAACAATTATCAAAATAAAAAAACCTTGCACCTCCAGTCCGTCAAAAGCTAATTACACAGTTGACTAATATTCATCAATTCTTTACGCAATCAATCCATCAAATTCATCTATTTATTTCTTTTAGAAATTTATTATGAACAAGATCTCAAATTTTTTGCACGACATTGGGTCCTGTACAACTATCAATACAACATCACCTTGAATGGCAACAAAACATAACAAACATTGGCCCTTGCGTATAACTAATCCATTATAAAACACTTGATCTTAACCAACCTATCATACACACCAAAGCAAGCTGATATAAACACTTTCATCTAAAAAATTAATTTTTAAATAGAATTGGGATGAGCTTAGAATCATTAAAACAGGGAATTGAAATACAAACCTTGAGATCACTGCCAGAAAAGCCATCTGTCATGCATGCAATCGCATCAAAATTAACATCATCCGAAAACTCTTCATTCGCCAGTATCACTTTCAATATCTTAGCTCTGCTAATATCTCGGCTTGGTCTTTATCCCGTAATACTCCATTAAGTTGCCAGCTTGTAATCGTACTTGGTCTTGTACTCGTATTTTTTCTTTATACTTATCAAATTAAAAATCATAGTATTTTAATATTTCTTGCCACGTATAATTGAACAATTAACTTTAATATCAATTTCTATTGATAAACTGAAATACAAAATAATTACAATATCTAAAAGTAGCACTCAGCGCTAGTAAGGGTTTAGTTGATATTGATGATTTTGATAAGGGTGTTTGTGTGGGGATAATGGCATCAGGGAATTGTAAGTTCTTTGTTGTTTTGAGTACATCTTGGGGTGCTAGAGATTAGGAAATGGGTTTACGTTCGTGATTATTTCAAGCATTTTGTACTTTTTGCTCAATGTTATGCAAATATCCATGTCATATATGTTATGTTCAGGCCAAGATGAGTAAAAAAAGAACCTTAAGCTGTCAGCCATGCAGCTCTGGACTAGAAGCAGAGCATTTTGAACAGCTTCAACCTTCACAAACTCTACATAAACAAACTTGTCTGCCAAGATAGTCACCCTGTTTACAGTCCCACAAGACTGAAAATGCTGCTGCATCTCCTCATCTAATCAGCGTCATCAGTGAAAAATGAATTTTTTCTCTTTGTTGTCATTTTTTAACAGTATTATTTTCTCTTTCTTTGAAAAATGAATTTCTAGTGTTTTTTGTTTTTTTTTCTATTCGAGTATGTGCCACTGTCTATATGTTACGAAGCGTGTATATAAGAGATTGATGAGGTGGGATTTATAATAGATCCGCAGAATTTGAATTTGTCATTGTATTTTCTTGGTTGTTCAATATTTATGGTTCGTTTTCACGGACACAGTAGGATCCTCAATCTCAACATAGCTACAGTTGCATGGCTGTAATTATTGCATATGTAAACTTATTTGGTATATTATTTATTAATGCAAAATTAAAATAACTCATAATAATTATGTTAAACATAATTAAAATAATACAAATCAAAAATAAAATACATAATAAT
>BMAC01000012.1:321848-360048 GCA_014905375.1 Phtheirospermum japonicum
ATAAATTCAAAAAGAATTAATAATTTTCAAATATTCAATTTTAAAATTTGAAATTAGGACTTTAAACAATTGAAAATAACGTATATATTAAACAGTAAATCCTCAATCTTAAAATTAAAGTACACATAATTTTCTCGTAATACTTACTCTAGAGAGGGTGAAAGATATACGTTATCACAATTTTATTGAATTGTAAAAACGATTAATATCTCTATCGCGATCGTGTGGTTATTGCTTATAAGATAAGATATTTTTCTTATTAATCACCAATTCAAAATATCAAATGAGTTTGGTGTTAAAAAATAATTTAGAAAATGAATATTTATAAATGTATAAAAAAAAAAAAAGACAACGAGTTTCCATTGAAACACTCGATCAATTTGCACTATTTTGTAACACCCTAAAATAAATAATACATTAATCTTTAAAACAATTATCAAAATAAAAAAACCTTGCACCTCCAGTCCGTCAAAAGCTAATTACACAGTTGACTAATATTCATCAATTCTTTACGCAATCAATCCATCAAATTCATCTATTTATTTCTTTTAGAAATTTATTATGAACAAGATCTCAAATTTTTTTGCACGACATTGGGTCCTGTACAACTATCAATACAACATCACCTTGAATGGCAACAAAACATAACAAACATTGGCCCTTGCGTATAACTAATCCATTATAAACACTTGATCTTAACCAACCTATCATACACACCAAAGCAAGCTGATATAAACACTTTCATCTAAAAAAATTAATTTTTAAATAGAATTGGGATGAGCTTAGAATCATTTAAAACAGGGAATTGAAATACAAACCTTGAGATCACTGCCAGAAAAGCCATCTGTCATGCATGCAATCGCATCAAAATTAACATCATCCGAAAACTCTTCATTCGCCAGTATCACTTTCAATATCTTAGCTCTGCTAATATCTCGGCTTGGTCTTTATCCCGTAATACTCCATTAAGTTGCCAGCTTGTAATCGTACTTGGTCTTGTACTCGTATTTTTTCTTTATACTTATCAAATTAAAAATCATAGTATTTTAATATTCTTGCCACGTATAATTGAACAATTAACTTTAATATCAATTTCTATTGATAAACTGAAATACAAAATAATTACAATATCTAAAAGTAGCACTCAGCGCTAGTAAGGGTTTAGTTGATATTGATGATTTTGATAAGGGTGTTTGTGTGGGGATAATGGCATCAGGGAATTGTAGTTCTTTGTTGTTTTGAGTACATCTTGGGTGCTAGAGATTAGGAAATGGTTTACGTTCGTGATTATTTCAAGCATTTTGTACTTTTTGCTCAATGTTATGCAAATATCCATGTCATATATGTTATGTTCAGGCCAAGATGAGTAAAAAAGAACCTTAAGCTGTCAGCCATGCAGCTCTGACTAGAAGCAGAGCATTTTGAACAGCTTCAACCTTCACAAACTCTACATAAACAAACTTGTCTGCCAAGATAGTCACCCTGTTTACAGTCCCACAAGACTGAAAATGCTGCTGCATCTCCTCATCTAATCAGCGTCATCAGTGAAAAATGAATTTTTTCTCTTTGTTGTCATTTTTTAACAGTATTATTTTCTCTTTCTTTGAAAAATGAATTTCTAGTGTTTTTTGTTTTTTTTTCTATTCGAGTATGTGCACTGTCTATATGTTACGAAGCGTGTATATAAGAGATTGATGAGGTGGGATTTATAATAGATCCGCAGAATTTGAATTTGTCATTGTATTTTCTTGGTTGTTCAATATTTATGGTTCGTTTTCACGGACACAGTAGGATCCTCAATCTCAACATAGCTACAGTTGCATGGCTGTAATTATTGCATATGTAAACTTATTTGGTATATTATTTATTAATGCAAAATTAAAATAACTCATAATAATATGTTAAACATAATTAAAATAATACAAATCAAAAATAAAAATACATAATAATTTTATATATTGTTAGTTTATGTAATTTTTATCTATTTTAGTAGTTTTATGTAGTTTGTATTGTTCTTGTAATTTTATGTTTCAACATTTTATAATGTAATCTTTTTAAATTTATTTGTAGTATTTTAAATCTCAGTACTTTTTGAACTATCATCAAATTAAACATCATAATATTTTAATTTTTACCACATATAATTGAATTAACTTTAATATTAACTTCTATTAATTACTTGAAATGCAATAATAATTAAAATATCAATAATGAATAAAAAGATATTGACAATATAAAAAAGAAACAACAAATAGAAAAATTAAAGTGCAACGAATAGTGCAGAATATTGGTGAATAGTCAATCACAAAAGTAGCACTCCGCGCTGTTTTAAGGAGATCGCTGGAAATGATCTAAATACAGCATGTAATATAATAAAGAATGCAATGCCTCATAGATCTGTATGTTATCCATTTATATGTGCAACTATTATGGATGATTTTGAGAACTTTTGTGTGTGTCAAACTTGCCAGTGTAATATACATATGAAAAGGAGACGTTTCAGCAACCGAATCAGCCAACGGAGTTAAGTGCTCTCCTGAGTCCTGAGGAGCAGGAGCCTGAAGATGATGAGAATAGAGCAATTTTCTGATCATTTTCTTCGCCTCTCCTGAAGACGAAAGAGAATGGTGTCAAGGCTGATTCTTTCAAGAAATGTTTTTTAGCCATTTTGAACAAAATATGACAGCCATACCCCCTCCGTGCATATATGGTGTCACCTAGGTTTTTTTTTTTTTTTTTAAATTGCCAGAGTACATTTATTGGCGTCTCGACGTGTGTCGAAAAATGTAGCAGTCCAAAGAAATGATTTTTATTTTTTATTTTTTATTATTTTTTGGGCAAAATGGACAATTGAACTCAGAAATGGCTAAAAACATGCTTTTAGCCATTGGGAGGCTGACTAAAAAACAATAGCATGGATTATTCTTATTAGGGACATTTGGTTTGTTGATCCTGTAACATAAACTAACAATAGGTCATGAGTGTTTGTTGAATAGCTAAACTAATTTCTAATTCCATTATCTCCCTTTGCACCCCACAAACTTTAGTTGTATAAACTTTAAAATTGAGAGTTTCCATTATTGATCAATGCAGAGACAGGGGTTACTAGAATCGTCGCTAGAGAGTCAAGCAGCAGCTGATCCGACAGACGAAGCTCATAGGAAATGGATAGAGGAGGAGTTGCCTGTCGGTTGTGGCAGTTTTAAACTACAAAAACATCATCACGTCTTACGCTCTCTCGTCAACTGCACTGCGAGAAAGGAAAAAAGAGAATATTCCAGAAGGGTAGAGTAAAGTAGTGATTTCTAATTCTTAGCAGAAGTAGTTGACCTTTTCGTTTTTTGGGAGCTGACGAAGCAGCCGCACACATAAATATTTGATCAAATTATATAATGACGCAGAATGAAATATAAACATCTCCAGCAGTGCGAGTTTGCACTATTCCAGTACAGACTTTGTGCTATTTTAGTGCAAAACCTGCACACTCCATCTCCATCAACTACACTAAATTTTGCGCTAGGACAGTATGTTGTATGATATTCTTTATTTCACTAATTTAATCTTCGTATTATTGTTTTATAATTGATAAACATAGTGCATGTGTACTTTTATTTTATAAAATATTTATTAATACAAAATTAAAATAACAACTCATAACAATATGTTAAATTTAATTAAAATAAATACAAAACAAAAATAACAATTCATAGTAATTTTGTAATTTCAATAAGTTTATATTTTCTAAATGTAATATTGTCTATTTTATGTGATTTTATCAGAAAATCTCGAGATCCATAATTTAATTTATTGTATGTACCGATTCTTAACTAGTGCGGGCGCATACACATCAAAATCTTAGCAAAAGAGAGTAGAAAAAATTAAGGACATGCATACCCTGTCCTAGCCACCCAATCTTATCACAGCTCTCCATAACCTCCAAGACAACAAGGTAAAAAAACAAATCGCTGTCCAAGAACAAAGGTCGTACTTCAGACAATTGAGCAGCTGCCCATAAGATTTGTGGTTTGAAGTCCATTGCTCTTTCGCGATAGAAACTCTCAATTTCCTTCATGAATGCTACTTGATCTTCTGGTGTTCCATCATCACCACCCCCGGCCATTATGCAGATTGCTGACCGCCGATCTATGCAGAGACTATAGTTGTTTCTGACATGGATGTCGTGGTAGAGGTTTATTGTGTCCATCTCAAATGAAATCACTCGATGCAACGGCAGTACAGTACGAGCAGTAGGGGGCTTGTGATTAGGGGGAGGGTTTTGACAAAAGCACACTGTGTGGGGCATTCAAATGTGTTACGTTGAGGAATGTGCTTGCTATAGATATTCAATGCAACATCGCATCAAGTTTCCTCTGAGGATATCATTAATGGAAGATTAACATTTTCGATAACTGGGGCTTACAAATTGTGCTCCAGCAGTGCACCAACATTGCACTTTTCTTTTTCTTTTTGTTGTTTCTTCTTTTATATTTCTGGTATATTTTTATTAGTTTTTGGGATATCGAATACGATGTAAGTTAAGCAGCACTTTCACACACTCCGAGTTTAATAATTATTCACTCATTATGAATGATTTGCAAGTCGGATATATAAACACTACTTATTTAGCATTTGCACGAGACAAACCTTATCATTCTTCACTAATTCTCTCACGGGCGATAAGCAGTAGTAACACAGGTTCTGAAAAATACAAACCTTGAGATCACTGCAAGAAAAGCCATCTGTCATGTGCAATCACATCGAAATCAACATCATCCGACAACTCTTCCTTTGCCAGTGTCACTTCAATATTTCAGATCTGTTAGTAACGTCAACAGGCAAATATACCATGCATCTACATAAGATGAAGGAAACGAAAAAAAAAAATTATGAATGTATCCGCAGATAGGCTTTTATATAATTTTATAACATCCCTTAATTTATTCATTCAATCTTTATTTATTAATTTATAACTGATAAGCATATTGCATATGAAATTTTATTTGATATAGTAATTAACAACGCAAAATTAAATTAACAATACATAATATGTTAAAATTTTAATTAAATTATTAAAGAACAAAACTAGAAAAAATTAAAATAATTTTGTATTTTGTTATTGGTGCAATGCACGAGCGAAAGAAGATGTCAATGGCTCGGGATGATCGTGAGAGATGTGATCAGACGTAATATTTTATAATATTCCTTATTTTCTTCATTTAATCTTACTTTTATTATTTAAAAAACTTACTGATTGGAGGGACGAAAAAGATTCTTGATTTCATGTTCTGAAATTGTTTTCGTACTCAACGGGTGTGCAAACAAGACTTACTGATTTGAAGGATGAAAAAGATTCTTGATTTCGGGTTTCAAAATTATTTTTCTACTCAATGGGTGTGTGCTCCAGAGCTGAAAAGAACTCATCCAGTTTCTCTTCTCATAGAGTGATGCTCCAGAGCGCGTGAGCAAACATGAGGAGATGAAAAGCGTGTGAAAATTAATGAAATATTAGAGACAATGTGAATTGTTATTTCCGAAAATAAACAACCTTTAGCGATATCATACCATGTGCCTTTGCGATCCAGTCCCTTCAAACTCATTGTCTCCTCGGTTCTACGCTAAGGTGAAGAAAGTATGTGCTTCTCCGTTTGAACTGAGCATCACATGGTTAGAAGCTGATTCGATAGATGAAGCTCATAGGAAATGGAAAGGAGTTACCTGTTGTTTAAACTCGGTAAAACTGTGAAAACATCATCACGTCTTACGTTCTCTCATCAATTGTTTGCTCTTAGACAATTTTTTTGCCGCGATGTGAAGAATTTGTAATAGATATTTGCTGCATAAAAGTTAAGTTAATCGGTCCACATAAACAAAGGATTTTTCTTAAAATACAATTTCAACTAACTAAGAGCATCTCCAATATTCTGCACTATTGTAGTGCAGATTCTGCACTATTCTAGTATTGCAGTGTAGAATATGCACTCCCATCTCACTAAAAAGAATATTATATTATATTTATTATTTTATTCATTTAATCTTATTGAAATTATCAACTTATAATTGAAAAATATATTACACATGTAATTAGAAAAAAATAGAGTGATAAATAGTTCAGCGCTATTTCTAGTGCAAAACTGTTCACAATATTTTAGTGCAGAATATGACGCACTGCAGAAAAAAATTCAACACAATAATAGCAGTGGCATTATGAAGGAGAGAACGCCCACAACTTATTGACCTTAATTCTCCCTCACTGATCAATGCATCTGCTGATGAGGTTATATTCTCTGCAGGAAATTTGGAGTATGTATTCTCCTCACCAACCATTGCATCTGCTGACAATTTTGTATCCTCTGTAAGAAATACAGAGCTTATCAACCAGAGTCCCCCCAGCGAAGAAGTCAGCCGTCAAGCTGCAGGCTACAACCACTATTCTTGAAAACCAAACCACCCTCTTCGCCATGGATATAGCATTTATTGTAATAAATGTGGATCTCCTCCAGCAATTTTGCACTATTTTTGTGCAAAACTTGCACTCCATCTCCAGCAACTACACTAAATTTTGCACTAAAGAAAATATTCCTTATTTTATTCATTTATTCTTAATTTTTATTATTTTATAAGGGATAAACATATTGCATATGTACTTTTATTAATATAATATATATGCAAAATTAAAATAAAACTTCATGATAATATCTTTAAGTTTAATTAAATTAATACAAAAAAAATGATAATTCATAGTAATTGTGTATTTCCATCTCCAGCAACTACACTCGGCGCAGAGGCCGCTTTTAAGTTTATCTGCGAAGCGAGCACGGTCCTTTCGGACCCCACGAAGAAGCCTTTATATAAGAATAAGATTAGAGTGACGAACAATTATCAACACAATAAGCAATATGGACCTCAGGCCGACGTCTCTAATGGTTTTAGTAGTCTGAATAACATCAAGCGACTCAGTCGAGCTTCTCTATCAGGCAGGAAATGTTCTGGACGAGCTGCGCGTTTTGCAGTGTGGAATACTTAATGCACACGATGTTGAAATGACAGCATTGCTTAAATAATTTCATGGGGTTACGAAATAAAAGCTTAAGGTGCTCCTGCCGAATCTGGGTGTTAAAAATGATGTGGGACATCTCAGTGGCGTGCAAGCAGGAAAACAGCTTGACCAGAATCGGGTGTTTCCAGAAGTAGCCAGGCATAAAGTGGAGCCAAAGTCAGTGCGGATAGGAAGGACAAAGAAGTAAATAAATGTAATGTTATGGCCTCACACGGTCAAAAGAAAGGTGGAACGTGCAATGGAGATGCAAATAATAGAGAAACATGAAACGAAAAAAATAAAAAGCAGGAAGAGGGGGAGGAAACGTGCAGTGGAGTCTAGTGAGAGTAGTGACACCTTGAGTGACTCTGATTAGAAGATGTGACCGTTAATAAAGATTTGAATTGTGGGCCGATAGAGAAAAAAAAAACTGAATCACATTCACATGTGCAAAAATCACACGACTTAGCAATAAAAACTTTTATGTGTAGTATTTTAAATCTCATAGTATTTTTATTTAGTATTATAAAATTACACATCGTATTTTAACAAAACTACCACATATAATTGAATAATCTTTATTATTAATTTCTATTGAATTGAAATACAAAAATAATTGCAATATCTAAACTAATAAAAATATATAACACAATTTAAATAAAAAAGAAAAAGAAAAAAATATATATAGTGCAGTGCTAGTACAAAATATTGGTGCACTGCTAGAGCACAAATATAGCACTCAGCGCTATATTAACTAATTTCGATTGCTGGAAATTATCCAAATACAGCATGTCATATAATAAATGAATGTAACACAATAAATTTAATTACCCAACTCACAATAAGAGGGCAGTCTAGGAGAATCATCTCATGGTAGCTGTGCTCCACCGGATGAACCTGCACAGGTGGCTACAGGACCTCGTCCTGACATGATGTATGTATTAAGTATCTTAGGAGTTTATAGTTGGTATCTAGGAAAGTCAATTACTGATATTAGTGTCTTTTATCATTTAGTAGAATGGTAGTCTGGGATTAGGAGTCAATGAGTCTGACTAGTTGTTGAAGAGTCTTTTCTCCTATTATAAATTAATTTGTATCATTAGTCTCTAATTAAGAAATAGTAAGTTTTACATCTTTTTTCTACATGTCATCAGAGCCACGATCCTGTGGCCTAAATCTTCTTTAGTTCTCAGAAACCCTAATCTCCAAATCAATCCCTTGTGCTGTCACTTGTTTTTTATTATTATTTTTTTCTGGCATTTTTTGCCGATTCCCTCTTCTTACCATAACCATATTATAAGGGTCAGATTTTTTTTTTTTAACAATTATGTCAACCAACAGTGAAGATTCCAACACTGTTACTGCTTCTCCAACTCCATTTGTTATTCCGAACATGTCTGGACCTCCGAATTTGGTTCTTTCAGCACTCTTGTCTAAAAAACAGTTACATGGATCTTTCATATTAAGGGCATTTGGTTTGTTAATCTCAGAACAACAGCATCTATAATTACAATTTCAATTCTAAACTAACATTATATCCTGACATTTAGCTGGATAGTTACTTTGCATAGGGGGAAAAGATATAAACAATTTGTTAATTATGGGCAGAGCATGCAACAAGGGAAAAATCACTAAAAAGGCATATGATCAAGATAAATTGCAATGATGTAACCTTGGAACCCTTTTTCACTGAATGAAGTTTCAATAAAAACAAGAGCAATTATAGTTGGCCAGCAATTTGAGAGCACTACTATATTTAGTGAAAATGAAAATATAAGCTCTATCCTAGCCATAAAACCAAGCACGAAGAGTTTTAACCATAAACACCATGTAGTATTTATCTCACATACACCATAGGCAATACATAAATTGTTGTATTTATCTAATACCATAAAAAAAAAATTTGCCTTTTATAATGCATCATAAACTTTGACAATAAAGATGAACAGTCGAAATGAAAGGAAAGGCAATATGATGATTCAACATATTTAATACACACTTCAACCATCTCAAGCACATTCTCACACCTCTTCGCAATCTTGAACCATACAAATGAATATCAGGGCAAAAGATTAGAAGAAAACAAAAGGAAAAAATCAAATAAAACACATTATCTAGATTTTATTTGCTATAAGCATTTATGATCAATTAACCAAAAAAATTGAAAATTATTTCCATCAATAAAAAGCTAAAGAAACAAGAAACCACTAGTAAATTTTATTCATCATTAAGAACTATTTAATTGAAATCTTAGCAGATTTGCTTGTTCCCATGGAACAACAAATACACCAACAGGGCTTCAAGTTTCACATTGACAGAAAACTTTGTGCAGATAAGTTGCAGCTGCATTAACAGGGATTACAGACATTTATAACACTACTGTCCTTCAGCGATAATAAAGAATAACAAACGGAGAACAGTATATTCATTAGTAGAAAAATTATTTGATGTCCAAGATTTAAATCTCCAGACCATTTAACTCGGTTTTTTATAGTGTAACTTCCAAAAAATTTCCTTGAGTTCCTTTCTTTTTGGTATGGAAAAGAATCTTGACAACCCTGTTTTTTCCTCTTTTTTTTACACATTTGTAAATTTAACACATGAAAATCACGTATTAACAGCATTCAAACAAAGCAAATGCAAGCAGATTTACACAACATCCAATTATAATTAGCTCAAAAGAACAAACAACAAAGGCTTAAATAACCATACAAAAAAGAAACTGACCAGATCTGGAATACTTCTAAACCGTAAAAACTTCGCTTCAATTTCTTTAATCTAGATCTGTCAAAAGGCAGAACAAATACACAATTAATCCTCGGTATGAAGGTTTTATCAAGTTAGTCAAAATACAATCAATTGTGTACTGATTAATTAGCACCTATTTGAGATGTTCCCTCAATTTCAGATCAGGAAGCCTAGACTTCAAAACAGTGATTTAAAAAAAAAAAAAGAGTACGGAGTAAATCATCGTATTGGAATCCAATTACAAATGGATTTGCCCATCGGTTTTCTTTTGTTATGGTTTTCCGGAAGAAAAAAGAAATGCAGAAATTGATTTCGCAGCCAAATGAGAGGCAGCAAAGGAATTGGCAATGAAAGGAGGCGGCATTAAGTTAGGCGATATTAGGGTTAGAGAGCGTGAGAAAAAGTGAGATATTAGTGAAAAAAATGAATTATTATTGATGATAAATGTCGTCAGCAAATAAGCAACCATTAGCGACACAACACCAGTTTTCAAAAAAACTTTCATTGCAAAAGCGTGTTTTCCTAGTAGCGCAAATATACCGTACACATCTAGTGCAAACTGCATTTTACCATATCACATTTATTGCAAGAGTTATTCGGACATGAAAATGAAATGAAGTGCAGAATGGAGCTCTTGTAGGCTGTAGGAGAGAGCATCACTTCAAATGTGTGTCATACCACGAAAAACGAGCAAAACAACACAATCTAGCTCTTAGCTTATAACAAATGTTGTATGTTATCTTTCTTTTTCCTATAAAAATGCATTACAAGAACTTTAATATAACACCTAGATGAAAAAAGATAAAGGTAGCTGATAATTACTTCATCTGGAGGGAAAAAAAATCTATCTATTTTGGTTAGTAGGACAACTGTTCTACGCACTTCGATAATGCTCCATTTTTATTGAGGGACTTGAGGGATTTGGAGCAAGTATTTGAAATCCATCATCGAATTCGTCCTAAAACCAAGCCATTTGAAATTCTTCCTTCTAAATCTTATAAATATATATACAGATACACACGAAGTCGCACTCTCTCTCAAACACACCACACAAAAAAAATACACATTTCACAGGAAAAAATATAATCACACACACACAAGGGGGCTCGATCCCCTGACCTCCTCCCAAACAAAGGAGTTGATACCACTTGAGCTAAGCTCTCGTGATACAAAACAGAAGATTAGTTTGTCCCACTCAAATTAATATTTAAACAATCTCATTCTTCAAGGGACAGGAGTATATTTCAATAGCAATCGTTCTGTGAAATGTAAACCAGACGGTTTGATCGGATTTAATAACAAAAGAAAGAGAAATGACTTTTCCTTCACCAACGGCATTACTGTACTTGTGTATATATCAAATCTATTATTCGCTATCTGAAGTCACCTATAAAAAATATGACTATTCACTTGACATTGGCGCGCGCGCGCACACACACAAAAAAAAAGTCAATTTTACTTTCTGGGGAATTGCTCCTTTTATTTTATTCCACGCAAGCTTCCCTCATCATCCCTCATAACCTGCACTATTAAGGAAATACTAGAGATAGTTTCTAGTTCAATTCACTTGAAATATAATTTCTACATTTCAGAATAAGCTTTCCTAACATGTGTTACACAAATGACTTCTATAGATACACTGAATAATGCATGTTCGGTTGTATCCTATATAGTTGTAACCCTTCATGTAAAACCATTAATCTTTGTCCATGAGGAAGGATGAAAAAAGTATTAGATCTGCTTTGACGTAATTGGAAAACTTTAAAGATGTTAGGAAAAAATGTCCTTAGTTGGATTTTCACTCGATAAACCAAAAATCAATAAGCTCATATTCCGGTGTGTGTGCTCACACGCAGTAAATAGAAAAATGATAAAATAAAAGTAAATCAAAGGTATCAAGTTATACAACTTAAGTTGCACTGAACAAGAGTGAGTTCCATTTAAACTCAAATTCCCAGATGAATAATCTCCAGTAGAACTTCAAAAGGCGTCGAATACAAGTATGTGATTAACTTGCAAAATTGGTATTAGAACACAGCAAATAAAGCTGAGACTATATACATCCCTATCACAAGCCCGAAAGTAACAAATTTTTCAATCACTTTCATGTTATATTTGCATGTTTTCTTGAGCAGTTCCAGCAACAGCATGCATTCATATTGAAAAACATCATATTATTAAAAAAATATGTGGATAGCAGATTTCGATATACTCAGTCTAGTAAGAGGAAGATGAGCAATTCTTAGGGATAGTTACAAAAATACCCCTGAGATTTCTCCTAATTACAAAATAAAATTAAAATGATAATTAGACCAAACCTCATGGGTAGTTTTTGTAATTATCTCTAATCCTTTTTATTTTACGATAAACTTAAAGTTCAAAGATTATTATTCTTTATTAGAAGAATTTATAAAATGGTCAGGGTTTGCTGCTAGACAATGCTCACGGCCATCTTACTAGATATGGCAACTCCATTCGAAGACAACAGTTCGAAAAATCCAGCTTAAGGAGAGATAGTGGAACATCACGGCTCGAATGCCACAGATTAAGCAATACTGGAGATCATTCACTTGAAGATCACAACAAGGTGAGATTCAGAAATGGTGCAATTAAAAACAATCAAGATTAGCCATTAAGAACATTATTACCCAGAGGGTGAACTCAAAGATGTCACAAGCCAATAATCATATTCATCCAGATTCAAAACAAAGTAGAACATCTATTTCACTTTTACATCCTGTTAAATTTATATTAATTCCTGTCAAAATGCGACTATATAATTTTTCACCATTCAATCCAAGAGGTCCCCAATACATGAGCAATGAGAAATAACACTACTTTCCAGAAAAGGAAAAAAAAAACATCATTACAAAGATAACAAGTTACATCCATAATTGGCACAGTATATAAATATTTAATCAAAATTTTAGCTCACCTTATACTGCTCTACAGAGTAGTAAGATTGGTAATAAGAACCCAAGTGCCTTTGGCCAGAGAGTGGCCCGGCCCGCTCCATCGTCTCATCTCCATACCGTTGTTCCTCAACGTACTTTTCATCCACGAATTTAGCTCTCTTTTCTCCGTTTTGCTCTGACCCCGCATCCTGATGCGCTTCAATCAATTCTTAGTTATGTGAATCAAAATTTGGATTTTGGATAATTTTTATGTTTTAGAATTTAAGATACTGATTGAAAAAATGCATGGGGCGGATACACGCACCAATTTTTTTATTAAGTTAACCCCAACAAAAAAAAAAATCATTAAAGTTCCAAAATTACCTTGAAATTCAAAAATGGACCTGAAATTCAAGAAATGATTTCTGGGTTGCGAAATTAGGGGTGAAATTAGGGATCCTGCAAATGGGTGTGTGCTAATTTTGGGGGTTTTATTAGATTTGGAGCAGATATGATGCTAGAGAGAATCAGGGAGGCTCCCCATCTCCCCATTCACTGGGTCTTGATGTGAAAATCTATGTTGGTTTTTTGTTGGCTTTAATTTTCTTTTTCTGAGCTCATTTTTACCGCGTTTAGTCCATGGGTTTATGTTTCTGGTTAATTAATGTCGGAAAAAAGTGATTTTGCAGGGAGAAGAGGGTGGCGGTGGTGGCCGAAGTGCTGAAAGCGTAAGGTTAATTTTGACATTTTAATTAAAGTTTTTTTTTTTATGGAGTTAACTAATAAAATAACGGGGTGCGTATATCCGCATCCAAAATGTATATCTTGTTCTAAGTAAATTACTATGATTATAATTACTTAAGATAAAATTTAGATAAAATTTGAAGAGTATTATCTTTATAAGACATTTCCTCCGTGAACAAAAAAAATGGCAGTTTTTCTATTTTTCGCTCATCCATAAAAAATAGATATTTCATTTTTTAAAGTTAAAAAATTAAAAAAAAAAACTAAAACACTCTTGTTTAGTTTACTTTATTTATTAAAATAGTAAAAAGTTGAGGGTAAGGTAGGAAAAATAGGAAAAAATATATAATTCTAATTACAATTATTTTGTCTTCTTAACTTTCGTGTTTTTGTCTACACGCCTATCTTTTATGTACGGAGAGAGTAATTTGTTTTTAAATGAATTGGTGAAGTGGACCGGATAATAATTAGGTTAGACGGTATGGTGTATGGTGCATATGCATTGTGCACTAGTGACCCCCAATTTCAATCTCTACATTTTGAATCAAAATCAATAAGGGAAAAATATATATATATATATATATAATTAGGTTCAAATAGATCCCACGTCAATATATGCGAACCTAGAAACCAATTCAGGCCGTAGATCTAATAATTTGTACGGATCAGATTTTTTCTATTTTTTAAATTTATTAAATTATATATATGGAAGGAAAAGGGCTTTTAGGTCATTTTACATAAATCCAATCAATCAATTTAATCCCCAAATTACAGCCCGTGTTTGCCTATTACTTCTCACATAAACCCTTCTTCTCCACCAAACCAGTCGCCCCATCCCCCTCCCCGATTTCCTCCGCTCCCAAACCAGCCGCCCCATCACCCTCCCCGATTTCTCCACCAAACCATCCGCCCCATCCCACTCGCAGTGAGCCGGTGACCCAGGTGTGGCCGAGCGCCGCCCTGCCCAGCGAAACGGGAGCGCCGCTCCTCTGCCTTGGGTTTGAAGACGGTGAAGGAGGCTCGACGGCGACTTGAGTTGCGATTGGTAGGCGACGCTCCATCATCTTTGGGCTCGGGCGGACCCGCTTCTTCTTTGATTGTTGGCGGCGGCAACCCGTGGCAGCGGCGGCCCCGACAACTACCCGCAGCGGCGGCCCCGACGAATACCCGCAGCGACAGCCCCGACGACTACCCCCAGCGGCGGCGAATCGGTTAACAATGGCTGCGGGGAAATCGCGAGATGGCTCGGCTAGGCTCGTTTACGATTGAGCGGCCTTTCCTTTCTCCAGAAAATCGGCAGTGAAGGCGACTCGGCTGGTTCCTCGTGGGGCCGCTCGGTGACAGTTCCCTTACGTCGACGGTCCGACGAACTAGGTCGGCGAGGGCAACTTGGGGTCGGGCACAGTCGGGTCTCGATCGGGTCGTGATTGGGATGGCATTGTTTTGGGTGGCTGCGGTGTTCGTTGGGTGGATGGTGGAGATTCGTCATAGGAAAGTCGGGCTGTAGGTTGGACAGGGGGTCCGATTTGGGTGGTGTCGTGTGGCTGTCGATTGGAATCGACCGTGGTGGTGGTTCGACGATGGGTTTGGGTTTGGGTTTGTTTCGGTTGGTTTGGTGATGGGTTCTGATTTGGGCTGCCATGGATTTGCGTTGGCACAGGATTAGGAAAAAGGTGGCGTTGGTGGCAGTTCGGGCTTGCAGGGCGGCGTGGCCGTGGTTGATGGATTTGGATGGAACAATGGGGGTTGATAGCTTTGGCACTGGCCGTTGGTTTTCATTAGAAATCGGTTTTTTTGAGAAAAATTTTAGAAAACCAGAATTAAGATTTACCTTGCGGCCGTATGCAGAATGTTTGTGAAAATTGATGTTGGTTTGGATTGAAAAATTAAAAGCAGTGGTCGTGCAGGTCAAAAGCACTGTAACTATAGATTTCGAACGGTTTAAACCATAGAATCCTCGCCAATCGAAAAAAGCAGTGATAGTGTAGTAAAAAAGCGTTGTAATAATATTAAAAAAAGCATAAAAGAACTAAAATATAGTAAAAATCCAAAATTCTTACTCGTATTTTAACAGTGTTCTTTATACAATAATGTAGTGCTAAAATTAATCACATGCGATACTTTTAATATTCAGGTTTTTAAATTCAATTACATTTATTTAAAAACGAAATTTGTGATGCTTTTTTGTACACAGTCGCAGTGCTTTTTTTACCCGTGTGCTTTCTAGAGAGCAATGCAGTGCTCTTTCGAAATGCTGATATTTGTCCAAAATACCCTTTAATTAAATTAATTTAATATTTTCCATAATTACCCTGCTGACGTGTCATGTTCTCAACCATCGAGATTATCCAATCTAATGGTCAAGATTGGTCCCTAGGTTCGCATATATTGACATGGTTCCATTTGAACCCAACCCTATATATATATATATATATATATATATATATATATATCCCAGCACATACAAAAATACAAAAATTCAACCTCTCTATTTTGAATTAAAATAATTAGTTAGATGGTATGGTATATGGTGCATATGTATTGTGCACTAGCGACCCCCCAATTTCAATCTCTACGTTTTGAATCAAAACTCAGAAGAAAAAAAACAAACCACCCTCCCAAGCTCCCACATATGATAATTCAATCTCTCTGTTTCGAATTAAAACTTCTATGTGTCGATGGTTTCATATTCAATTAACATTGTCTTTCATTACATCGACTCAGGTAAGTACTTCGATTCATCATCAACACTCGTCCTTTATTCATCACATCGATTCCGATAACTCCATTGCCCCCCATAAAATTGCATTAGTTTTTCAACGTCCATCATTTATTGTTGTTTTTATTTTACTATAAAAAAAAAAATTTATTTTAGGGTTTTCTAAATTCAGATTTTGAAATTCTCTGAAATCTTAGGGTTGTGTGAAATTATAGAGTCTCTCATTTTAATTTTAGAATTTTTAATGCAAATCTGACAATATTTTTGAATTGCATGTATTTCTAGTAAAATTTAAGAGATTGTTGTGTGTGTGATGAATATGGACTACAAGTGTGACGAATATGCACTCCGTGCGTGATGAATAGACACTTGGTGTGCGATGCATATGAATCACGTTTTTTATTTTTGTAATGTTTACCTTTTGCTTTTAATGTTGACTTTGAATGTGATGAATATGCATTATATGTGTAATGAGATATGAACTCTATATGTGTTGAATATGCACTGTGTATGCGATGAATATGAAGCCACATTATTTGATTTTTGTAAGGTTTACTACTCTTCTTTATATGTTGATTTTGAGTGTGATGAATATGCAATGTATGTGTGATGTGATATGGACTTTGTACGTGATGAATACACACTCTGTATGTGGTGAATATGAACTCACATTTTCTAATTTTTGTAAGATTTAATGTTTCTCTATTTTGTTTGTGATGAGTACGAACTATATGTGTGATTAGATAAAAACTATGTATGTGATGAATATGCACTCTGTATACGATTGATGTGAATCATATTATTTTATTCTTTAAAGTTTTTGTATTGATTGTGACTTTTTTTAATATTTTGTTTTGATATGTTTTCTCAAATATTAATCATTTCGTGCTTATGTATTCATCATTATGTGCATGCATATTTATCACGCACATAATACATATTCATTTTTATGTTAGTTTATAATTATAAAAATGAGTAATAATGCAAATCCTAAAGCAAGTCAGTTGTAAGTGGAGCATATACAACTGTTTTGCATGTAATTGGTGTGATTCTCCTATTATCTTTAGTTAGAGTTTAGTGTTGTTTTTAGTCGTTTTGAATCGTTTATTCTAGTTCTTAGGTCATTTTCTTGTTTATTCACTTCTAGTCTTAAAGTGTACGATGTGTGAGGTGTTTGTGCTATTTGGGGGGGTTTTTAAGTTTGAGTTCTTGTTTTGTAAGTGGCTAAAAGGATTATATTCACTCGGCGGACGTTTTGGACCGAAAAACGAGAAATTCGAGCCGAAAACATCCAGGATCGACTGAAAAGTTCCAAATCGACTGGTGGTCGATCGACTGGTCACGGATCGACTGAAAGAGCTCCAAATCGACTGTCGGACAGTAGCCAACCTCGTGAAAGCAGAGCAGTCGATCGACTGGCAGTCGATCGACTGGCAGTCGATCGACAGGCGGTCAATTGACACTATTCCAGTCGATCGACTTTGGCGCTGAGGGGCTGCGGGAATTTTGGTATTTTTTGACGATTTTGTCCCTACAAACAACTATATAAAGCCCACACCTTGCACCATTGAAAAAGATCACTCCCAACCCAAGCTAGGGTTTGGGCTCAAAATCACTCTCAAGCTATTGGATAATTCTCTCTTTTTTAGGTTTTAGATTGAATTTCAAGCTTTTATGTAATTTCTTTTCCTAGATTAGATTTAATTTCGAGCACCTCCTTGGGTTTGTAAGCCTAAGAAGAATCCAAATACTCCTTTGAATTGTTACTTTTGATGCAATTTCATTCAAGCTTTGTTTCATTTCTTAATTCAAGTAAGTTTCCTTTCAATTCCATGTCTTATGCTTTATTTCCATGCTTTGTTCTTCATATTATCCTTTTTCTCTTAACTACTTGATTTCTTGCTTGATCTTGTGAATTGACTATAGAATCTTGACGAGTGACACATCTAGGCTATAGATCGGGTCCTTGATCGTTTTATTCTTGAGTTTTTCCTATACTTTATTTTAAGTCTTATTTCCATCACTACAAAAATATCTGGCAGTTCTGACGGCCAAATCCGTCAGTATATGAAATACTGACGGATAATGGCTGCCAGTATTTTTGTGGTCAGGATTCTAGTATCCTGACGGGAAAATGTACCTGCCAGGAATGCCAGCGGATTCCTTGACGGCTATTCCCGCCAGCATAAACCCGCTAGTATTCCTGTTGGGTTTGCCCCGCCAGGAATATCTGATGCTTTACTGGCGGGTGTGCCGTCAGTATTCCTGGCGGGACCAACCCCCAGGAAATACTGGCGGGTTGGCCATCAGCATTCCTGGTGGTTGGACCCGCTAAGGGAATCCTGGCGGGGTGGCCGTCAGCATTACTGGCGGAAGGACCCGCCAGAATTTCCTGGCGGGTTCGTCGTCAGCATTCGTGGCAGTTTTTGCATTCAACATTACACTGGTTTCCTGGCAACAATTTGCTGTAATTCTGATATATTAATTAATAATTAAATTAAAAATAATAAACAGATAAAATTTTAGATAATCCAAAATAAACTATCCACTAATAAAAAAATCAAAACAAATCATTCAATAACTAAAAATCAATTCATCTGTCGAATGTATAAAAAAATCCTGAACTATCCATCCATATCTAAATCTGCCCACCATCCGGATCACAGGGAGGCCGACGAGCCATGGCCTGAGCAACAACTTCTTCAATATGATGTTGGAGCCTCAACTCGGAACGCTCCTGCTCCTCACAGATCCGCTGAATTTCCAGCGCCTGCTCCTCGCGGATCCGCTGAAGCTGCTCCTGCTGGGACTGCACCTGAGTCTGGAGCTGACGAACATCGGCGGTGGAGGTGGAAGAAGTAGTGCAGCTCTTCTGAGTCTTCCCAAAGCATCCAAGRCCATAGCGTCGACCCTTCCTATTCTCGACAACCTGTAGGTAGACCTCGTTCGGGTCTACCTGAGGGCTGCTATCATCAGACGACGCAGCACGCCTCTTTTCCAAAGCCCTCTCATAGTCCTCCTGATATCAAAATTTTCAGCTATTATTACTAAACAACTTTTATCAGATTTTATAATTAATCAGATATATATAACATATAAAACATACAGCTATCCTCTGGGCTTTGGGATCCGTAAATGTGCCGTCGGGATTTCGATGATACCTCAGTAGAAGCTCGTAGTTACTGGGATGCGTACCCGTCTGTGCAGCCTGTATTTAAAAATACATTTACAATATTTAATATAATGAATTAATTAAAATATAAAATTATACATGTTCAATAATATAATTAATTACTTAAAATATTATCATCGACTTACAATCTCGGTCGCCTGTCGATTAGCCGGTATAGACCCGCCTTGATGCTTCACTATACCAGTCGAAGGGCCGCCGGGCTCGCTCATCCTGTTCTGCCTGACCTTCTCAGATTTCTCCACCTCCTCAGGCCGCTGAAACTCCAAAATCCACCTATTCCAAGTCGTCTCCCCTACAATAGCAGGTATCGTCCTATTCATTCGATACGCCTTCCTCCACTCGTATATACGACTCTTATAAGACTCCCGCATCGATATATAGAATGCCGTCACGATGGCATTCTCGTCGTACATACGAGTGTCCCACCACACCAATCCCTACAAAAGAAATACAATTAGACAAAATAATTAAGAAATTTACTTAACATAAATAAAAAAACACTTCAAAATTACCCTAAAACGAGGCCACCACGTCTGACGATGGCTATCCAGGATGTGTGTGTGTGTGTGTGTGTGTGTGTTTATATGATTGTCCAGATTATCTTTGACACTCATAAAATCTTCAAACCTCAGTCTTAACTTTCAGACTCATCTTCGTAGCTTTCTTCGTCTTCTTCAGTTAAATCTAGTTCATCCCTTTCTGACTCTTCTAAATCATCATTGACCGACTCGTCGTGTTCGTGATTGAGAGGGTCGTTTAATTGGAAGTCGACATTCTCTAATTGTATTGCAGGAAATGTCTCTACAACATCTTCTTAGAATGACTGTTGTTCAGGCACGCGAGGCTCGATATAATCCACCGTCGATCGAGCTTTGATTTGACAAGTTGCTCACCAATCTAGTTTGTCTCGCTTCAAACTCGGATACGAACTGTAGTGCACTTGAGTTGCTTGGGATGCGAGTACGAATGGCTCGCATCGATTGAATCTACATTTATGATTGATGTTAACGAGCTTATATTGAGGGTGAATTCTCGTGTCGGTTGGAGTTGGATCAAACCACTCACATTTGAACAAGAGTGTCCTTTCGGTCGTTTAAAGCCCGTGATACTCCAATTGAACAACTTCTAGAAGACGACCGTAATAATCCATGTAATCTGGCCCATAATTTATTCCTCGTATACAAACTCCTGTGCTCGACATTGATCGTTCAGAGCCATACGAGAGCGTGTGAAATATATATCCATTTATCTTACAACCGTTGAATGTGTTCACAACACGTGATGGAACATACGCAATTGACCTCATATAATCGTCATTTACATTGTTCAAAGGATCTCATGCCTACAATAATTTTATGTTTTCAAATGTTATAATATATTTTAATTGCCACGTAATTTTATAGATAATTAAGACTCACGTATCTCTCAAACCAAACAGGAAATTCAGCGTCCACTTTTCTAGCCAGTGCCTCATCTGTAATGTTCGGTTAGTGATATTTAATACCATCTTCGAACAAACTACACATTCGGATTAAAATGAAGAATTGTTATAATATTTAATTAATAGATTTCGATAATTAGAGGTGCAACGAATTGAATTGTCAACCTGATAAATTGTTGGAGTTCAACACAATTTAGTAACACATATCTTTGGGCCTCGACCAATTCTTCATCCGACAAGAATCTTTTCCCTGCGTCTGAGAAAGCTTCACCAGTATTTTTGAAAATAGATAGAATGTTTGGATTGTCGTCTTCATCATTTTGAACTTCTTCATTACGATTTAAGTTTGTCCTTTTTGTGGAGACATTATCGTCAAAGTAGTACAAAACAAAATTCGATGCCTCTTCAACTAGATATGCGTTTGCTATCGAGCCTTCAACACACGCTTTATTCCTTACATTGTTTTTCAACTTGCGAAGATACCTCTCGAAAGGATACATCCACCTATATTTCACTGGACTAGCAATTCTCGCTTTGTATGATAAGTGGACGGGCAAATGTTCCATTGAATTGAAGAAACTTGGTGGAAATACCATCTCAAGTTGACAGAGTATTTGGAGAATGTCACGCTCTAAACGACTCATATCAGCGGTTCCAATGACTCTCGCACTCAGATCTCTAAAAAACAAACTTAACTCTGTTAATGCCTTCCACACGGGATGAGGAAGCAGTTCTCGAAATGCAATTGGGATCAACCGCTACATAAACACGTGACAGTCATGGGTTTTCATCCCGTACAATCTCAACCCTTTCATATCAACACAACGACCTAGATTTGATGCGTACCCATCAAGAAATTTGAGAGCCTTTATCCATTCACACAATGTAACTTTCGACGGCTTATCGAGCGTGTACGACGCTTTGGGATACTTTCCTGACGCGTCTGCATGAAGTTCGGGATGGTGATTGTATTCTGCTAACTCATCTCTTGATTTCGAAGTGTCTTTTGTCTTCCCTTTGACATTCATCACCGTGTTAAACACATTATCAAAAAAAGATTTCTCAATGTGCATAACGTCTAAATTATGACGAATCAAGTTAGTGCTCCAGTAAGGCAAATCCCAAAAAATACTTCTTTTTCTCCAACCACTATTCTTCGTTATTAGTCCGTTCACATGTTCGTGGTTTTCATCGGTTACCTTCAGAAGTCCTAGCCGTTTAATTTCGGCCAAAACCTCTGTTCTAGAACGCACGTGCGGCGGCAGAGCTTCAACCTTTCTATTTTTTCTAAATTTTTTTTATCTTTATGAAGTCGATGATCACATTCTAGAAATTTACGATGGTTATCAAACCATGATTGTTTCATGCTCTTTTATAGGGTAAAAGCATCTGAACGCTCCATGCAGTACGGACAAGCCATTCGACCGGCCGTACTCCAACCGGACAACATCGAGTATGCAGGAAAGTCGCTAATGGTCCACATAAGGGCCGCTCACATCTGAAAGTTCTATTTTTTAGATACATCATACGAGAGAGCACCGTCGGACCACAATTGCTTCAGCTCCTCAATCAATGGCTGTAGAAAAACATCTCACTTATCTTTGGGGTTTTGTGGGCCCGGGACGAGAACGCTGAGAAACATATACTGCTCTTTCATGCACATCCAGGGAGGCAAATTGTATGGTGTGACAATCACCGGCCACGAAGAGTAATGTTTTCTGAAACTTCCAAAAGGTTGAAATCCGTCTGTACATAGACCCAATCTTACGTTTCGAGTTTCAGCGGCGAACTCTGGATGAGTTTGATCGAAGTGCCTCCAAGCCTCAGAATCTGACGGGTGGTGCATGACACCATCCTCTACCGTATGTTCTGCATGCCACCACATATCCTTTGCCGTTGTTTTAGATGCGTACAACCTCTGCAGGCGGGCCGTTAGAGGAAAGTAAAACATCCTCTTGTACGGAATTAAGTTGGACTTGCGCCTTTTAGCTTGTCCCTTCTTCGCGGGTTTAAACCGTGGATGATCACAAAACTTGCACTTATCCAGATTCAAATCATCCTTCCAATAAATCATGCAGTTCTTAACGCAACAATCTATCTTCTTTACCTGTAACCCTATACCTCCCAACTTCTTACTTTCGTAGAAATTATTTGCAACATTGTTGTCTTCTGGCACGACCTCTTTGATTAAATCAATAAATTGATCATAACATTTCTGAGAAATGCCATGCTCCGATTTTAAATTTATAAGACGGGCAACTAAAGACAACCGATTGTGTTTCTTGCAGCCGGTATACAGAGGTTTTTTTGCAGCTTTCAGAATATCGAAAAATTTCTTCGCCTCGGGATTAGGTGGTTCATCCAACTCAATGTCATTCATATCGAAATTATGAACGAAAAAATCTCACACCATATCGATGTACGCATTTGATGATGATCCCCCGATTTCAATATCAGCAGGCGATGAGACGTGATCTATTTCTCTGTGATGAGTCCAAATGTAGTAATCAGCAATGAACCCTTTGGTACCGATGTGACATTTTATCTCATCGACAGACCTATAACTAGAGTTCCTACACTTAGTTCGTGGGCAAGGGCATTTTTAGTTTATCACCGTCCCTCTCTGCAGAATCATGCGTGAGTGCAAATTGTATGAAACTATCTACACCGGCCATGAACGCAAAATTTAGAAATCTGGAAATATTCCGTTTGTACATCCAACTACGATCATCAGCCATCCTAAGATTTTTGAGTGTTATTCGTGATTCTATAATTAAAGAAGGTGGCAAAATTTCGGCAGCATTCCGAGAAGAATGAGTAATTCGAGTTGTAATTGGTAAGGCTTCTATCCCATTCAACAACGTGACGTTTAGTAGTGTGTATTATCTTAAAATATGCATTTTTCTTAGATTCAAAATTTTGGCAGCATCTCCCCTCAGTTCTCGTAGTGCACGTATATTTCAGTGCACCCGAGAACAATTAGAGAGATTCAGAAACTGAAATTTCAAAACTAAAAAAAACATACACATAAGATAACCATACTACAAGTCACATTCTCAAACTGTCCAAAATGGGACAATTCGAAATTTAGTATCAAACTCTATATTTGATACTAAATCTCAAACGGGTCTAAGGAATATTGGAATAATTCAAAACTTAGTTTTAAATTTTTTCTATTTGATATTAATTTTCAAACAAGTGATCTATATGCATCGCGTCACTTCGCCAAGGTTCCAAAGAAGCAATTAACACCGTCACATTTTTGAAAAATATTTTGAAAATTTAAATAAAACCACGTGACACCCTATCACGTTTTTTGAAAAAAATTGAAAACCCGCTATTGGAGGGACAACACCTCCCGGCCGGCGTCGTAACCCACTTCAACATCCGACGGTATACAACCAACAACACCAATGATAATAATATATATAAACAAAATTAAACCCCGGCCGATCACCACGGCCTCCCATGCATGAACAATATATATACAATTTCTTTTAAATTCCGGCCGATCATCACGGCCTCCCATGCATGAACAATATATATACAATATAATGGGTGCATACATGCATATATCCCAATATGATTTGCCCCTAAATTTTATCTAAATTTGAAACCAAACCCTAATAATCTAAGTTAATACAATGATAAACCCTAATACAATATTGCTTCTAGCTAGGTAGATTCTGAAGTAGACACGTGTTGTCTATAAAGAGCCACACAACATTCGAATACAGGTCATCGCTTTCCTCGACCACCCTCACCATGTCTACTCCAAAAATCAAACGGCTCCTTGCTAGCACGGTCACTAAAAAACAAACGTCTACATGGACTGTATCTACTGCTGAATGATAGATGTTTGGAACCGACATGGAGAGGGCGTTTGAGGAGGACAATCTCTGTATGAATGATGTATGCGCTCTTTATAGACAAGTCTACTCCAGAATCTACCAAAGTTTAATTATTCCAAAATTGAACCCTAATTACATAATTATTCCAAAATTGAACCCTAATTATATAATTATTCCAAAATTGAACTCTAAGTACATAATTATTTCAAAATTGAACCCTAATTACATAATTATTCCAAAATTGAACCCTAATTATATAATTATTCCAAAATTGAACCCTAATTACATAATTATTCCAAAATTGAACCCTAATTATATAATTATTCCTAAATGAAACCCTAATTTCAAATTAAACCTAAATTAAACCCTAATTATAAATTATACCCTAAATTATTACATAATTTTAATTTATACCCTAGATTAAGCCCTAATTATATAATTATTCATAAATTAAACCCTAATTATATGATTATTCCTAAATTAAACCCTAATTTCAAATTAAACCTAAATTAAACCCTAATTTAAAAATAATTATATTATTATCCCCTAATTAAAAAAAAGGAAAAAAGATTTTTATTTTATAAAAATTCTGATTTTTATTTAAAAAAAACAAATTTTTATTTAAAAAAAAGATTTTTATTTAAATAAAATAGATTTTTAAACTATAATTATAAATTATACCCTAAATTATTACATAATTTTAATTTATACCCTAAACTCTAATTTCAAATTAAACCCTAATTATAAATTATACCCTAAATTATTACATAATTTTAATTTATACCCTAAATGAAACCCTAATTTCATATTTAAACCTAAATTAAACCCTAATTGAAGAATAATTATATAATTCCTAATTAAACCTAAATTAAACCCTAATTTTATAATTAATTCCTAATTAACCCCATATTTCAACCCTAATCCCTAAACAAACACTAAACTCTAACCTTTAAAACTAATTATATAATAATTAATGAACAACAAGTATATAAAAAATACAAATATACAAAAATATAAAATTAAAATTGAAAGAAAATTACCTTGGAGCAGCGGCAAGGGAGCAGGCGGTGGTGGTTGGACCTTCGAGCGGCGGGCAGAAGTGGCGCCTAGCGGTGGAACAGCAGCGGTGGAGCAGCGGCGAGGCGACGGTGCGAGGCGAGGCTGGAGCGGCACGGTGGCGAAGAGGCGAGGCGGTGAAGAGGCGACGCGGTGGAGCTTTTTATTTTTTTTTTCCAGTCTTTTTTCTTTTTTTTTCGCAGAAAGACAGAGAGAGAAAGAATGAGAGAAACAGACTGAGGCGGGGGGAAGGGTCTGGGGCCAATTTTTAGGTTAGAATCCTGACGGGTCAGCGTATATATTATTATATTTTTTAATTAAAAAATTATGCGACGGGAAGACCGTCAGGATCCTGATGGCCACCACCGTCAGCGTATATATTATTATTCTCTTAAATTAAGAATTATATCCTGACGGTTATGACCGTCAGCGACGCCAAAATTATATACTGACGGGCATGGCCGTCAGTATAATGAAGCGGGATAAACTCCTGCTCATTTGTTGATGGTTTACTGGCGGCTTCTTTTGCTGACGGCCATGGCCGCCAGCAACACCGTCAGCATTTGTTTCCGTTAGTAATTCCGTCAGCAATGCTGAATGCTTTTGGCCCGTCAGCATATCCGCAAGAATTGCCGGTATTTTTTGTAGTGCATGCATAGTTTTAGGTTAAATCTTAGATATACTCTTTGTTGCATATTATTTTCCTTAAAGTTTTAAACTTTCACGTCAAATTTTCTTGCTCTTTCCGTTCATGCTTTCAATTTTTGATTATTTGCATTATTTAGGATTTTATGCATAGTTTTACCTTGTGCATGCATGCTTGTACTTGGTGAAAGTTTGCATTTTCTTACTTATTTTCATTATTGCTTTGCATTTACATATTGAGTCATACGACGAGGCATCCTACCCATTTGCAATTTCAATTCTCTAGAATAGATTAGTTAGTTTAATTGCTTTATTTTCATTTTCCCTTTATTTTTCAAAGCTTGAAACACTTTGAAACTTACAATTGAATTGATTTCCGATAAAACCGAGCCATGAACCTTTTACTTCTAAAACCACAAAAAACTACACTTCAACAACAAGCAATACTTATCGATGAACGATTAATAGTTCAAGAAGAGTACGACTAACAAGTAACATATAAAAGAAAGAAGAGGAAACAAAAATAAAACTACAATATAAGTAAATACTTTTATTTGATAATAGCATTGATTTTGAAAATCTAAGTGAGTATATTCTTTGAAGTGCGAGAAGGTGATTAGAAATCGGTTTCTAACAATTTGTTTAAATTTAACTAGGATGTTGATCACGCTTAATTTTACCACCGCGTAGTTCAGTTGTAGTAATGGTTGAGCACATGTTTTAAATTGATAAAAAGTATTGTATCCATTGGGACTGTGTCTTGAGTACCTTGATCATAGCAGTTAAATTTTATTTAAATGTTTAAATATCAATTTACGAGTTAATAGTATAAAAATAAAGAAAATATAAAGTAAATAGTTTGACGATAATAGGAGAATCATTAATTTCTAAATCTTGTTTTCATTGAAAACTCTTTATTATTATAATGTTTTAATTAAAATCTAATCCTATAGGAATTCGTAGTGTTAACCCTTACTCTCAGTCAGGAAAGTAAATCTGCGTAAACTCAATTATCCGTGTGTCCATACGCCGCTCGTAATTGTCACTCCTAGTCGATAATTCGTCTAAAAAGGTTACTAAGATTACAATACCACCTATAGACAAATGAACATCACTTTCCTCTATGTATGCCTTCTATCTTAATGCCTAAACATTATCTCGAATCACGTCAGTGTAGATTCAATATTTTGCAATAAATCGTAAAATATTAATCAAGTATCCACACAATGTCACAACCACACCTCACACATAAATACTTAATGAATTTTGGTATCATAAACCAAGATTATACAACTAAACTTGCCAACGTGTGCAATACTTATAAGGTGGTATTATTATTATTTATTTATTTTATTTTCCTGTCACTTTTTAATAAACAACATATGTCACGTCGCTATGTTTTTGCAATACAATAAGAGATGACAAGACATGCTCATAAGAGAGAAAAAACCCACCCCTTTCTTTAAATAATAACAAGTATACCGACCCACGACTCAAACTAGCTAATTACTTATAATCATATATGCTATTGAGTCTTCTAAAGTATCTAAAAGATAATGCGGTGACAAACAAAATAACACATTAATAAAACCTAATAGGTCGTCATCCATGTCAACTTATCCTCAGAAGCCTGTAAGAGCTCCAACAACCTACCTAATAGGTTCATAACATCCAGGAACTCGAAACTTACCTACAATGCATAAACTAAATAGGCTACTTCTCAATAAGTAGAAATCATGCATGATGGATGGGAGTCATAAGTCATTGCAATGTAGTTATGCAATGTCATGTCAATGAGAATAATTTATTTTCTTTAGTTGGGACCTTGACCTATCTACTATGTAATGGGAAGAGATCATTGTATAATCAAAATCATACATCATAATATCTCAGTCTGAATGTCTCACATGGCACTTAACTACCTTTTCAAGTAGCCTAGTCCGAATGTCTCACGTGGCACTGAGAATTCATAGTCATGTAGTTAGTCTGTATGCCTCATAGGGTACTGAGTGATTCGTACGTTTTTGTCACGAATCTGTACATAATTGAGTCTTATTTTAGTCTTTTTATTCTCTTTTCCGGGTTAAGACTAGAGCTAAATTGCATCGTTTTGCATCTTCCATCTCTTCACTTAACTTTCCGACTTATTGATCGACAATTGGTCCAAACGAGAATAATTCTGTGATTTTCTCATGCAGCTAGAGTGTCCGGAGGATTCGGAGCACGAAGATCGAAGGAAAAACACTCACAAGTAGCCCACAAGGACATCCACCGATTGGACAACTCATATCTCCGATCGGTGGAACTGTGTACTCGCACACCGACCGGATCCAGAGACAGAAGCTTTTGACTGATCGGACAAGACATATGACCGATCGGACAAAAACGTTACGAGCACAGATTTCTGGAAATTTCAGTTACAAAACGGCTGGGATTGCTTTTAAAAAGAGGGGAGGCGACTAGGGTTCCATATTGAGAGTATAGTGCAGCTTTGGAAGGGACGTAACAAGGAAAAGGATCACAAAAAATCCAAAGGTTGAGAGATTTGACACATCTCTCATACCTCTACTATAAACCGTTCGATTCCGTGGTAAGGGGTAATCTGCAGCAACCAACGATCGACGTGAAGATTCCGAGATCGTGACAATCCTTTGGATTCAAAGCAGCCTTCGGAGTGACTCGTTAATCTTCCTCACTCGTTGAACGTAGTTCAACGATTAGTAATTTCTGAACTCTTAGTTTTGATGTTGACTCAAACTTTTGTGCACCCCGTTTTTAATTATCAATTTAAAAGCATATCAATTTGCTCGCAAGTGTACGAGGTAACTGTAGGGTGATGAGTTTGACTCGAGTCGTATCTCTCGAGGAAACAACTGTTCGGTCTTATCAATGTTTTTCTCAATTACGAATAACATACATATACATTTGGGGGTTTGAATAGGTTGATTCGATCATTATAAACTAAGRCGATAATTAAACCAATTAAAMTAATTACTAGATTATCAATTACGAACTAAGYAGTAAACTAAGCTGATTAAACTAATTATTCTAATTTATCAACTAAGAGGAATAACTAAATTATCAATTTAATGCTATGAAGATTTAGAGMTAATTAACGTATCTAAAGCATGRATTTAAGAAACTATCGCTAAGMAATTGAATCATACGAATCCAAGAACCATTAACTAAGCATAAACTAAATCGCATAAATAAACTAAATTACCAATATCCAATATCCAAGCATAAGAAACAATTAAACTAATTAAAACTAGAATTAACTAAGAATTTATCTAAACAATTAACTAGAAAGTTATCTAAGAGTTTAGAAAACTTAATGAAACTAAGGAAAGCAATGAAAAGCTCCAGCTATTCCGGAGTTTGAACGCTGATCTTGGGCGAAGATTGAGTTCCGAATGCGAAATTGAAGTCTCGGAGTTGTCGCTCTTCGATCTGTGATCTTCGTCTCCAAATCTTGTTATAAGACGTGGATTTATTATTTTTGAATGCTAAAATACCCTAGGATATCGTCTCTCTGGTGGCTCCCTTCGAAACCCGAAATAATGAGGGTTTAAATAGATATTAGAAGTCTTGGCACACAAGAAACCTTAATTTCCGAATTCTGAGCCGTCGCGTCGACGGAGCATCGACGTAGCGTCGACTAACGCGTGCAGGCGCTCGGCGAGACTCGGCAGACTTGGTCGGCAGCGCTCGGCAGGTCTGGTCGGCAGGTGCGTGCGTCGGCTGGGCAGGTGCATCGATGGGGTGCATCGACATCGACGCTTCAGCAAGTTGCGTTGACGTTGCGTCGATAATGGTGCGTCGACGTTGCGTCGACATCGACGCTTCAGAATGTGGCGTCGGCAGTGCGTCGACTGACGTGGTCATGACTCACTGACACGGCTCGCATCGACGGTGCGTCGACGGTCACGTCAGTCGACGCGACTGAGCGTCGGTCTCCGTTTCTCGATCGTTTACTACTCGTTTCACCGGAAAACTTGTTCTTCTATTCCCGAACATCGAACTTTGTCTTTTACGTGCTAAACTCTTCCGGTTACTTAGCTGTAAGGTGAAAAACAACGAAACATCACCTAATTGCATCAATTAAGATCAAAATGCGGTAAAATAAGCTGGAATTATAAAATTACGAAATTACGCCTAAATCATCCAACTTATACCAAAAACAAATATAAAAACGAACTAAAAAGCTAATAAAAATAAGGACAAATCTACTCTAATCAACTACCCCACGCTTTATTGGTTTGTTCGTCCTCGAACAAACGATAATTTTCGAAGTATAACTAGAATGAAAATAAGTTCAAGCAAAGAGTCGTGCGTATGCTACATAGGTAATTTTGAAAAATATAGGTACAAGTCACGCAACGTCAAACACTTGACCATTATTACATTGTCGTTTCAAAATAAAATCATGCTTCCTCACGAAGGATAATATATATAAGTACGCTCAAAAGCACTCAAGTATTTTCTGCATGGGACGTGTATACACTCAAATCATACAATTACAAGCACAATAAATAAGCACAGAAAATCAATCTCTTTTCAATCGCGAATTAAGTGTGCTGTCAAAACTAAGAATCAGAAAAGGTCTTTGCGGGTTGTAATGTAAGGCTCTTTGGACGGGTATGGAATATATAAGTCGTGTGGCTAATCGCTCACTCAACCTAATCTAATCGAGAAGCAAATTGCTTCACCTCGTTCAAAAATAAAAACCTCACTTAACTCTCATAACGTAGCCTTTAAAATATAGGCTATTTCTCAACTCGCAAACTCATAAAACCGACTGAAAGCTCAAACCACTTAATCACAACTCTTTTGCCTTTTACATTAGGCTTCATAAGAAAATTAAAAATAAAACACAAGCCTTTATAAGCGCGTAGGTTATTACTAACACAAGACCCACCATCTTTCTTATCATTTTTTTATTTTTCCCCCGTTTATTCTTTTTATGGGGTTTCTCCCTTTTTTTTATTATATATATTTTTTTAGATGGTGGTCCAAAATTACAAAATAATAAATTCCTAATAAAAATTTCCAATACTCAAATAACCAATAAAAATACGAACTCCTACCCCACGCTTTTAATGGGTTGTAGGGTCGTCTCAGAAACACTCATGGCTATAGGCATGGATATTTGGCTATGATTGGCTCATTCGGAATTTATAGTGGCTAAAAATATATGGATATGGCCGGAATAAGGTTTTATATGTGCCTTAACTTCATGTTCAAAGTCGACTACACACAGCGGTTTCAAAGAGATATCAAAACTGAAACTTGTTCACGTACATGCAATGATGATAAACACTCAGGCTACTCACTGGCTTTTTGCATGAAGAATTTTGAATTGACGCTGTTTTTAAGGTTTTGCGAAATCGATTGCATCCAAGTACCATTTTACAATATATATAATAATAAATTTTGAAAAATTATGCACTTATGCACGCTCAAAGACGAAAACAAATAATCATACTTAGTCAACTTCGACAGGCATGCCATACAAACACAATTAAGCGTAGAAAATAGCGATTAATCACGTTTAAGCATATAATTATTACAGGCCAAGTATCAAATAAAATTACACAATTAATCAATACAAATCACACTCGACCACCCCCCTCTCTAAAAATCCGGGCAATCTCCGGATTGCCACAAATACATCCAAAAATCGAAAAGAGGAAGGAAAAAGAGAACATCCCTGAAAAAATAGTAGTCGAGCCGCTAGTCGTGAATTGTGTAATTGGCCACTTCTTCAACGTACGTGATATGAATTGCCCTAAAAGAAAAATAAAACACACAAAAACAAAGAAAATAACAATATTTTTGGATTTTAAATTTTCCATTTTTTTTTTCATAAAGAAAGCATAAATAATAAAAATAAAGATAGAGAACTTAGAACTCGCGGGACTCATCATCCTCGGGGTTCTCGTTGACGTCCATGCTCGGCGTCGGATAAGCCGCCTCGAAACGCTCCTCGAGCTTCGAGATACGAGCACGCATCTTCTTCAAATTACGATGGTTCTTCTCGTGATTTGTGTCGATCTTCTCGTCGATAACTTGAAGCTTATCGAACATCTTCACTTGAAATGCTCGGTTCTCCTCGAAAAATTGCCCCCAATCGGGACTCGGGCCCAAAGTAGATCGGCGGGCTTGCTCCATATCCTCGTCGCCATCGTCGTCTTCATCGTGTAGGCGAGACGAAGATCCTCCTCTAGTCGACGACCTCACTCGGGGTGCCGGTGCACGCGTGAGTGGTAGTGAAGAGGTCCCAAGCGGGCTAAGTCCGTTTGCGGCCGGATCGAACCCAAAGTGACGGGCGAGGCCGGTAATGTATGGCGCAAATGAGAGAAGTGGCGACTTGCTTCCCAGAGTACCCTTGGTGACATTGTAAAGCCCTAGCAAAATAAGCGGGTACAACCGGACTTGACGACCATCAACGAGGCATTGTAGAACATAAAGCTCGGCCTTGGTCGTGTAAGTTGCCTTGTTTTTGCAAAGTATAATGTGGCCAAGGACCTTGTAGGCGACGTAGAGTGCGTCGTCTTGAATCTTAGAACACGGGAATCGCTTAAAATCGCCAACGTTACCCCCGGTAATCATTCCCCAAAAGGAGGCTAAATCGAAGCCTTGAACTCCAACCGGGTGGTCCCCTACGGTCGGGAAACCGAAAATGTTACCAAAAATTTCCTCGTCGACAACCACATCATTCCCTCCTAGCCGACAAGAGAACGTCTCGTCGTTTCGAATCGCCAAACTCGAGAAAAACTCGAGCATGAGTTCTCGAAAACCGGGCAAGTGCATTTGGGYAAAGTACCCACAACCRAGGCCATCYACATAYCGYRAAAKRTCGGTGTGGTGGTCCGACCCATTCGAGGCCTCATCCGCAATCCCTTGGACGTTCAAAGTCCGGTGCGTAGCAAATCCCCATTTCCGAATGTTCTTGAACATGTCCCCTCCTTTTTATCAAAAATCGGGAACGGTGCTCCATATTTCCCCGAGATATCTTTACGTTTACCCGCTCGAGACATTATCAAACAATTCGAGAATGAACGGGATTGAAAAACCTTGAAAATAAAACTTTGTGCTTCTTTGGGGAATTTCGTCGAACACTTGGCGTGCGTGTTCAACCAACTAAAAACTTGAGTAATTCTAGCACCAAAAACTTCCCACACAACCAACAACAACAATAATATGATTCAAAGATAGTTTCAAGCAAAGTACCTCGTTGATTGTTCGTAGAGACACAAGAGTTGCCCGGAATTACCCGAATTTGCTTCAAACCTGGTGGCCCATTTTCGAACACAAACCGACTTGCAAGAGATAAGTATATTTTTCTGGGCAATATTGTGTATGTGAGGTGAATTGTTGTGGTTTGGTTTGGTGTTTGTGAGAGGTTGAAAGATTTTAAAATTTTTTGAAGAGGAAGGACGAAATTTGAAGTGAGAAGTGAAAAGTGAAAGGAAAAAGGGGGTTTGGGACGAATTTAAGCTGCTTCCCAGCTTATTCCCGCGGGTCAATGTTATATGGATCGGGTTAACGGGTCAAAGTCCGATTTAAAACGCGTACTGGGCTGGTCCGTGGGTCGCGTCGACGCCGCATCAGTCGACGCGACAGAAGGCCATTCTCCTGATACCGAGCGTCGACGCTGCGTCAGTCGACGCAACAGAAGACAAAATCCCAGGCCACTTGCGTCGATGTTGCGTCAGTCGACGCAACAGAGTGATTTTTGGGCGCCTTTTCTTCGCTCGTTCGATCAAATCTCCCTGTCCGAGTTCTTCCATCTGTTCTAAACAAATAAAAATCAAAAATAAAAATTAAATAAAATGAAAATAAGGTACAACAGGATACAAATGCTCGGGTTGCCTCCCGAGAAGCGCAAATTTTAACGTCGCTTGCTCGACGCTATCTTTCTCGTTTATCTTTCAACGTACGGTGGATCTCCAAACTCCACCATCTTACGATTGCTATTTTTTTCTCGTCCGTCATGATAAGTCTTCAATCTATGCTTGTGAGATTGAAAGGACGATTTGCCAATCTCATCGTACAACGTGGCTACGCCGTACTCATCAAATTCTTTAATTGAGAATGGTCCGCTCCATGAAGCTCCAAAATTGGCTGGGTCGTACTTACGTTCGTTATTATACAAGAATAATTCTCTAACCTCAAATTGCGAGTTCCTAACTTCACTCGTGCGAACCTTTCTTGATTTCTTCATCTCCTTCGCCCAATCGCCTGAATATGCCTCGCCCGTGTTCTTTTTGAAAGTGAAATTCTCGCTATGGTCGAGGAAATCGTGCCTCGAACGATTTATTGGTGGTTTCGACTCCACCTTTTGCTCGAATTCGTGCGAAAACACCTCATCAAAATTGTCTCCAAATTCTGCCACGATGTCGCGTATGTCAGTTCCCAACAACTCGATCAATTCTTCTACACTTAAATGCATATGATCATCGGACTCGTAATTTTTACACGAATTGACTTGCTCGTCCCTTCCCTCGATAGAAACTCCGGCATCATCTCCGTTGCCTAACTTGTTCAAAGTTGCGATCTCTCGTAATTCGTTGATGCATGATGCAACGGGATCAGTAAATGAATCTTCCTCTTGCATAATAGGAGAGGGAGTGTTGTGAATGTTTTTCAGAGAAAAGGCCACTGTTTTGCCCAAAACGGTCATCGTCATTCTCCCTTTATGAACATCAATAAGAGTATGGGAAGTCGCCATGAACGGCCACCCTAATAAAATGGTGTGCTCGTTGTCCTCAGTCGGAACTTCTCCAATGTCCATAACTACAAAATCAACTGGAAGTACCAGCTCTCCAACTTGCACTAAAACATCTTCGACTATCCCTAACGGTCGTCGAGTCGAGCGATCGGCCAACTGTAGGCGCATTGTTGTCGGTTTGAGGGGTCCAAGATCAAAATCTTGATAAAGCGAATAAGGCATTAGATTAACGCCCGCTCCAAGATCCAACATACCTACTGCCTTCTTCCCATTAGCTAGTGAAATCGTTATACAAAAACTGCCAGGATCGCGTTCCTTAGGTGGTAATGGTTTCTTGAAAATTGCGCTAACTTCCTTCGGTAGCGGAACGTATTGGGTTGTCGCCAAACGTCTCTCTCTCGAGGCAAGTTCCTTAAAAAACTTGACGTAGGCGGGCATCGTCTTGATCACTTCTAAAAGTGGCAGGTTTATATTCACATTCTTCAAGAGATTGTACAGCTCCATAAATTTCTTGTTCTCCTTTGCTGGACGTAATCGGCTCGGAAAAGGAACAGCATCCTTATACTGCATCGTTGTTTGCTTCGGTTGCGGCGGTTCATCGTTGCCAGAAGTGTCGCTCGGAATTTTCCCTTGAATAGAACCAGGAACATATCTATTGGCGGATTTGTGTATCTTGTCCACTGGTTTAGCAACAGTCTCCTCATCTTGATTCTCTATGCCATTGTCGATCTTCTTCCCACTACGAAGGACGTGAACCGCCGATGCTTGCTCCGGTTGGCTTGGTAGCTTGTCTTTCTCCTTATTTGACCTAGCAATATCAGTTGTTATTTGTCCCATAGTTCTCTCCATTCTATCCATGTTTTTAGCTAGATCATGCACAATACCGGAAAGTTGGTCTATTCCGCTCACCTTCTTTGAGAGTTCATCAATCTTCGCGTTTACCTTCGTAAGCCCTTCTCTATTACTGATCGTCTCAGCCACTTGATTCTGCTGCCAAACCAACAGCTGATCATTTGGTTGAGTTGCACTCGACGCCTGCCCTTGTGTATGAAAATTATTTTGTGCCGGTGGCACTGGTACTTGAGCATAATGCGGTGGGGGAAATTGCGGATCAGGCGGCATATGATTTGGATTGCTCGGGCCCCACTTGAAAAGAGGATTGTCACGTTGTGGTGTGTACTTCTTTTGATTCGAATAATTCTGGATCGCGTTAACCTCCTCTTGCTGCTCACTGTTGTTAGGACATGCGTCTGCTAAATGCTGGAGGGATCCACACTGGTTGCAATTCGCAGCCATTTTCTGTGCAGCGGCCTTGCTAGCTCGCTCGGCTTTCCAAGCAGCTAATTTCTCGTCGAAAATCTCTGCACATTTCGCCTTAACTAACTTGCCATCATCTAAATCAGGATCGGGGGTGGAAACTTCATTAACTCTCATCTTACGAGGCCGAGAATTGGTTTGTCTAGATTTTTCGCTTTGCTTCTCCAACACTTGTCTTGCCTCGTGTGCTGTCAAATCTCCAAAATCTCCTCCCGCTGCTATCTCTACCTCTCGTTTCCCATGGTCTAATAAGCCATCGAAAAAGAACTGGTTAGTCATCTCCAGAGAATAGTTGTGGTGGGGGCAAGCTTGCAAAAGTGTCTTGTAGCGCTCCCACGTTTCGTGAAATAACTCTCCTTCTAACTGCTCAAAAGTAGCGATTTGTCTCCGAAGATGCCCCGTCGTTTGGGCTAAATAATATTGGTTTAGAAACTTCTCGCTAATTATATCCCAGTCGGTTAACGAACCAGGCTCTAAGGATAGTAGCCATGACTTCGCCTTGTCCTTCAAGCTGTACGGGAAACAAATCATCTGGACCTCCTCTTGGTGAAGGCCATGAACTACGAATCGACCAACTTCATCAACGAAATAATTTAAAAATGCTAAGGGGTCTTCATGCGCATTCCCATGAAAGGTTGGGAGTAGGTTGAGTTGATGCGGTTTGATTTCCACTGCCCTCGTGGTTGGTCCAAGAACAATGGCAGACCTAAAGGGTACAACCTTTGGACGTGCCAGGTCGCGCTGTCTAAGTGCTCTATCTCCCCTTGGTTCTCGAACTTGGTCATATGYTCTCTCGTAGTGGTCGTTATGCGCGTAATGGTGCTCGCGCTCGTATCTCCTTCCGAAATTGTTTTGCTCGTAACCATGATCTTGATTTTCCAACCACTCGTTCACGTGCCTTTGATTGTTAACATAGGCGTTTCTCTGCAAAACATCCTCATTCCTAAATGCCACGTTCTCGACGTTGTGCTGACGCATGACATTGTTGTTCATCTCTTCGTTTTCCCTCAAATTCTCCATGTTGAGCGGGTGATTGACTATGTTGTGCTGCTGGTTAACTCCTTTGTTTCTCCTTTCGTCACGTCTAGTAGAGTGTGACTTGTTTGGTTCACTACCATATCCAGTTCGAATGGAGCGTGGTGGTGATCTCGGTGGTGAATCGTCGTTTCGAACCGAATGTGCTCCTAACATAATGTCGGGAACTTCATCGCAAGCAAAATCAGTTGTTGTTGAGGAATTGTAACGCCCCGATTTCACTTTAGTCGAAAAATGATTTATATTTTTAAATAATTAAATGGAGAAATCTTGGCGTCACAATAAATGTCTGGTTTTCATGATTTTAGTTTAAAAGATTTACATTTTAAAAACGTTCAAGAATTTCGCAGCGGAAATAATCATAATATAAATAACCCAAATCACCATCAAAAAAATTTATAATCAAAAACACTTCTTTATGTCTAATTCAACCCTTATTTAAAACAATGAAACGAGATTTAAAACATAGAACCAGCATCAAGACTTTTCATTCCCCTCCTCGTTTCCCTTTCATTCGATATTTTCATTTGTACCTGAAAAACACGTCGTTGATTTGGGATGAGCTCAACGTACTCAATAGTTACACCGACATACCTCATGCAAAATTATACAACTCACAAATAGCAYAATTAACCATAGAATTCATAATTTTAACGTAGAAGACAGTTGACTGCAGCTAAAACACGGCAGGTTTCCTCGATGACCCTTTTCCCCGGTCATAGGCACTTAAGGCCCCTGGTTTTAATCATTGGATATAGCACGCTGGGATAAACCCAATGACCCTTTT
>BMAC01000012.1:388372-401441 GCA_014905375.1 Phtheirospermum japonicum
CAGTCGGTCGACTGGATTCCAGCGCTCCGGCTCGATTTCTCGTTCTTTTCGAATCCATGCAATGTACAGAACATAAAGGTAAAAACAAAATATATAAAAAGAGAGAGAAAAAAAATGGAAATTAAGGGTTCTTAGTTTCATAAGAGCATCTAGATGTTACAAATAAAGCCTATTTATTAAGGCAAATATTCGGGTCTTGGGTTAGGAATAGCCTTAGTTATAAAAGGCTAAAATAATGGTATACTGTTGTTTTGGGGGGATTGAGGAGCAAGCTTTGCTCTATGCTTAAAATGTGGATTGAGTGAGTTATTGATTGCGTTTGTTCGCAATTTAGCCACACATCTTTATATATTACATACCTTACCAAAGAGCCTACATTACAACCCTAGAAAGTCCTAATCCGATCCTTGATTAAATGTGCACATATATGTGATGTACGAGTCTTTGATTTTCACGAGTCGTTGAATGCATGTTTATGTTGATCCGAGCATATACACTTACCTTTTGAAAAACACAAGCGAATGAGTGCACCATTATATATATTTCCCTTTTGTGAGGACGCATTCTTTTGAATTCAAGGTGAAATAGTTACCCGGGTTAGCTTCATGGTTTTCGACAAAAGTGTTTATAATTGAAAAACTAAACTATATATGCACAACATGACTCTAAGCTCTTACTATCATCACTTCTCTTGATTTTGATTCTTTCGTTTGTTCGAGGACGAACAAACCAATTAAGCATGGGGTGGTTGATTTGTACGTTTTTGTCACGAATATGTACATAATTGAGTCTTATTTTAGTCTTTTTATTCTCTTTTCTGGGTTAAGACTAGATCTAAATTGCATCTTCCATCTCTTCACTTAACTTTCCGACTTATTGATCGACAATTGGTCCAAACGAGAATAATTTTGTAATTTTCTCATGCAGCTAGAGTATCCGGAGGATTCGGAGCACGAAGATCGAAAGAAAAACACTCACAAGTAGCCCACAAGGACATGTTAGTTGAAGTTTCATTAATCTTTGGTTAAGGAGTTGAATGTTTGAAATCAATATAATTAGATTTGGGATCATGGAATGAACAATTGTTTTGGATATTCTTAAGATGGTTTGTTTTTATATTATTGTGTTTTGAAACATTGTGAATCGTTAGTGTTAACGGATTGCTGAATGTGCTCAACCATTAGAATGTTATAGTGTATGAATTATTAGTCAAAAACATGTTTATGATCGTTAGTGCAATTAGGAAAGGTTATTATTTACTTTTCTCATAATTTGTCGAGAGATTGACATCCTCGAGACAATAAGAGATCATTTTTCTTTTATTTGCTTAATTGATGTTTATCCAATAATCAACCCGATGAGTTCGTGTGTTTTAGATAGAATTGTGTTATTATAATAATAAATATCATTAAATCCGATTCCCATTCCTCGAGAGATCGACCCGAGTTAACTCATTAATCTACAAGTGACCCCGTTCTCTTGYGGGCGAACTAAAACTCTTTTCAAAAGCATAGATGTGTGCTGGTTAACCGGTAATTAATTTTGAAAGGAATACAAAAGTTCGACTCACTGAGCTACATCTTGAAGTAGCCCTGTCTGACTGTCTCGTATGGCACTAACTCAAACATCATATAAGCATGTTCCACATGCCTCGTAGAGTGAGTTTTATGCCTCATAGGGCACTGAGCTACATCTTGAAGTAGCCTCGTTCGACCGTCTCGTAGGGCACTAACTCAAATATTATATAAGCATGTTTGACATGCCTTGTGGAGTCAGTTCGTATGACTCACAGGGCACTGAGATACATATTGAAGTAGCCTCGTCCATATGTCTCTCAGGGCACTGATTCAAATATCATATAAGCATGTTCCACATGCCTCCGTGCACTAGTAGTGATCCATAAAATATCATTCTTTGAAAACTTATGTCATGCCTTCTCATGTAACATTCATCAATCGTATTTGCATATGTTAATGCTCGTGAATGATATGATTTATGAAACACATATTCATATCATATCATCCACATTTCATAATCACTTAAGGTAATTGAGTGACACATAATCATCATCATATAAGTACAAGTAATACTATGTGTGTGCATCTTAGTTGCAGATGAATTTTACTTATCCCAGGTCCAAAGTTTATGATATTTTGAGTCTTATATCACCTAAGCTCTTTAAAAAAGATCTTTTTATGAGCACGGAATGCTCATGTAAAATGCAAGTTCAATTTGTTGGGTTTAACATTAGGCTGCTTCTGACAAGAAAGGAAACATATACTTTAGAGGTCCATAAAAGTAATATAATTATATTATGAATAAATATAACATGAAATAAGACATTCTCTGAAATTTTAGGTCAATCGGATAAAAATAGAACACGCTTGTATGCTACACATTATATTAAGGATGTTCATATCATGATCATTGAAGTTAGATGATCAAAGGGTAAATTTGGGTTTTCAGATACACATTACATATAAGAGTATTTTAACGAAGTTATGGTTTAAATTTGAGGTCATTCGGAGATTGTTTCACTCATTTCGGGTAGAAAACCAGAAAGTTGTATGTTTCTGAATATTGAATAAAGTATTTGGGGTTAAAATAGAATTTAATGAACTTCTAAAAGTTTATGGGTTCAACCTGATATTTCGAACAAGCTGATTGGGGGTCAATTTGAAATAAATTAACACTTGATTTTTGGGACTATACTGAAACTTGTTTGGGTTGAATTGAAATTTTCAAAAACTACAATTAAGTCCAACATTCTATCTAAATCCTAAAAGCCTACCCCTCAACTTCTAACCCATTTTATTTCTACCCCAAAATTTCAAATCTAAGCTTGTACGCCTCCTTCCCACCACAGACCTGAGACCACCCAAAACTGATGGCCCTCAACCTTGAGAACTCATTATCACACCCGAGTACAATTATGGTAATCCGCGGCTAAAAAATTAAGACAAACACTCACTCAGACATGTCACGCACAACACACACAATCCTAAAAACTTATCGAAACCACAATCCAGTATCAAAAATATATTGATCACGAAGAGGGCTTTCAAATGATATAAAGTATATAAAATTTTGATAGTCCGAAAGGCCACAGGCGGTCGCCGATGAGGGCATCATGACTATTCCGGCATTATTTCTTAAAATTAAATGTATAATTAGATACTACTTGTCAATATGAACAAATTGATATATAATACAATAATTTGGACCTGCCGTTTGCCGGAAACCGACTGTCAACATCTGACAGCATTGTCGCGTGTCATAGAAAATTAGTGGCAAACAGTAACTTCGTCGGCATCTTAACACTTCTCTAAGACTTCAATTCATCGACCTGAAGGTGGCGTTGGTAACCTTATTAAGTGATCTTCTATCTATATAAATTTTATGACGATCTAATGGTCGGATTTTTATCACGAGGCCGATGAGTTTGTTTCGGCCAAAGGTGGTGATGATGGCGAAAGAGATGATGGAAAATAAATATATGTATTCTGGGGTGGTGTCCTTTTATATGTCTAATGGAATTAGTGAAGAAGATAAGAAAGATAAGAGCAAAAATAAATTTGCTTCTCCCGTGTGTGTTGTGTGCTGGCAGAAAGATGGAGATTACGTGTATTTGAAAGTCATCCAACTGGGTCGTGGGTCGAATCCAAGATTATAAGTTCCACTAATGGGCTCAAATGTTTGGGCCAGTTTAATTAACATTGGGTTCAGTGTTTTGGGTCAATATAATTGGTATGTGTTTGAAGTTTTAACATATTGGGTTGACATAAATAAATAAATAAATAAATAAATAAATAAATAAATATATATATATATATATATATATATATATATATATATATATATATATATATATATATTATACTATGATACGAAAGAAATTGGCTAAGAGTGAAAAGTCCATTATATCTATAATATAATCGAACCAAGAATTATCGTAATAAAACACCACTATTGAAATGAAACAAAAATGTTATAATAGAAAGAGTAACCAAATTTATTTAAATAAATTATAGGGTTAATTAGTCGGGACTTCACATTCTCTCCTTCTTAAAGGAATTTGGCCCCCAAATTTCCTTCTTATATAATCTAGGTAATTATAGTACTACCCAATGCTTAAATTACTAATAACTATCTTAAGAAGGTATTAGGTAAAAATGATTGAAATGAATACAAAAGAGAATTATTATAATAACACCGATGAAATATGCTATCGAAAATGTTAGAATGCAACTCAAAAATGAAAAGAGCCATAGGCTCAAAATAGGATCTCAAACTTTAAAATTATCAAATAGAGAGAGTACGATAACCAAGTCATACCAATGTAGCAAAAGAAAATAAGTGGCACATAGAAGGGGTTCAAGACTCCATATGTAAGTGAGAATATTATAATTTAGAATCATTATAGAAAGTAGAACTTTGAATATTTAACGGAAACTTATACGGTTTGATCACTAGCCTGAACGTAAATTTACCAATGATGAAAAGTGATAATATGAAAAATGAGAAAAGTTTCAAGATAAGCCATCTTGTTGTCAGGACATACAAATGAAAATGGTGCAAATAATGAAATCACAAAGAAATTTCTAAATGGTTGATAAAACAAGTATTTTCCAAATAGGTTACCAAGGTCAGAATACTAGAAGATGACTACTAATAAAAAGTATAACTTCATCTTTAACTGAGAAATAAAATCGTAACCAAGAAAATGATTAGAAGGAAATAAGAAGAATTTTAGAAGTAAAATATCAAATGTTTTCAACTATCACGTATATTGGATAATGACTATCAAAGATACATTGGTGTATCGTGAAGCTTCATGACATGATCTCTTGAAGGTTCAGTAGAAACACATGAGAAATATCATTCGAAACAATCGAAAGTGAAGGCAATCAAGAGTAGAGGATCAATAATGCCACTTGGCGCAAAACAGTAAATCACTAAGAACAAGAGATAGTATATAAGGTAGAACTTATTCTAACAAGTGCAAAATAAAAAATATAATTGTGAATGTAGACAACCCTAAAATTCAACAAAAACAACAAAATATCATTCCAGTTCTTTGTTCCTGGCATATAAATCAATTTTTAAAATAGTATCTCCAAATGTCAAATCACTTGGAAGTATATAAAATCAACATATGAAGTCTCACAATACTTAACATAATAATCATAACATTAATTATATATATGTATATATATATATATATTTATTTATATATATATATATATATACTAGTTTAATTCCCGTGTATTACACGGGGTTTATCAAAAGATAAATATAAAAAATATTTGCGATAATTATAAATTTTTATGTAAAATAAGAAATTCAAATGATGTATTCTCAACTCTTGCCTTGTACATGTCTAATTTATTTATTAATTATTATAATAATTAAATTTTTATTTTCATGCTTACATTCAATTCGTTAATAATTTATTTACATACTTATAAAAATTCAAAAGAAGTCACATTTTAAACCCGTGCCTAGTCTCTACTTATTAATTATTATTAAATTATTTTTTTATTTTAATGTTTAGATTAAATTCGTTAATAATATTATTTACATACTTTGAAAACATAAACGGATGTCATACTCTCAACTCGTGTCGCATTATATCGATGTAAAATCAATATTTAATAATAACGGGGAAACCCGCATAAAATTGAGTTTGAAAAAAATGTAAAATATACAACACCCGCATGTTACATGTGAATATGTGATATAAAATATTAAATTTATAAGACACTGATAATTCTATTAAAAAAATGTCGTGCATCTAACTTGTAGTATATGTAATATTACTTTATTTTTATTTTTTTTCTGCGTAAGATACTAATTTGTTCGTGTGCAGATATATAATATATATGTATCAATGCATTATATTTGAATTAGATAAAAAGATTTAGAATATAAATGTAAAATATAAAACACCCGCGTGTTACATGTGAATATGTGATATAAAATATTAAATTTATAAGACACTGATAATTCTATTGAAAAAATGTCGTGCATCTAACTTGTAGTATATGTAATATTATTTTAATTTTTTTTCTGCGTAAGATACTAACTTTTTCGTGCAGATATATAATATATATGTATCAATGCAATATATTTGAATTAGATAAAAATAATTAGAATATATTTAATGTTTATTTTTCTAGGCATAATAATTTATTATTAGTATTAGTATTAGTATTAGTATTACGTTATCTTTTTTGTTTCACTTTGTTTTTATTTTTTGTTTGGTGTAACAATAGTTTTTCATATATATTTTTAATATTATTTTCAATTTATTATTTTGGAATTAGATAAAAAAAACTTTAAGTTTATATCTTTATATTTATTTCCCTTTTGTAATAACTTCATATAACTCATATTTTTCTTATATAAATATTTAGAATTATAATAAAATTATTTCAACTTTTATTGTAAATAAAAATTAATTCAAGTTATATATATTTTTCCTAATTAAATATAAATTTTTTATATTTTTATATTAGAAGAATAAAAGTAAGATATTGAATTGGACAAAATATGTTAAAGAAAGTATTAATAAAAGAAAATATTGAATTAGGCAAAATATAATATTAGGAAAGTAGTAAAGTAGGTAAATATATAAAAAGGAAAAATACTAAATTAGGTTAATATTAGGCTCGGATGACACCGAAGCACCAAATTTTTTTCCAAAGCTAACGAAGCATGGGAAGCAGACACACAAGATAGAAGGATTTTGCATTAATATATAGGGGAGATAGTATCCAGTAATGCGATAATCATCACCTTAGTTCCCCTAGAAAATCCTTAGCGTTAGGGGGTTCATATATAATCCTATGTAACTGTTCAGAGTCCAAATCTTACAATAAGTTGATTGGAATTATAGTTTAGTATACTTGTCCTCAGAGTTATTATATCATGGAATGTAGTGAAATTTTGAAAAGTCATGATAAGCTTGTCATGGGAAATCTTCTCTCTCTTAAATGTAAATCATGTACTTGACATAAAATATATCATAAGAAAAATGGTTGTGAAACCGAGAGTGTTTTTGAAAGTACCAGGACATGAACAAAAAATCTCCTTGTGACAAAATTATGTCTCACACGTTGTCCAGGTGCGGACAATTAGTCTAACAAGCAGAGATACAGTCTGAAAGTCTTAAGAGACCCGATCGTGTTTATTCATAATATTGAATTTGTAAAATTCTAACCTTCATGAAATCATAAAAAAAATGCAGGATTAAAATCCTCTCTTGGACCATAACTTTACAAATCATGTGTATATCATGGAAATGACATAGCTTAGGAGACGTGGTCTTCGTCATAAGTTATTATGTATACCATGACTTAAATGTGTCATGTGAGATTAAAAACATAAGACGTGTGGACCTTTGATCCAGTCTTTTACATCTTATAGATAGGAAGTCAATACGTTATTGTAAACACAATCTCGTTTTACATACTATATACGTGTATACATCAATTTCTACACTTTTGACTTGACTGTCGGAGTCTACATCGGGGGCACCCTAATTCTTGTTTTGCAGGTTGGTTGACTCAAGAAGGTAGTTCAAAGGTGGTCCGATCCAGTTCTTGATGGCCAAATATTTTGGTCACATCAAGAATATTGAAAATATTATGTAAACTAGGGTGAGAATACCTTGAATATGATGTCAAATATTATGTTGCCCAACCTGTCTCTGATTCTAAAGTAAGGTCTCTAATTATAAGCTATAATGTGAATTTAAGGACCAGGTTATGATAGCTTACTTGTTAAAAGGTCCATGTCAACCTATATATCATAATTTCCCAAAATGGTGATGTGGAGAAAAACAAGGTAGAAGACTCAATCCTGCCCGGTATGATGAGTTTGAGGATTGGTTGGAGTGTAATGTAGAAAATGATGTTGCTTATTATTTGTATTGTTACCTTTGTAAAATAAATATAGGGAAATATTTAGACGATCAATGTTTTGTAAACGAGGGCTTTTCGTAATTCAAAGTATAATAGTGAACATAACAAAGCTCGAATGAAGTGTAACACTTTGTTGAATCTAAACCAACATATCCAATCAATAATGCACAAGCAATAAAGAAAATCTAAGGATGAATATCATTCCGTCTAAATCCTTCTATTGATTGTGTTCTAGTCTTGTTGTGACAGAGGCTTCCATTTTGAGGTCACGATGAGTCTGGAGATTCTCTTATTCCATGTAACTTTCTCATTTAATTGCAATTCATTGTGGCTCATGATGATGAAGTTAAAGCTATGGCATTGAAAAATGCTCCTAAGAATCTCAAGTTAATATTATCTTAGATTTAGAAGGAAATAATGAGTGCTTATGCTGCTGAAATAATTGGTCTAATTATGAAAGATGTTGGTGATTCATTATTTTCTATTCTAGTCAATGAATCTTGTGATGTGTCAAATAAAGGAGCAAATTTCATTTTGTGGAAAATATTGTCCATGTCAATGAATGCTTAATATCGATTTAACATGTTACTAGTACCACCACTCTCTCACTTAAGGATATAATTGAGAAGGTATTCGCTAGACATAACTTGAGCATCTCTAGACTGAGGGGATAAGGTTATGATGGGGATAATGTGTAGGGTAATTTCAATGGTATTAAAGCATTCATTTTAAGGAAGAACCAATGTGCATATTACATACATTTTTTTTAATAAGTTGGGTCAAGTGGTTGGAAAGTAGAAGATAAATCTCAAATAACTTGAGAGGTATAGGGTTCGAACCCTTGTCAACACCCTTATAAAGGGTTAGTGATACCACTTGAGCTACAAGCTCGTGGTATATTACATACATTTCTTTGCTCGTCAAATTCAAGCCCTTATAGCCATGACAAAGAGCAATATGATCATTGGTATTTTTTTTGAGTCATTAATGATTTTGCTAATATTATTGGATCTTAAGGCATTCGAGAGAGGTGAGCTTTTAAGTGGAAGGGGGTTAAACCAAGAAAGTAGCCATCGACGTTCTAGTGACACATTTTGGGGATCACATTATCATTCATTGATAAGTTTGCAGTCTATGTTCTCTATAGTTAGTGATGTGCTTGAAATGATTTATGAAGATTGTTTGTCTTCTTTTGATTAGAAATTGGAAGCGTTTAATTTATTAGAGAAGACACACTTTATTGACTTTGCATTGAATTTGCACTTGATGAAAAGCATCTTAATGATTTCTTATGAGTTATCACAACCATTATAGATGCAATAATGTCAATGAATTGGGCTTGGTGAAGATATGTAAATAGAGATTCCAATCAATGAGAGATAATGGGAGGGATTCTTTTTTATAAGATATTAATAGATTTTTAAAAAAACATTAAATTAATATCTTCGAAATGGATGATGTGTATGCGTATTGAACCTCACGGGTGCCTACACTGTGATCCACCATAGGTGATGAGTTTGCATATATCATGTGTTATGATTTGTGCATGTCAGAAATTTCGCGAACAGAGGCCTATGCATGACCTAATGCATAACCTTTTGGGTCGTGTGAGGGTCTTGCATGTCAGACGGATTAGAAATAGCAGGTAAGCATGACCTAAGGGTCTATTTAAGGGGTCGTGCATCATGACAGATGACAAATTATATATACATTTTCTTGGTCTTAGAAGGAAACGAGCTTATTAAAGCCTCATGAACGTAAAAACTAAAGGAAGAAGATTTTGGAGCCATAGAAGCCATGCTAAGGAGAAAGAACATCAATATCCATCCATCCGAGAGTTGAATCGACAAAAAGAACCCAAGAAGAGTCGAGATATTCGTGGTGGTTTTAGTTTTTCTTTTCATACTTTGTTTTGTACTATCTTTTATTTTGATCATGAGTTTGTTAAGCATGTTTTTGTGTTTTGATTTAACCATGTTTGGCTAAACACTTTATTTCGCGACATGGGGATGACGATTATTTCATACCATTTGTTTTAATTGATGCTTTATATTTCCACTCATATTCGAATATCTTATTTTGATTGTATGTTCTGTCACTTGTTCATTATTTTTACATGTTTAGCAATATCTTCTCCAACTAAGTGAGGAGAGTCCATATTAGGCTTAGAAGCATTTGATGTGAATAGATGCGTAAACTGAAAGGTGTGTGTGTATTTATGAAAATGTATGATATTTTGTTCTTTTTGGAGTTGAATTGTATATGATTGAGGTGGAGATGCCAATCTATGCTTTTTGATCTACAATTATAATTGTCTCGAGAGAGAGTAAATATTTGAGTTATGAGATTATTTTATAGGCTAGTGAAACTTAAACTCAATTACATATTATTTTTGTGAACAAAAAGTTGTCAATCAAAACCATTATCTTGGAACCCCTTCATCCATTATCTTTCTCATATTATATACTAGTTGATCGAGTCTGAGTTTGTTAGTTTATTTTAATTAGTTGAATTAATCGTCTATCCATTTTATTCTCTAATTAAAATTCATACTATTATAATCGTGGTATTCGATAGATTAATATAAAGTACTTGTGAATACAACCTTGCTCACTATTTACTCTTCAAAATACACTTGTGGCGTAAAAGAAGAGGCGAACATTTTTGGCACCGATGTTGGGGACTAGTCTAATTAATTACTATTGATATTGCGATAAGTAATATGTATGTTAAATTAAAATCTTTATTTTTCTTTTTTAGTGATTAATTGGGTATTTGTTTTCATGTGGGTAACGTATGACCACAAACTCTCAGGAGTTACCACTTACACCTTTTGATTTGGATATCAAAGCAACCGCTCGAAAGTGAAAGGTAAAAATTAAAAGAATGAAGGACAATCCCGACATTATCATGGCCGAAATTGATAACCAACCAAGTGACCCGATTAACACATATTTGTCCTTATTTTTATTAGTATTTTAGTTAGTTATTATTATTATTTTTGGTATAAGTTGGGTAGATTAAGCTTAATTTTGTAATTTTATACTTCCAGCTTATTTTACCGTATTATGATCTAAATTGATGCAAATAGGTGATTATTCTCTATTTTTTATCTTATAGCTAAGTAACCAGAAGAGTTTAGCACATAAGAGACGAAGTTCAATAATTAAGAAATGAGAATCGAGCGTTCCGGCGAAGAAGTAGAAGAAATTGCGTGTTAGTGGTAACCCTTACCGCTACCATTACTGTTACCTTACCGCTAGAACTATCGAGTCATAGGATTTTTATCCCATTCTATCTAATTCATTTTATTGCAATTTTAATTTTATTTATTTCCGTTGTCCAAGTCTCACGAGTCAGCGTTAATAAAATTTTATTTTCGTACGTTTTCGCCTTTATTATTATATTTTTATTTTTATGCTTGGACGTTTTTAATTTTTCTTGTGAGATTGTGCAGTTTTACCACTTTAATGATGACTTAGCGGTAACCTTTGCCGCTAGAATCGCCGTTAGTCACCAGCAGGAAATCTAGCGGTATTGGCTAGCGGTTACCCTTACCGCTACGCCTTACCGCTAACTTATTAAAAGCCCGACCCAAAGTAAGTATATATCAGAAATTTTTAGGGCTAATCGTTATTTCGCCCAAACCGTTAGACCTGCACACATACCGCTGCCGATTTGAAGAGAATTACTGCTACCTAGCCGAATCAATACATAGTTCGAGCGAAAATGATCAAACATCCAACACTGAACGAACCAAGGTGTGCCGCTGCAAATTGCGCTTTCAAACTCCGGATTTCTTCGCGTTTTGGGGTAAGTGTGGCTGAACTTCAGCCTTTTTGAACTGTTTGGTTGGGTTTGCAGGTGAATTAAGTAGTATATTAGGATTGTTGGAACAATCTCGGTTAGGAAAGTCGAAATCAAACAGTAAAAACCCGCTAGCGACATCAGTAACGGTACCAGTAACCGCTAGCGTACCGCTACAACTTAGTGGTAAGAGGTAATGGTTAGGCTTTCCGCTAGGCCTAACCGCTAAGTATTCTGCCGATTCAAATTTTGTGAAAGTTGAGGACCGTTTTAAAGGTCGCATTCTGACCATCTTTAAAGCTGCAGTCTGGTAATTTGTTATTTCATTCTGACGCCATGTCCTCATCATCACGCAAATCGAGAAAAAAAGTGCAAAGGACGATTGGATCCCGGTTCAAGATTTACGACGACGAAGTCGATGTTTATAATTTATTGTTGAACTTACAGATTATGAATCCGTTGGTCATCAACGTTGATTACTGGCTGAACCAAGCAGTCCAAGGCGATCCATTCGCCGAAAAGTTTGTGGGGTTTATCAATAACCTCAACTGCATGCAATGGGCTCAGATTCAAGTCCCAGACTATGAGCAAATGATGCTCGAGTTTTACACTTCATTCAAGATCATGGTCGATAACACGTTGCAATGCTGATTCGGGGGTCGGGGGTACAATATCACCCCTGAGATGATCACGGCCACATTTGGTTTTGAAGGCCAACTAACACTCCGTGAACGAGACTTTCATTATAACGAGCGGGGGTTTTGGGCAGAGATTTCGTATCCGGGCAGTGAGGGGAGGATCCAATACCCCCTCACGATGGTGAAAGATAACGCGTTATACGCCACGTACTGATTCTTGGCTTGATGTGTGATTGCCAAGGAGGAGCCGACGTTGATTAACAAGGACAAGCTGTATGCCCTGTGGTGCATGACTAAGGGGAAACTAGTCCAAATCTACCCCTTTATCATTAAGTACTTGAAGATCGTGAAGAAGATTAGCGACGTATGACTCAAACTTTTGTGCACCCCGTTTTAATAATTAATTTAAAAGCACATTAGTTTGCTCGCAAGTGTACGAGGTAACTGTAGGGCGATGAGTTTGACTCGAGTCGTATCTCTCGAGGAAACAACTGTTCGGTCTTTCGGATGTTTTTCTCAATTACGAATAACATACATATACATTTGGGGTTTTAAATGGTTTGATTCGATCATTATAAACTAAAACGATAATTAAAATAAAACTAATTTAACTAATTACTTTAATCTAGATTTACGAACTAAGTAGTAAACTAAATCTGATTAAACTAATTACTCTAAATTATTAACTAAGAGCTATAA
>BMAC01000012.1:407286-445457 GCA_014905375.1 Phtheirospermum japonicum
CTCTTTTTAATCCGGGTTTTGACGATCTATATGTTCCCCTCGCCCTTCCTTCTTCTTATGATTCGTACGCTCCATCGATTTATGATTCCAATTCTTCGAGCTACGATTCTTACGGCCTACCCACCTCGAGCTCGTATACTCCGAGCGATGACCCTTATACCTCACTCTTTCAAGACTCGTCTACGTCCCCACTCCCGGACGTGGAGTCTCTCTTAGCCGAGCTCGTTGGAAGCCTCGATCGCATGGAGACCCACGCTAAGCAAATTTCCAATGACGTGAGTGAGCTTAACAAACCGTGCCTCGACGAGATTCCCTTCTTTGATGAGGCGGTGCCCATGGTCGTTGATGATAATTTGAGATTTGACGATCTTTCGGAAAGTGAGCGCTATGAGGTAGATATAGAGAACGAGGAGAATGGGTCAGAAAACAACGTCACCCCTCTCGGGTATTGTGAAGAGGTTGTAGTGGAAAGTGAGGAGGTGTTATCTTCGGGGCCTACGATGGCACTTGGATTGTCGAGCTTACCTGCTTTAGTCGAGGAAGAAGTAGTTGTGCCAGCCTTGGAGGATGTGGAGTTAATCGAGCCTCGTTTGCCACCACCTGAGGTTTTATTACCACTTGAACAAGAGGAGGTGGAAGAGGACGAGAAAGATGTGCTGTCTCCTACTCTCTCGTGCCCGACTACGACTATTTCTAAAGTCGAGAGAAAGGAGACGACGGTTGGGGAGACGAAGAAGCACGTCGACACGTTTTGGGAAGATCACATCTGGGTGATCGACTACTCGCGCTTACGACCACCGAAGCAAGCCCACGTTCCTGATTTCTCAATCGTCCGGCTTGCACGAAGCGCCCGCCTTGGTGAATCTGATCACCCGGTGTGTCTACTCGAGAACACCAAGGCGTGGCATGATCGACACCTGTTCTTGGATCCTGGATAATATTTTTCGTATAATCGTCGAGCGAACGACGTAAACCAAACGCGCTACGTGGGAGGCAACCCACGACTTTCTAACCCTACTCTTCTTGTTTTTCTTTTAATTTTGTGTATATATCTATCTTTAAATAGTGTTAATGGAGTTTTTGGGTTTGTGTAGGTTCAGCCATGGAGTCTTGGGACAAAAGAGGATCGAAAATGGGCAGCTAGCGTCGACATTGCGTCGACCTTGGTGCGTCGACATCGACGCTTCAGAACGTAGCGTCGGCACTGCGTCGACGGAGCGTCGACTGACACGGCCATGACTCGCTGGCATGGCTCGCGTCGACCGAGCGTCGATGGTCACGTCAATCGACGCGACTGAGCGTCGGTCTCCGTTTCTCGATCGTTTGCTACTCGTTTCACCGGAAAGCTTGTTCTTCTATCCCATGGGACGTGTATACACTCAAATCATACAATTACATGCACAGTAAATAAGCACAGAAAATCAATCTCTTCTCAATCGCAAATTAAGTGTGCTATCAAAACTAAGAATCATAAAGGTCTTTACGGGTTGTAGTGTAAGGCTCTTTGGACGGGTGTGGAATATATAAGTCGTGTGGCTAATCGCTCACTCAACCTAATCTAATCGAGAAGCAAACACTTCACCTCGCTCAAAAAATAAAAACCTCACTTAACTCTCATAACGTAGCCTTTAAATAGGCTATTTCTCAACTCAAAAACTCGCAAACCGACTGAAAGCTCAAACCATTTAAGCACAATTGAAGCTTATAACATGCTTCTTACACAAATCTTGCCTTCTAAACATAAGGCTTCATAAAATAAACAATTAAATTCAAACCTTCACAAGCGCGTAGGCAATTAATAACACAAGACCCACCATCTCTCTTATCATTTTTTTTTTATTTTATTTCCCCTTTTATTATTATTATGGGGTTTCTCTCTTTTTATCTTTTTTTTTTTCGAATGGTGGTCCTTAATTACAAAAATAATAAATTCCTAATAAAAATTCCCAAGACTCAAATAACCAATAAAAATACGAACTCCTACCCCACGCTTTTAATGGGTTGTAGGGGTCGTCTCAAAAACACTCATGGATAAAGGCATGGATATTTGGCTATGATTGGCTCATTCGGAATTTATAGTGGCTAAAAATATATGGATATGGCCGGAATAAGGTTTTATATGCGCCTTAACTTCATTTTCAAAGTCGACTACACACAGCGGTTTCAAAGAGATATCAGAACTGAAACTTATTTACGTACATGCAATGATGATTAAACACTCAGGCTACTCACTGGCTTTTTGCATGAAAAATTTTGAATTGACGTTGTTTTTAAGGTTTTGCGAAATCGATTGCGTCCAAGTACCATTTTACAATATACAATAAAAAATTTTGAAAAATTATGCACTTATGCACGCTCAAAGACGAAAACAAATAATCATACTTAGTCAACTTCGACAGCCAAGCCATACAAACACAATTAAGCGTAGAAATAGCATTTAATCAAGTTTAAGCAAATGATTATTACAGGCCAAGTATCAAATAAATTCACACAATTAATCAATACAAATCACACTCGACCACCCCCCCTCTAAAAATCCGGGCAATCTCCGGATTGCCACAAAATACATCAAAAAAATCAAAAAGAGGAAGGAAAAAGAAAATATCCCTGAAATAATAGTAGTCGAGCCTCTAGTCGTGAATTGTGTAATTGGCCACTTCTCCAACGTACGTGATATGAATTGTCTTAAAAAAAAATAAAACACACAAAAACAAAGAAAATAACAATATTTTTGGATTTTATATATTTCATTTTTTTTTAAAAAAAACATAAATAATAAAAATAAAGATAGAACGAGTTTAGAACTCGCGGGACTCATCATCCTCGTTGTGGTTCTCGTCGACATCCATGCTCGGTGTGGGGTATGCCGCCTCAAATCGCTCTTCGAGCTTCGAAATGCGAGCACGCATCTTCTTCAAACTACGACGATTCTTCTCGTGATTTGTGTCGATCTTCTCGTCGATGATTTGAAGCTTATCGAACATCTTCACTTGAAATGCTCGGTTCTCCTCGAAAAATTGCCCCCAATCGGGACTCGGGCCCGATGTAGAACAGCGGGCTTGCTCCATATCCTCGTCGCCATCATCGTCTTCGTCGTGTAGTCGAGACGAAGATCCACCTCTAGTCGACGACCTCACTCGGGGTGCCGGCGCACGCGCGAGTGGTAGTGAAGAGGTCCCAAGCGGGCTAAGTCTGCTTCTGGCCGGATCGAACCCGATGTGACGGGCAAGGCCGGTAATGTATGGCGCAAAAGAGAGAAGTGGCGACTTGCTCCCCGGAGTACCCTTGGTGACATTATAGAACCCTTGTAAAATTAACGGATACAACCGGACTTATCAACGAGGCATTGAAGAACATAAAGCTCGGCTTTAGTCGCGTAAGTGGCCTCATTCTTGCATAGAATGATGTGCGCGAGAATCTTATAGGCAACATAGAGGGCGTCGTCTTGAATCCTCGAGCAAGGAAACCTCTTACAATCCCCCGTGTTTCCCCCGGTAATCATCCCCCAAAAAGAGGCTAAATCAAAGCCTTGAACTCCAACCGGGTGGTCCCCTACGGTCGGGAAACTGAAAATGTTGCCAAAAATTTCCTCGTCGACAACCACATCATTCCCTCCTAGCCAACAAGAGAACGTCTCGTCGTTCCGAATCGCCAAAGTCGAGAAAAACTCGAGCATGAGTTCTCGAAAACTGGGCAAATGCATTTGGGAAAAGTACCCACACCCGAGGCCATCTACATACCGTGAGAGGTCGGTGTGGTGATCCGACCCATTCGAGGCCTCATCCGCAATCCCTTGGACGTTCAAAGTCCGGTGCGTAGCAAATCCCCATTTTCTAATATTTTTGAACATGTCTCCTTGCTTTTTGTCGAAAATTAGGAACGGCACATTGTATTTCCCCGATATATCCTTACGTTTACCCGCTCGAGACATTATCACACAATACGAAATTGAACGGGGGTGAAAAACCTTGAAAAATAAGACTCTTTGTTCTTTGGGGAATTTTGTCGAACACTTGGCGTGCGTGTTCAATCAACTAAGAGTTTCAACAAACCTTGCACCAAAAACTTCCCACACAACCAACAACAACAAAAATATGATCCCAAGATAGTTTCAAGCGAAGTACCTCGTCAATTTAACGCAAAAACGCAAGAATTGCCCGGAATTGCCCGAAATTGCCTCAACCTTTGTAGCCCGTTTTCGGAAGGCTCCTTGGACACCAAATTTTGTAATAGGAATCCTGGGGTTGGGGGATTGTAGTGCTTGAATTCCTGGAAAATTTTGAAAAACAAATATTGCAAAAGAGAAAGGAGGATAAGAATTTTTGAAAGGAAGAAAAGTGATTAAAAAGGGAGAAGAATCTGTTTTTAAACAGATTTTCAGACCAATCCCGCGGGTCAAGACGGTCACGGGTCGGGTCGTGGGCTAAAAATCCGATTTAAAACACATTCTGGGTCGGTCCACGGGTCGCGTCGACGCCGCGTCAGTCGACGCGACAGAAGGCCATTCTCCTGATACCGAGCGTCAACGCTGCGTTAGTCGACGCAACAGAAGACAAAATCCCAGGCCACTCCCATCGACACTGCGTCGACGTTGCGTCAGTCGACGCAACAGAGTGATTTTTGGGTGACTTTTCCTTCGCTCGTTCGTTCAATTCTCCTCGTTCGAGTTCTCCATCTGCTCTTAAACAAAAATAAAAATCAAAAATAAGAATTAAATAAAATAGAAATAAGGTATAAAAGTATACAAATGCTCGGGTTGCCTCCCGAGAAGCGCAAATTTTTAACATCGCTTGCTCGACGCTGTCTTGCTCATTTATCTCCCCACGTACGGTGGATCTCCAAACTCCACCATCTTGCGATTGCCATTTTTACTTCGTCCGTCATGATAAGGCTTCAATCTATGCTTGTGAGCTTGAAAGGACGATATGCCAATCTCATCGTACAACGTGGCTACGCCGTACTCGTCAACTTCTTTAATCGAGAATGGTCCGCTCCATGAAGCTCCAAAATCGGCTGGGTTGTACTTACGTTCGTTATTATACAAGACTAATTCTCCAACCTCAAATTTCAAGTTCTTGACTTCACTTGTTCGAACCTTTCTTGATTTATTTATCTCCTTCACCCAATCGTCTAAACACTCCTCGCCCGTGTTCTTTTTGAAAGTGGAATTTTCGCTATGGTCGAGGGAATCGTGCCTTGAAAGATTTATCGGTGGTTTCGACTCCACCTATTGCTCTAATTTGTGCGAACATTCTTCATCAAAATTGCCTCCGAATTCTGCCACGATGTCGCGTAAGTCAATTCCTAACAACTTGATCAATTCTTCTCCACTTAAGTGCATATGATTATGGGAGTCGTGATCTTTACACGAATTGACTTGCTCGTCCCTTCCCTTGATAGAAAATCCAGCGTCGTTTCTGTCGCCTAACTTACTCAAAGTCGCGATCTCTCGTAATTCGTTCACGCACGATGCAATGGGGTCATCGAACGAATCTTCTTCTTGCATGATAGGAGAGGGAGTGTTGTGAATATCTTTCAGAGAAAAGATCACTGTTTCGCCCAAAACGGTCATCGTCATTCTCCCTTTATGAACATCAATAAGAGTATGGGAAGTTGCCATGAACGGTCATCCTAATAAAATGGTGTGCTCATTGTCCTCAGTGGAAATTCACCAATGTCCATAACCACAAAATCAACCAGAATTACGAGCTCTCCAACTTGCACTAAAACATCTTCGACTATCCCTAACGGTCATCGAGTCGAGCGGTCAGCCAATTGTAAGCGCATAGTTGTTGGTTTGAGGGGTCCAAGATCAAAATCTCGATAAAGCGAATAAGGCATTAGATTAACGCCCGCTCCAAGATCCAACATACCTACTACTTTCTTCCCAATAGCTAGTGAAATTGTTATGCAAAAACTGCAAGAACGCGTTCCTTAGGTGGTAATGGCTTCTTGAAAATTGTGCTAACTTCCTTCGGTAACGGAACGTATTGAGTTGTCGCCAAACGTCTCTCTCGTGAGGCAAGTTCCTTAAAAAACTTGACGTAGGCGGGCATCGTCTTGATTACTTATAAAAGTGGCAGGTTTATATTCACATTCTTCAAGAGATTGTACAGCTCCATGAATTTCTTATTCTCCTTCGCTGGACATGATCGGCTCAGAAAAGGAACAGCATCCTTATACTGCATCGTTGTTTGCTTCGGTTGCGGCGGTTCATCGATGCCAGAGGTGTCGCTCGGAATATTCCTTTGAATGGAACCAGGAACATATCTATTGGCGGATTTATGTAGCTTGTCCACTGGTTTAGGAACAAGCTCCTCATCTTGGTTCTCTATGCCATTGTCGATCTTCTTCCCACTGCGAAGGACATGAATTGCCGATGCTTGCTCCGGCTGGCTTGGTAACTTGTCTTTCTCCTTATTTGATCTAGCAATAYCAGTTGCTATTTGTCCCATAGTTCTCTCCATTCTATCCATGTTTTTAGCTAGATCATGCACAATGCCGGAAAGTTRGTCTATYCCGCTCACCTTCTTTGARAKTTCRTCWATCTTYGCATTCACCTTCGTAAGCCCTTCTCTGTTACTGATCGTCTCAGCCACTTGATTCTGCTGCCAAACCAACAGCTGATCATTTGGTTGAGTTGCACTTGACATCTGCCCTTGTGTATGAAAGTTATTTTGTACCGGTGGGACTGGTACTTGAGCATAATGCGGTGGGGGAAATTGTGGATCGGGCGGCATATGATTTGGATTGCCCGGACCCCACTTGAAAAGAGGATTGTCACGTTGTGGTGTGTACTTCTTTTGATTTGAGTAATTCTGGATCGCGTTTACCTCTTCTTGCTGCTCACCGTTGTTAGGACATGCGTCTGCTAAATGCTGGAGGGATCCACACTGGTTGCAATTCGCAGCCATTTTCTGTGTAGCGGCCTTGCAAGCTCGCTCGGCTTTCCAAGCAGCTAATTTCTCGTCAAAAATCTCCTCACATTTCGCTTTAACTAACTTGCCATCATCTAAATCGGGATCAGGAATGGAAACTTCGTTAACTCTCATCTTACGAGGCCGAGAATTGGTTTGTCTAGACTTTTTGCTCTGCTTCTCCAACACTTGTCTTGCCTCGTGTGCTGTCAAATCTCCAAAATCTCCTCCCGCTGCTATCTCTACCTCTCGTTTCCCATGGTCCAATAATCCATCGAAAAAGAACTGGTTAGTCATCTCCGGAGAATAGTTGTGGTGGGGGCGAGCTTGCAAAAGTGTTTTGTAGCGCTCCCACATTTCGTGAAATAGCTCTCCTTCTAACTGCTCGAAAGTAGCAATTTGCCTCCGAAGATGCCCCGTTGTTTGGGCTGAATAATATTGGTTTAGGAACTTCTCCCTAATCATATCCCAGTCGGTTAACGAACCAGGCTCTAAGGACAGTAGCCATGACTTCGCCTTGTCCTTCAAGCTGTACGAAAAACAAATCATCTGCACTTCTTCTTGATGAAGACCATGAACTATGAATCGGCCAACTTCATCAACGAAATAATTTAAAAATGCCAAGGGGTCTTCATGCGCATTCCCATGAAAGGTTGGGAGTAGGTTGAGTTGATGCGGTTTGATCTCAACTGCCCTTGCGGTAGGTCCAAGAACAATGGCGGACCTAAAGGGTACAACCTTTGGGCGTGCCAAGTCGCGCTGTCTAAGTGCTCGATCTCCCCTTGGTTCTCGAACTTGATCATATGCTCTCTCGTAGTGATCGTTATGCGCGTAATGGTGCTCGCGCTCGTATCTCCTGCCGAAATTGTTTTGCTCGTAACCATGATCTTGATTTTCCAACCACTCGTTCACGTGCCCTTGATTGTTAACATAGGCGTTTCGCTGCAAAACTTCTTCATTCCTAAATTCCACGTTCTCGACGTTGTGCAGACGCATGACATTGTTGTTCATCTCTTCGTTTTGCCTCAAATTCTCCATGTTGAGCGGGTGATTGACCATGTTGTGCTTCTGGTTAACTCCTTCGTTTCTCCTTTCGTCGCGTCTAGTAGAGTGTGACTTGTTTGGTTCACTACCATACCCAGCTCGAATGGGGCGTGGTGATGATCTTGGTGGTGAATCGCCGTTTCGAATTGAATGTCCTCCTAACATGAAACTGGGAGTTTGATCACAAGCAAAATCGGTAGCTGTCGAGGAATTGTCCTCGGGAATAAGAACGGGTCTTGGTCTTGGCGGATTTGAACGGTGAATGTTGTCGATGAATGGCACAAGATCGCGTTGAAGTGATCGCCTTCCTTGCATAAACTCAACAACACGTCAACGCACCAAATGGAAAAAACAAAGTAAAAGCAAATAAAATAAAGAATTAAATAGAAAATAAAACGAAAAACATCTTTAATTCCTACTCGTTGCTTCCCCGGCAACGGCGCCAAATTTTTAACTCAAACTTTTGTGCACCCCGTTTTAATAATTAATTTAAAAGCACGTCAGTTTGCTCGTAAGTGTACGAGGTAACTGTAGGGCGATGAGTTATACTCGAGTCGTATCTCTCGAGGAAACAACTGTTCGGTCTTTCGGATGTTTTTCTCAATTACGAATAACATACATATACATTTAGGGTTTTAAATGGATTGATTCGATCATTATAAACTAAAACGATAATTAAAATAAAACTAATTTAACTAATTACTTTAATCTAGATTATCAATTACGAACTAAGCAGTAAACTAAAACTGATTAAACTAATTACTCTAAATTATTAACTAAGAGCTATAACTTAATTACCAACTTTATGCTATGAAGGCTAGAACTAGTCTATTATATCTAAAAGCATGAATTTAAGAGATTAACGCTAGCAATTGAATCATACGAATCCAAGAACCAATAACTGAGTATAAAATAAATCGCATAAATAAACTAAATTAACAATATCCAATATCCAAGCATAAGAAACAATTAAACTAATTAAAACTAGAATTAGCTAAGAGTTTAACTAGAAGATTATCTAAGAGTTTAGGAACACTTATTGAAACTGAGGAAAACAATGAAAAGCTCCAACTATTCCGGAGTTTGAACGCTGACCCTGGGCGAAGATGGATTCTCGAGCGCGAAATCGGTGTTTCGGACGCGTAGAACTTCGATCCTTGATCCGCGTCTCCAAATCTTGTTATAAGACGTGGATTTCTTGTTATTGAATGCTAAAATACCTTAGGATACTGTTGAGTCTTCGTGTCTATATGTCTTCTCCCCAAAATCCAAATAAAATGAGGTTTTAAATAGATAATAGGAGTCTTGGCGCACAAGAAACCCTAATTTTCGAATTCTGGGCCGTCGCGTCGACGGAGCTGGTGCTCAGCGGGACTCAGCAGACTCGGTTAGCAGTGCTCGGCAGGTGTGGTCAGCAAGTGCGCGCGTCGGCTGGCAGGTGCATCTACGGAGTGCGTCGAAATCGACGCTTCAGCAGCTAGCGTCGATGTTGCGTCGACCTTGGTGCGTCGACATCGAGGCTTCAGAACGTAGCGTCGGCACTGCGTCAATGGAGTGTCGACTGATGCAGCCATGACTCGATGGCATGGCTCGCATCGACCGAGCGTCGACGGTCGCGTCAGTTGACGCGACTGAGCGTCGGTCTCTGTTTCTCGATCGTTTGCTACTCGTTTCACCGGAAAGCTTGTTCTTCTATTCTTTAACATCGATCTTCGTCTTCTACGTGCCAAACTCTTCCGGTTACTTAGCTGTAAGGTGAAAAAAAACAAAACATCACCTAATTGCATCAATTAAGATCAAAATGCGGTAAAATAAGCTGGAATTATAAAATTATGGAATTACGCCTAAATCATCCAACTTATACCAAAAACAAATATAAAAACGAACTAAAAAGCTAATAAAAATAAGGACAAATCTACTCTAATCAACGTACGACTGGTTCCTATGTCGCACGGGATTTTCATCACGAGCATTGTCGAGGTGTGCGGGTACGCACCGAGGGACTACGACAGCGTGCATTCCTATCAGACACTGTTACTTTCGTGGCGTAGGGTTTGAGTCCCTGGGCGACCGAGAGGAGAGAGACGGTCGATAACGCAGTTATGGGTGAGTGACGAGGAAGAAGAAGAAGAAGAAGAAGAAGAAGAAGAAGAAGAAGAAGAAGAAGAAGAAGAAGAAGAAGAAGAAGAGGAAGAAGAAGAAGAAGAAGAAGAAGAAGAAGAAGAAGAAGAAGAAGAAGAAGAAGAAGAAGAAGAAGAAGAGGAAGAAGAAGAAGAGGAAGAAGAAGAGGAAGAGGAAGAAGAAGAGGAAGAAGAAGAGGAAGAAGAGGAAGAAGAAGAGGAAGAAGAAGAAGAAGAAGAAGAAGAAGAAGAAGAAGAGGAAGAAGAAGAGGAAGAAGAAGAGGAAGAAGAGGAAGAAGAAGAGGAAGAAGAAGAAGAAGAAGAAGAAGAAGAAGAAGAAGAGGACAATGGCGAGGATGAGGCCCGCGAGGAGATGGCCGATGAGGGAGATATTGGGCGTCAAGATGGGCCCACGCATGGAACGATCGGAGAGTTGTCACAGTGGGGTCGGCTCGAGTTCGATGCCTACTTGTCTGATTACAAGGAGTTCAAGACGAATGTCTATGATCGACTCTCCAGCATCAAGTACGATGCCCAGTCAGCTAAGATGGATGCACGCCTAGCCTTTGAAGAGGCTCGCGAGGCGAACGAGAATGCGAGGATGGCTGTTATGGAAGCGAGGCGGGGGCTTAGAGAGGCTCAGTTCGCACATGAGGAGGCTTACCGAGGAAGAGAGGCGAGCGAGGCCAACAGGGATATGCTGACCAGTTTGACGGCCGATTTTGCCCGATTTATGGGTCGATGGCCTCCTGCTCCTCCACCTGATGACTCCACCTCTCAGGGTCCGCACGACCACATGCCACCTTGGCAGTGATTTTTATTGATGTTTTTATTTGGTGATTGGACAGTGTTTTTATTTTTCTTGTTTGCACTTTTTATTTTTATTGTTTATTTTCTTTGTTATTTTTATTTTAAGAGTTTTTGTTAAGGGACAATTCAAATCACGAGGATCGAGACGATGGCCAATTGCACGACATCGACATGAGCGACTCGACCTTTTTACGTTTTCAGGGAAGTTTTTCTTTTCCTCACCTCGTTTAATTTTATTTCTGCTTATGGCAATCCGGAGATTGCCAAATTTTGAGAGAGGGGGAGGGTCGAGTATGATTTGTAATTTGTAATTTGTTATTTGTTATTTGTGTAATTTTAATTCTTATGGCCTGTAATAATTAGTAACTTCTCATGTTTAATTGCTACTTCTGCGCTGATTTGTGTTTGTCTGGCTTGCCTGTCAAAATTAACTAAGTATGATTAGATGTTCTTGTCTTTGAGCGTGCATAAGTGCATAATTTTTCAAAATTATTATTTTTATATATTGTAAAATGGTACTTGGACGTAAATGATTTCGCAAAACCTAAAAAGAAGCGTCAATTCAAAACTTTTCATGCAAAAGCCTGTGAGTAGCCTGAGTGTTTATCATCTTTGCATGTACTTGAGTGAGTTCTGTTTTGAGATCTCTTTGAAGTCGCTATGTGTAGTTAGCTTTGAACATGACGTTAAGGCACAGAAAAAACCCTTATTCCGGCCATATCCATATATTTTAGCCACTATAAATCCCGAATGAGCCCCTCATAACCAAATAATCCATTTCCTATAGCCATGAGTGTTTTTAGTCGACTCCTACGATCATTAAAAGCGTGGGGTAGGATTTAGTTACTTTTATTGGTTATTTATGTTTTGGGGATTTTATCAAGGATTTATGAAAAAGTTGTAATAAAGGATCACCATCCTTAAAAAAAGAAAAAAAAGACCCCATAAAAAGGAATAAAAGGGGGATGAAATAAAAAACGAATAAGAAGGGTGGTGAATCATGTTGAGTCATTGCCTAAGCTTATAAAGGCTTGTATTTTGTTGTTTATCGTCTTTAAGCCTAATGTTTAAAAGGCAAGAGTGGTGTTTGAAAGAATAAGCGTATCATAAGATTCTACGTTGTTAAAGTGGTTCGAGCGAAAGTTGGTTTACGGTTTGCAAGTTGAGAAATAGCCTAAGTTTAAAGGCTACGCTATGAGTGTTTAGTGAGGTTTTTCTTATTTTTGAACGAGGTGAAGCACTTTGCATCGTGATTAGAATAGTTTGGTGAGTTATTGATCATGTTTGATCATGAGTTAGCCACACGACTTATATATTCCATACCCGTCCAAAGAGCCTCCTTTACAACCCAAAAGACCTTTTCCGATTCTTTGTTGATTACACACTTAACTGCGATGGAGAAGTTTTTGATTTTAAGTGCTTGTTTATTGTGCTTATATTTGATGAATTGAGTGTAAACACGTCCCTATAAAAAGTTCTTGAGTGCTTGAGCATACACTTATATATTACCCTTCGTGAAGACGCATGATTTGTTTATGAAGCGACAATTTAATAATGGTCGACTGTTTGAGGTTGCGTTGCACTTATCTATATTTTCAAAATTATTTATGTAGCACGACACGACTCATTGCTTGAATTTATTTTCAGTCTGGTTATTCTTTGAATCTATCGTTTGTTCGAGGACGAACAAACCAATAAAGTGTGGGGTAGTTGATTAACACATATTTGTCCTTGTTTTTATTAGTATTTTAGTTAGTTTTTCTTATTATTTTTGGTATAAGTTGGGTAGATTAAGCTTAATTTTGTAATTTTATACTTCCAGCTTATTTTACCGTATTATGATCTAAATTGATGCAAATAGGTGATTATTCTCTGTTTTTCATCTTATAGCTAAGTAACCGGAAGAGTTCAGCACATAAGAGACGAAGTTCAATAATTAAGAAATGAGAATCGAGCGTTCCGGCAAAGAAGTAGCAGAAATTGCGAGTTAGCGGTAACCCTTACCGCTATCATTACCGTTACCTTACCGCTGAAGATGAACAAAGATTTCCCAGACCAAACTAACGGTAACCTTAGTGGTACCTCTTTACCGTTAGTTACTCCGTTAAGAAGCGACAAAGAGGTTTAGCGGTATACTTAATGATTACTTTCTTGCCGCTATCACACCACTACGGATGGACAGAGACTACTCAGAGACGGTTAACGGTATAGTTAGCGGTAACTCATACCGTTATCTACCCAGAAATGCATTTTTGCCCTAACTTGTGCTCCAAGACATGGGAAAACTATATAAACCCCTCCTTAAATCTGTCCCAAAACACACATATCACCACCATAACCTTATTTTCAGTCATTAGCCTCAAAAACAACATACTTTTACTTCCCATATCATAATAAAAGATCAAGATCGAAGATTCAAGAGTCACAAGTTCCAAGCTCCATTTTTTAGTTCGTGATTCAATTTTCGGCCAAGATCTATGCGTTTTCTCCGGAATAGTTGGAGGATTTACTGCACTTCTTAGTTCAAATAAGTATTGTAAACTTTTTAATTGCTTTCTTAGTTTAATTCATGCGATTAAGTAGTTACTTTATTATTGCTCTTGAGTTATTTTATGCTTCAAACCTTAGTTACTTTGGATAATTGGATTCGTAATCGTTCATCTTAAATTAGTTTAATAAATTTATGCTTGGTTATTGGAGATTTAATATTGTTCATGCTTTCATGATATTTAATTACTTTTATACTTTTCATGATATATATTTTGTTCATGTTATTTGATTCCATTTACGTTTCGTTTATGATAATTACTTTTCGTTTATGCTAGTTATTTTTGTTTGAGTTTTATTGCTATTTAGATTCGTACATGCTTTCTAGATTGATTTTTTGGAGTTAATTCATGATATTAATTTCTAGTTGATTAATTAGTTGAAGTTACTTATGCAAATGACTAATCTTTTCAACAAGGAAGATGTGGCATTAGATGAGATAGAAATCAAGTTTCCTTGTTAGCCACCAATATAGGAGCCGAAATGAGGAACCTTGCTCAAATTAGGAAATTGACAAAGACTGTAGGTGGTCAAGCTCTTAGAGGTCAATTTCCTAGTAGCACGGAAATGATATGAAATGAGTAGTGTAATGGCATCACGTTGAGGATCATGATATTTCTTTAAGGGAAATGTCCTTGGAGAACCTTGGTTCCTTACGTCTAATGACTGGTTGTAAAGATCGAATGGGTTATGGAGATTTTCTCATATTGTTCACTAACTTGATGGGAGGTAGTAGTCCATTTAATGCTCGTTGTCAGGTTTCTTGGGACTGAATTTTCTCCTGCTAATGTGGCTCATCGTAATCCTATTGAACTATGTGATATATAAGAGATGAGATATGGCTTAGCGACTGGGAGAAAATGACTCTTAGTTGACAAGTTTTGTATATTTTGATGAGATTAGTTATTTCATTGTCTTGCTCGGGGATCACCCCACTTGTTTATGGAATCTTAACGGGGATGCCGTCCAAGTCGGGAATCCTTGATTATTGAGTCACCTTGGGTCGCCCCTTAGCATGGAATGGTCTTATTTTTAATTTGGGATAAGGCCAAAAATATCCAGCTTCTTTTGGAAAAAAGATATTTTTACCTTTTTATCCCAAATATACCTAGTAATTGTTTTATACTTATTTCATCTCTCTTGTTTAATAATTATTACATACTTGTTTTTATAAAATTATGGGCACATAACTATTTCACAATTGTTTCATAATTTCGTACCAATTTTATCGCTCTTGTTTCATATTTATTTTTTAAGTGAACTCCATACTCCAAGTTAAAATAACTCGATTGGTAAACTATGATTCAATATTGTTTCATAATTATTTTAAGTTATTTCATTATAGTTTCAATATTGTTTCATTTTGTTTGTTTCGTATCAATTAGTAATAATTTATAAAAACTAAATAATTGAAAATATAGTATATCTTCTATTTTAAACCCTAAATAATGAAAAAGTGAGTTCGATTTAACTTATTTTATTTGTCTAAAACCTAAATTGTGAAAAAAAAACCAATAGATTTTTTTTCTTATTTGTTTTGAACCTTAGCAATATATCCATAACTTTAAGATGGACCCCTTTGGCAGAAAAATGGAGAGGGTTACCTTGGTCTCCAAGCTGCCACATTAACATCCATTCCTTCATTGAGAAGTTGTTCCACTGCAAAACAAATGGAAAAGATTTACGAGTCACAAAAATAACCTAAGAACTCATAAAATTATAATAAAATAAAGAACAAAAAATGGAGAAAATCTATGAAAGGGCAAAAAAATCCACATTGACTCAAGTAATAAATAATATCATAAAATCCATTTCATGAATAGTTCACATGAGTTGTTTCATGTTCTCAACATAGGAAGCAATAACACAACGTCTTCCTCATTCAGGGATTTAGAATTCCACAAGAGAACCATATGTAAGGAAATTAAGATGATTCATATGATGAACCTAACAACATCCATTTAGTACTTAGTTTGAAGATCTCTTTAATGTAATTTATGAGAGATTCTGCGGTGTTGTGACTATATTATTTTTTATTTAATTATAACCATTAGATCATTTCAGGGTATAATTAGTGGGTTGATTAATGGATGTAAATTCAGGGAGGTGGGGGTATGGTGCATTCATGACACTGTAGTCATTTTCATAATTTATTAGGTGCATTTAATGATTTCGTAAATGTTAGCACCAAACCATTCAATGTGAGATGTCTTTTATCCGCTTTATAATTCTAATCCTCTTTTTGTTTCAGAAAATAGTTTCTCGGTCCACCATGGACCTCTACATGGAGATTATGAGGAAAAATAACCCTTATCAAAGAAGTTACTCAGAAAGAACCTAACAAGCAAAGAAAAAAAAAACTAGTGAATTTGATTCTACTCATGATCCAATACTACAAAGAGAAATCATGATAATGTAATAGCAAAAGTAGTAAGATTTCTATTTATAAGTTTACATTAGATCTATCAAATTATTTGGCACCGAGAATTTGTAAGATTACCAATAGATACACGAGTTATGTTAATATTGCTTGCAACACTACATTGTAGGTCTTAATAATACACTATCATTTTCCTGTAAAAGTATTTATCTCTGTGCTTTTTTATTCCCAAGTTGAGCACGGAGTGTTCATATACAAAATATGTGTTTTTAGGGTATATTTCATAGCATTTTGAAGGTCAATTTATTACATGGACGCGGATGCACCATACTAAGTGCACCCTATAAAAATCTATTATTGTCCAGTTATATGTGATGATATATGTTAGTTATACGTGATGATATATTTCAGTTATATATGATGATATATGAAAAAGTTTAGAGTTTAGGGTATACTTTTCCATTATAGGGTTTAGTTTTCTATTTCAGGGTTTAGTTTTCTATTTTTAGAGTTTAGTTTTTCATTTAAGGTTTAGTTTTCTATTTTAGGATTTAGTTTTTCATTTTAGGGTCCCGACAGAAATATATCATCATACCAGTTATATTTGATGATATGTGTCAGTTAAATGTGATGATATATCACAAAAATCTTGGGTTAAAAGTTTACTTTTCCATTTTAAGGTTTAGTTTTTCATTTTTAGGATTTAGTTTTCTATTTTAGGTTTTATTCTTTCATTTTAAGGTTTTAGATTTTAGATTTAGGATTTCAAATATTTGTCATGATATATATCAATTATATGTGATGATATGTAACAGTTAATTATGATGATATATTAAAGTTATATGCGATGATAAATTAAATTAGTGGGTGCACCTAAGTCCACGATATAATCTCATTTTGAAGGCACGTATACTTTTTATATGATTTTCCTTATTTTATGGATTTTTTGAAAAATATTACATCGTTTTTAATAGTTAAATGATATGTTTTTTAGTTCGTTTGGAGCGAGAGCATTGACAACCCCAAGTTAGATGACCAAAGTTTGGATGAAGGATGTTAGAAGGAGGAAAAGGAGTCAAAACAGCCCGACCTCTGAACAAGTGCATCCGAGGTCACTACATAAAAACCATGAAATACCAACGGACAAATCTGTCGGTATATTATAAATAATAAAAAAAATAAAATTTTGAAAGCCCATTTTGGCCTCTATCCAGCCCAACTCAATCCTCAGCCCGCCTGAACCTAACCTGCCCAATAAACTTCATAAAATACCCGAAATGAAGCCTACGGGATTTGAAATAAATAATAAAAAGTTGAAAGCCCATTTGGGCCTCTGTCCAACAGCCCCCCTAAACCCAACCTGCCCAATAAACTTCATAAAATACCCAAATTGAAGCCTATGAGATTTGAACCCTCAACCTCAAGGGTGAAGGAGAGGAGCCCCACCGTTGGACAATCCAAGAGAGATGTAAGATCTTTTGTATATTATATATATATGAGTTAAAGTTACAAATTATATATAAAAATATTATTAAAAAGTGTACTAAAATTATATAATGTGTATAAAAATCATATTATATATACTAATTGGTATTGTTATTGAAAAAATATTTGTTGTATATTATATTTATAAATAATATTATTATAAATATATAATTATTATTTAAATGTGTGTTAAATTATATAATATCTATAAAGAACTATATATATATATATATATATATATATATATATATATATATAGATAATTAAAATAATAATAATTTATGCACTAACAAATATGAAATTAGCAAATAATATAAAAGAATTTGTATTTTTATTGAAAAAAAATATTTATTAGATATATGAGTTAAGTTTATATATAAAGCATATTTATAAATAATTATATTATATTGTATTATATATAATTAGACTATAAACTATAAAAAATAAAAAAAACAAAATGAATAAATACGTCGGTATGCCATTGGAATTAAAGTCTGTCGGTATTTATCGACGGATATTAAAATCCGTTGATAAAATACCCATGGCCAAAAAATAGTCGGTAAATCAGAATCCGTCGGTAATCCGACGACAGGATGTTCGTTAGTAAAATCCATTGGTATTTTCATATTTTTGTAGTGGGTGACACCCGAGCTGTCACTGTAGGTTCTGGTCGAGTGCTGGTTAGGTTCAACAAACAACGAGGAAGTAGAGACGGGTACCCGAGCTGTGGTCGAGTGTGGCAGCGGTATAATTAGTTTACTACCACATTTTTAGGACAAAAACTTGCATACAGAAAGACCCGAGACCTTTGCAATGCTTTGTACCTTCATGTGACAACACGAGAATCCACCATAATACCTAGACACTAGGTTCTTGGAGTCCTATAAATACTCTACATGTCCATGAGAGAAGCAACACCATATAGTATCATAAGATATCACATATTACATAGTATAGACCATATTGGAGGAGATTGTGAGCTCTAGGAGAGAGGAGGAGATGTCCATCTACCCACAGGACTAGAAGACAGAGGACATGAAGAATCACACGATGGGCGGTTCTTCTCTTTTATTTTCATATCTTTATTTATTTTGATCTTATGTTATACGAACATGAATATGTGTTTTGTTATAACCAAGTCTGGCTAAATCTCTTTGGTTCTGAATATGAGAGTAAATTGACGACTCTTGATTTATGATATTAAGTATTTCATTTGTTAATGTTTATTCTTACTTGTTTATATTGTTTTGAAACCTTGTTTCGCAACATAACATTGTTTTTACATGTCTTTACAAATATCGAATCAATAAGAATGTGGAAGAAACAATATAAGGTGATAAGATAAACTGCGTACATAGTTTGCATATGTAGGGAAAGGACGTATAATTATCTAACGAGAGATAATTAGTTCTAAGAACTATTTTCAACTGAATTACATGATATTTTACCAAAAGAACAATATATGGGTAATTGAGTCTAAAACTCTTCACTTATCTATCAAAAGGTGTTTGATGACTTATGTGATGCTTTATAGGATGAACATCAAAGAAGGTTATTTATCATAAACTAGAGAGTTGTCAATTGAAACCATTGACTTGGAATCATCATGTCCTCTGTTTTCTCCTAAGTTATTTATTTGTTTTATGCTATTTATTTACTTGAATCATACTTTATTATCCGAATAAAAGCTTGATTAGTATAATCGAGGTACTTACTCTAATTTGGTCTCTGTGGAATATGACATTGGTTGCCACTACTACAATTGATAACCCGCACACTTAAAAAAATAGGCTAACAGGTTCTTGGCATCATTTCCGGGGACTAGTATGTAGTACTAATATTTTAATAAGTAATTTAGATTTTAATTTAGTGTATTTATTTATTTGTTTTTATTTATTTTGTTACATTGATATTATTGGTTCATTGTGTGTAGTGCAAGTCTTCGCATTCTCAAAACGGATTGTTAGCATCTTTCGACCCGAAACTTGAAGCAATCGCTAGAAAGTTAAAAGTGGTAAGTATAGCTTTGGTGGAAGGTGATAATGGACGTTGATTTGTACATATTTGTATGTGATTTTCGTGTGTTTTTGCATCGTGTGTTGTGTGCTTTTATGTGTTTTAGGTTTATCTTTTTATCTTTTTTCTTCCTTTTAATGTTTTTCGTCTCGTTTGGTGTTTAATGTGTTTTTACTTTATTTTGTATGAAATAATCTAATTTTATTTAATGTTAATATCTCAGCTCAAAATGAGGAAAACGGGACGAGCGACGAGCCGAAGTCATGCAGGTGCGTCGACTGACGCACCATCGACGCACTGTCGATGCTACGCCCGCGTCGACTGACGCACCGTCGATGCAAACGCTTTGAAGCATCGATCCTAGGCCCGTCAGTCGACGCACTGCCTGGTCGACGCGTGCAGCCTGGCTCGCGTCGACTGACGCACCGTCGACGCAAACATTCTGAAGCGTCAATCTTAACCCCGTCAGTCGACGCACTGCCTGGTCGACGCGTGCAGCCTGGCTTGCGTCGACTGACGCACCGTCGACGCTCCGGCAGTTTGAGCGGTTATTTTCAAAATTCTATATAAAGCCGGTGGTTTTCTTCACTTTCGAGGGCTGGGACGAGGGGGAAAGGTCCAGAACGATACAGAGCACCCTCGGTTCATGCCACCCTTCCATTCGAGCAAGATTAGCATTTAATAATTCGTAGTTCATCATTTCCATGCCGTCCGATGTTCAAGGTAGTTTCTCGTCGCTGAAGATCGCTCGATGGCTGTTGCTTTTTTAGATTATAAGTTTTCTGAACTTTTATTTGCTTTGTGTATTTGGCTTTAATAATATTTTCTTTGATGTTGTTATGTACTTTGCTATTGCTAATTTAGTATACACCTTTTATTGTTTTTCCTAGTTTTTAATGTATGTTATTGGCTTTAGTAGTTTAGTTGTTAGTTCTCGTTAGATTAGTTGTTTGTTTTATTATCGGTTGTGATCATGCTTGCGTTGTTATTATGAAGTTGATCATGATGATGTTTGTTTTCGGATAAGTTTGTCGGTCTAGTGTACCTATGGTCGTTTTGAACCATCGGGATTGACAACCCCGATCGTGGAGACGATTCCGGCACACTAGACCCTCGTTTTCATAATCGTTTTTTTAAAAGCTTTTAACTTCATTGCTCGTAGATGTTAGAAAACTTCAAACCTTATTTGATCATGTGTTTATTTTAGCTTAGTTTAGTTTTTATTTTAATTTCTAAGTACGTAAAATTGAACACCGAAATAGTTTCCGATTAGTCTTCCTTGTGATTCGACTCGAGTCAACTTATCGCCTATAATAGTTCTGTTCTCTTGCGGACGAGCTTTTCATTATGTTTAAAGCAAAAAAGTTCGATTCAGACGTAGGCAAATCGATGGTATCATCAAAAATGTTATCAACAATGATAATGCACTTAGAGATCCAAACATAGTATTATTGGACTCGATTGAGAGATTTGGATGAGAAAGGGAAGGATCTAAGCAAATGTGATTAGAAAATATGGAATGAGAAAGGACAGGACTCAAATGAGAGAGGGAAAGACGCGCTCGAGCCTAGTGGGGTCATAATGGTCGAGGTTTTGTGCATATTTATATGTATTCTTGTGTTTTTGTATCTCATTTATAGGTTCTTGTTCTGTTTGTGCCTTTTTCTAGTCTTATTTTCTTGTTTCATGTCTTCGTAGTTCGTTTCATCTTTCTTGTTATTTTTTGTGTTTTTAGCTCATTTTTAGAAGTTTTAATTATTTTATTTTATTTATGTCAAACTTAGTCAAAGCGGGCATAGGCTGAGACTGCAAGATGAGTCGAGCCTGATTATTCCCATGAAGAGTCTATCGTGCAAAAAAAAGAGAAATGACAATGGTCAAAAATTAAAGACTCCTAAAGTAACAACCGAATATCGCCGACCACATCTACATGATGCTTAGAAAACTACCCAAGTGAACCTTGGTTAGTCTCTGATGCACTCATGCCCATTGCACAATTACGCACCCAAGCACATCACGCCCGTACGATCAATGCCCAGCTCCCGGATGACTCAACCAAGTCAATCTCTGTTGGCCAAGAGCTCTCAGAAGTGCCCGCACATCCCCGGAGCATTACGGCTAGCCATTGCGCACCATGACCGAAAGATGCGCACCACGATCGACCACCTTCGACAGGTTCTTCCAGTCCCAGGCACAACCATTGCAGCATGATTGCATCACCATCGACACCTTCTTCCCGTGACTGCATAACTATTGCGCAACATGGATGGAAGTTGTGTATCATCATCGAAACCTTCCGCCCATGATCACACAACTATTGTGCACCATGGTCGATAGTTGTGCATCATAATAGCCACGTTCAACCCATAACTGCATAGCCATTGCGCACCATGGCCGGAAGGTGCGCATCATCATCACACACCACACCCAGTAACTGCGCATCACCATCAATACCTCCTCAAAATTGAATCGAACTTTTCCGTACCTACTTTTATAAATATGTTTGTCAAACGTTTAAAGCTCGCTCGCAAGAGTACGAGGACACTTGTAGGTTGGTAAGTTGACTCAAGTTGAATCTCTCAAGGAACTGACAATTGGGATTTTGGATGTTTGTTTAATCACAATATCACACAAGAACATGTACAATTGGATTTTTTGAATTTATAGAATATGAATTGAAAAGAAAGAGCAATTTTTGAAAACTAATTAATTCTAATTAAACTAGATTAACTAAGAAAATAGGATTTAAAAGTTCAAATAACTAAAACTATGAACTAGGTGTCTTAGAAATAAAAGGACAAGCAAATATCATGAACGAAACTAATACTAAAATCACCAATCATGAATGAACAGGATGAAATTGAGAAGAAAACGATTACGATCTATATTAACTAGAAATCAAAGCACCGAGCATCAAATAGTTCAAGATCTAAAAATAAATAACAAATTATTTAAAACCTAAATTTAACTAAGAATTAATCCAGAAAGTAATAAAAAGGTTTAGGGAACTTATTATTATCTAGAAAGCGGTAAATCTCCAACTATTTTGAAGAAAAGAAAGTGGATGTCGATCGAAGAACGATTCACAAATGAAGGAATGGAGCTTGAGAAATTGTAATCTTGGATCTTCAATCTCGATCTTGTATCTATGTAACGGATGGTGGAAACGGGCTCTCTCTGCGTCTCGGGACCTTAGAAAGGTGTCAAAACGTACCCTAGATGAGTTATAGAAGGCTATTTATAAGTTTTCCAAACTTGGAGCACAAGTTTCCATAAAAATCCCAATTCAGGGTCGGCGTCGACATTGGCGTAAATCGACGCGAATCGCGTCGACCCGGTTGGGAAGGCGTCGGCCATGGGCATCGATCTACGGACATGAATCGACGGAGACGGAGAGCTCCGTTGACTTGGTTGTCGACATGGTTGTCGATCGACGCTGGATGCTTAGGAGCGACAACGGTGCATTGATGCTAGCGTTGATCGACGACGTCTTCATTTGGTCGGTAAACATGCTACTTTTCGCCAATTTTCTCATCTCTCGGTACTCGGTTCTCACAACGATTTGAAAGCTTCATCTTTTTAGTACTGAGCTTCCTCGGCTACTTAGCTGTATGGGGAAAAACAGAGAATAATCACCCAGTTGCATTAGTTTTGATCAAAACATGGTAAAATAAGCTGGAGATACGAAAATACAATAATATGCTTAATCTATCCAACTTATACCAAAAACTAACTAAAATACAAACAAAAATGAAGCCAAATTCATGATAATCAACTACCCCACGCTTTATTGGTTTGTTCGTCCTCGAACAAACGATAATTTCAAAGAGTAACAAGAATGAAAATAAGCTCAAGCAAAGAGACATGTCATGCTACATAGATAATTTTCAAAATATGGATAAGTGTAACTCAACCTCAAACGCTAGACCATTATTACATTATTGCTCCAAAAACAAATCATGCGTCCTCACAAAGGGTAATATATAACTGTACACTCAAAAGAACTCAAGAATTTTTTTATGGGACATGTGTACTCTCAAATCATCAAAATACATGTACAATAAACAAGTACTAAAAATCAAAAACTTCTCCAACGCATAAGTGCTTGTAACTAACAAAGAATCAGAAAAGGTCTTTTCGGGTTGTAATGTAGGCTCTTTGGACGGGTATGGAATATATAAGTCGTGTGGCTAACTCACAATCTAACATGATCAATAACTCACCAAACTATTTTAATCACGAAGCAAAGTGCTTCGCCTCATTCAAAAGAAACCTCACCTAGTCTCATAACGTAGCCTTTAAACTTAGGCTATTTCTCAACTCGTAAACCCAAACCGACTGATGAACAAACCACTAAAACAATATAGAAGCTTATGAAACGCTTCTTCTTTTAACCTCAACTCTTGCGTCTTAAACATAAGGCGTTGTAAGAAAATCAACAATTATAAACACAAGCCTTTATAATCATAGGCAACAACTCAACAAGATTCACCATCCTTTTTATTCTTATTTTTTATTATTTTTTTCTTTTTTTTTTTGGTTTTATCTTCCTCTTCTTTTTTCTTTTTTTTTTTAGGATGGTGATCCTTAACACTTATTACAAACTTTTCATGAATCCCTGATCATAAATCCAAAACACAAATAACCAACAAAAATAACTAACTCTTACCCCATGCTATTAATGATGTAGGAGTTAACTCAAAAACACTCATGGCTATAGGAAATGGATATTTGGCTATGAGGGGCTCATTCGGAATTTATAGTGGCTGATATATTTGGATATGGCCGGAATAAGGGTTATTTCTGTGCCCAATCGTCATGTTCATAGCTAACTAAACACTGTGATTTCAAAGAGATCTCAAAACAGAACTCACTCAAGTACATGCAACGATGATAAACAGTCAAGTTACTCACAGGTTTTTGCATGAAAAGATTTGAATTAATGCTGCTTTTTAGGTTCTGCGAAATCGTTTGCGTCTAAGTACCATTTTATAATATATAAATAAATATTTTGAAAAATTTATGCACCTATACACACTCAAAGACAACAACATCAAATCACACATAGTCAACTTCGACAGGCAAGCCAGACAAACACAATCAAGCGCAGGAATATCAATCAATCACATTTTATTTAATAATTATTACAGACCATAATTTCAAATTTGCACAATTATGAAATACAAATCACACTCGACTACCATTCCTTGCAATCTCCGCATTACCACAAATACATATAAATATAAAAGGAGGAAAGGAGAAAGAAAACATCCCTGAAGAAAAAAATAGTCGAGCTGCTCTACGTCGAGTTGTGCAATCTTCCAATCGTCTCGATTCACAACTACGAAAATAAACAAACACAGAAAACAAATAATAAACTAACTAATATTTTTGGATTTTTTTTAAAATAAAGGATACTAGAACTCATTCGAGTGATCTTCGTCGACGTCTATCTTCGGCTGAAACTCGGTACTGGGAGGAGGAAAAGCTCCGTTGAAATGCTTCTCGAGGTGAGAGAGGCGTTTGATTGATCCTTCGTAGGATTAGTTGACTACTTTCGTGATTGGTGTCAATTTTCTCGTCCATCAACTGAAGTTTTTCGAACATCTTCATTTGGAAGGCTTGATTCTCTTCAAAAAACCGACTCCAATCAGGGCTCGGGCCCGAATCGGTGTGTGGGGCTGGTTGTGGAGCTGCCCCATCGTGGAGGCGTGACGATGATCCACCTCGGCCGGTGGTTGTCGCTCTAGGTGCCGGGGCACGTATAATCGAGAGGGAAGAGGTCCCGAGACGAGAAAGGTCGCTATCATCCGGGTCAAACCCGAAGTGACGGGCTATACCAATAATGTACGGGGCAAATGCGAGACGCGGTGACTTGATACACGGTTTCCTCTCGACTATATTATAGAGCTCATTTACGATCAACGGATAGAGTCGAGGTTGGCGACCGTTGAGCAAACAGTGAAGCACAAAGAGCTCCGGTTTGGTCACATGCGAGAAAGGATCTTATAGGCGATGCACACGGCGTCATCACTAATTCTCATACAAGGGAAACATTTTCAATTCCCCGTATTCCCCACCGTCTCCTCTGCCCAAAAGGTGGGGAGGTCAAATTCTCTATCATCTAGAATTGGGTGAACGCCTTTGACAGGAAATCCAAAGATTTCCCCAAAAATGCTCTCGTCTACCTGAAGCTCGTTCCCGCCAAGTCGACATGAGAACGTATTATCGCGATATACGTGCAAGGTTAGAAAAATTTGAGCATAAGCTCACGGAATCCGGGCAAGTTTATCCGGGGGAATACTCTGCATTCGAGTCCCTCAACGTAATGTAGGATGTGCGCCGACCTATTTTGAGCTCGTTCCTCTATATCGTTAATGTTGATGACTCTATGGGTCGCAAACTCCCAACCCCGAATCGATCGATTACCTTCCCCTCGTCTATCTCAAAAATCAAAAATGGGGCACCGTATTTCCTCGAGATGTCCTTCCGTTTTCCCGCCCATGACATCGTGAATGAATCTAGGTTGAAGGGGTGATCGAAAAGTTGGAAAATTGGAATTGGGCCTCTTTGAGGACTTTCGTCGAACACGTGGCGTGCGTGTTCAAAAGGAGGGTAATTCGAAAAATTCTTGAACCAGGCACCCCCAATCACAAAAAATCACCAATATTATGTCTCAGAAGCTTAGTTCAAGCGAATTAACTCAACATATGCTCGAAAACGGGCCCGACAACAGAATTATGGTTCCCCCTTCGTTTTGGCTAATAAAGAAGATGAAGAAATTTTTGGTATTTTATGGGAATTATGTAATTGTGGTTAGATGTTTGTCGTGGTACGTGAGTTGGGTTTAGAATTTGGCTTGTGGCTTGGAAGGAATTGATTGGAGAAGAAAGGAAGACAAAGGAAATTAAAAGAAAATCTGTGTTTATGTGTTATGTTGTGGGAAATAGGGGGAAAGGAGAGGGGCTGGGCTGTTTTTAAGAGGAAATCCGCGGGTCAAGGATGTTGGGCGGGTCGGGTTGGAAAATCCCGAATTTAAGTCACAATTTGGGCCGGGTTTGGGTTTGCGTCGACTGGCATCGATCGACGGGAATCATATCGACGCCGACAGAGAGTTACGTCGGCCTGGGCGTCGACAATGGCGTTGATCGATGCCAACAACTTAGGAGAATCAATGCCACTTCGATTCTAGCATCGATCGACAGCTGCTGTCCTGCGCCTCATTTTTCGCTCGATTGGTCAATGTTCTCAGCTAAAATTCCTCCAACTGTTCTAAACAAAAAGAAAAATAAATAAAAACACGACAAAAACAAAAACAAGGAAGGGTTAGAAAAGAAGTATACAGAATTACAAAAGGATTGATAAAGCTTGGTTTTCCTCCCAAGAAGCGCAACTTTTAACGTCGCTTGCTCGACACGATTCCCATCGATCAGATTTCCGCTTGAGGTGGATCCACTAACTCCTCCTCTTCATGAGCTTGAGACTTCACAATCAAATTTTTGTTGGGCTCGAGGGAAATGTACTTTAAATGATTAGGTAATGATCTCAACTCTACTTTCAGCTCGAGCTTGGGTGCGTTAAAGATCTCACACAATTCAATGTCAATATCTTTGAGCCTGGCTTCAATTTCACGAAGATTAATCCAAAGTAGTTCAGTTAATTCCTTTGCTAATTCCCCGACAATGGCTCCAAAATCTTGAATCGAACTTTTTCGTACCTACTTTTATAAATATGTTTGTCAAACATTTAAAGCTGGCTCGCAAGAGTATGAGGACACTTGTATGTTGGTAAGTTGACTCGAGTCGAATCTCTCAAGGAACTGGCAATCGGAATTTCGGATGTTTGTTTAATCACAATATCACACACGAACATGTATAATTGGGTTTTTTGAATTTATAGATTACGAATTGAAAAGCAAGAGCTATGAAAACTAATTAATTCTAATAAAACGTGTTTAACTAAGAGAATATGATTAAAAGTTGAAATAACTAAAACTATGAACTAGGGTTCTTAGAAATAAAAGGACAAGCAAATATCATGAATGAAACTAATACTAAAGTCACCAGGCATGAATGAACAAAATGAAATTGAAAAGAAAACGATACGATCTATATTAACTACGAAATCAAAGTACCGAGCATCAAATAGTTCAAGATCCAAAAATAAAGAATAAATTATATAAAATCAAAATTTAACTAAGAATTAATCTAGAAAGCAATAAAAGGGTTTAGAGAACTTATTATTATCTAGAAAGCGGTAAATCTCCAGCTATTCTGAAGAAAATAAAGTGGATCTCGATCGAAGAACGATTCACAAACGAAGGAATGGAGCTTGAAAACTTGTGATCTTGGATCTTTAATCTCGATCTTATATCTATGTAACGGATGGTGGAAATGGGCTCTCTCTGTATCTCGGGACCTTAGGAAGGTGTCAAAATGTACCCTAGATGAGTTATAGAAGGGTATTTATAAGTTTCCCTAAACTTGGAGCACAAGTTTCCATAAAAATCCCGATTCTTGGTCGGCGTCGACATTGGCATCGATCAACGCGAATCGCGTCAATGTGGTTAGAAAGGCATCGGTCGTGGGGGTCGATCTACGGACATGAATCGATGGATACAGAGAGCTCCGTCGACTTGGTTGTCGACATGGCTATCGATCGACACCGAACGCTTAGGAGCGTCGACGGTGCGTCGATGCTAGCGTTGATCAATGACGTCTTCGTTTGGTCGGTAAACATGCTACTTTTTGCCAATTTTCTTGTCTCTCAGTTCTCGGTTCTCACAACAATTTGCAAGCTTCATCTTTTTACTACTGAGCTTCCTCGGCTACTTAGTTATATGGGGAAAAACAGAGAATAATCACCCATTTGCATTAATTTTGATCAAAATACGGTAAAATAAGCTGGATATACAAAAACGTGCTTAATCTATCCAACTTACACCAAAATTAATAACAAGAACTAACTAAAATACTAACAAAAATCAAGACAATTTCATGTTAATCAGCAATCTCCTCACACCATCTAACACCACGCCTAGAAGATACCCATTGTCCCACCAAAACCTTATCTTCTTGCAAGCTTGAATCCCACCATTGTCACCTTCTTCATATTTTCTTAAGCTTAAAAACCACTTGGAGATATCTGCAAGACATTGTTTTTATAGGTTGAAGACTCAAGTTCCTTGTGTAATCTTTTTTTGGATGTGAAGAGTCATTTTCTTTAGGTAATAAGCTATTTATCTCATCTTTGCTTGTTCTTGTTTGCTTGTTTTTAATTTCTACTTTTAGTAAGTCTGGAAAGGGAAATGATGATGTTTGGTGCTTTATGAATGATTTCCCTCATTTTCCTCTCTTTACTTTTTCTTACATGAGATTTTATGATTATTGCTCGTTTGACCTTGGTTTTGATAGAGAAAATGATATTTGTGTTTTTTGAGTTTATTTCTTGTATTTTTATGTTCTTTATAAACACGCTAGGTTAGATTCCTTGTCTAAGATTTAAAGATGAGTTGATGAGACCACTTTGCCTTAATTATTCATATTTTGAATATATCTTTCTTTTGTTTTTACTATGATTTTCCAATTATGATTATGATATTTATGGTTATCCTAGCTGTTGTGTTCTTGCTTTCCAAATTTCAACGCTAGTTATAATTTCATTTCTCTTAGTTTGTCAAAACTCAAAATCCAAATCAATTTGATCATGATTCTAGTGCAATATATGTGAAACAAACTTTTTATTTCCGACTGATATTCCTTGAGATTGACTCGGGTCAAGTTTATCACCTACAAATACTCTATTGCGGATGAACTTGAACAAGACTTAGGTGTAAAAAGTTTGATTTAGTGTGTTAAATGACCCAACTTGAACAAAATTGACGAAAGGTCATTTCGGCCTTTTTTTCAACAAACTTTACAATTTTGCCCCAACTTTCACCATATATAATCTCACACTCTCCCAGATGGAAGGGTAGACTTTGGCCATCATTTTTACATATGAAAATCCTAACCAACCTTATCCTTTCCTCCTTCTCTCTCATTTTTCATGTTTTCTTAGTTTTCGATTACAATGTGGATTCCTTTTAGTTTATTGGATTGTGGATGAGGATTAAAGCTTATTGTAATGGGTAAACAATTATAATCTTGTAGTGTCTTTGGTTCAAGTACGGATAATCCTCTACTTAGGGTAATTAGTGGTAGTTTCTCTCTTGCATTTTCTCTTGTGAAATTTGTGTGTGTTTTGAAAATCTTTGACTCTTATGTAGGTTTGTTATTGGATATTACTCCTCTTCATGTATTCTCATGCTCTTGTTCTTGTTTCAAGCTTCATTCCTCTTTTTACATAGTTTAGAAAGTTGGTAGTGAAAGGCAAATGGGTTTAGATAAGTTAGTCCTTTTCATGTATATGGCTGATATTGTAGTCTAGGTTCTTGTTAGGATATGTTCATGCTTGGTAGTAGTTCCTTAGACTTTCTAGTTGTAGTTTAAATACTCTTTTCCCTCAATTGCTTTTATTTAGTTAATTGTTCAAGTATATGAATTTTATGAGCTTTCTTCTCTTTCACTTTTCATCCTTTAAGTGTTAAGTTATTTTGCTCAAGTTTATAACACTCATGAATTTTCCTTCCATTTCTTTTATTAACATTGTTGGAACATGATTTTTTATTTAATTTAATGCTATTTATGCTTGTTCTTAGTTGATGTTATTGCAATTTTTCATTATTGTTGGGTAGATTCTTCGGGTCTAGGGTCTAAATACATTTAGAACTATAAATTGGGAGTTATTGGGTATTTAATTGAGATTTGAGATTGAAAACACCAATTTGTAGATTAAGAGTTCGGTAAATTTGTCAATTATTTGTGGAGACGAGTCTAGAGCCCTAGACCTTCATTTTATTGATTTTCAAAACTAGTATTCATTTAAGTCTTGTTGTAGATGTTAAAAACCAAACCCCAAACTATTTGATCGAGTGTTTAAGATAGCTTTTTATTATTTTCTCTTTTGTGACTCAAACACCAAAATCACTCCCGATTAGTCTTCCTTGTGAGATACAAGTTGAGTCACCTCACCACACTACGATCGACCGCGTTCTCTTGTGGGTGATTCTAAAAAAATTTGTAAAAATATTACATTTGAGATCACTTCAAATTTTGTCAACGTTGTCGGGGAAAGCTAAAGCTTTTATGATTTTTGTGTTTCTTCTTCATGACTTTAGCTTAGTGTTTTTTCTTTGTTTTCTTTTTGTGTATTTTTTATGTTTGGTTTTTCTTTTGTTCAATTTTCTTGTCTCCCGCCAGTGCATTTAATCTCGTTTGTTCAGTGTTGAACTCAACCACATCTCTCTGGACATGAGATTTGACAAATTGAAGATGAATAATTATCCACATCTTTATTCCGGTATTCGAGTTCCATGACTTTCTATCCCACTTAGCCCCGAGATGCGAGCCTAAAATATAGAAGAGTCACAATACGATCTACTCCCATTGTTCCATGGGCTTTCGAGCGAGGGCCGACTTGCAGTTTTCCGTTACTATAACATCGTTACTCATTCATTTCCTCTTAATGGCCTTACCATGGTTCAAATAAAGACGCGACTCTTCTAATTATCATTAAGGGGTCTCGCACTTACGTGACTTAATAATGAAAAGCTCGACTCTATGCTATCTTGGAATTCGGTGTATGATCATTTTGTGGAGGAGTTCTATTATCATCCACCAACCTCGCATCTCTCTTCCCCGAGCTATGATTCGTACGATCCACCCGTTCCTAATTCCTATTCGTCGAGCTACGAAGCTTATGCTCCACCTGCTTCACCTTATTACAATATGAGCTATGATAACTATGCTCCATCAACTTCGCATTAATTTGCTCTTGTTGTATGTGATAGTATCTTGATTGCTACTTTTGTAGATGTGAGTAAGGAGATAAAAGTTGCGGTTCAGAATGTGGATGTGAAAATTTCTCCCCTCATTCGATTTGATGATTTTGTAGATGAACGTGTGGGGGTGAATTCAATGGAGGTTCCAGTAGTGGGTGATGACTTGAGATTTTTGGCTCTTATTGAGGATGGGAGTGAGTTGGTGGGCCCCAAGGGTTTGGAAGAGCATGAGGATACCCTTTTACAGATCGATGAAGATGTATTAGTAGACGAGTGCAAGGTGGTGTTACCTCTAGAGACCTCGTTGGCCGTTGGAGATTTGAGCTTAAGGGAATTGTGTGAATACGTTGAAGGGTTGGTTCCGATTGTGGAAGCATTAGAGACTGTTGATCCTCCTTAATTCTTGAGAGTGAGGTGACAAAAGAGGTAATCGAGATTGAGTCTGATTCCTCTCTCTTGTGCTCGGATAATTCCTTATTGGGTTTTGAGGGTGAAGAGTTGGTGTTAGTGAAAATGAAAGAGTTGATCGATCCATTTTTGAAATCGAGAGCCTTTAATAATTTTATTTTTAAGAGTTTTGGCTTGACCGGAGGCATTTTTACATCTTTGATTGACATTTTTGTTCACCCGACAGTTAAGCAATGTGAATTTCTTCTAGTTTGTGGTGTTCTAGTTTCCGTGGTTGACTACTCTCATTTCTGGTCTTCGAAAACCATTGAGGCTCATGTCTTTCCTCTCCCAATCACGAAGCATGAGCCTTCAATAACAAAATCGATCGAGGTGATTAAATGGCCTAATGATTAATTCTTTTGCTCGATGGACATTTTCGTTCTCTCTATTATTGAGCACTGTACATTATCCGCTCAATGAGTCGAAATTTTCTCAGTGATCAAATTTTAGAGCTCTTGTTTCTCCCCTTTTCACACTTGCTTTCCATGCCCCCCCCCCAGATAATTTATTCTCCAATTGTTACTTTTATAGAATACTAAGGCGTGGCATGATCGTCACCTATTCTTGGACCCCAAATTTCATTCCTCGTATATAGGTCATTGAGCTAAAGACGTTAAGCAAGTACTTCTTGGGAGGCAACGCAAGTTCTTACTTTTCATTGCTTTTATTTTTAAAATTTCTGGAGAACTTTTCGAGGTTAGATGTCCATTTTACATCCTCAATGACATTTTTGAAGAATCAAACACTTTGCTCAAAGAAATGGCAAGAAAATGACGAAAATGAGGCTTGGGGCACCAACCATCGATGTCCCGTCGATCAATACATGATTGATGGGAGTACTCTGGACTCAATTGATGCGGATGACACCCCATCGATTGTCAATCGATGCGCCCCTCCGCAATCGTCAACGGCCCATCGATCGACGCTTGATCGACAGGCTGCCACTGCAACTCAGGTACGATTTTCCTGAGTCGACCTCATCCTCCTGACCCTGCCCGTATGCTGACACAAGAATAAGGACCTGACCCGACCCTCTATAAAAAAAAAACCCTAAATAAATAATAATTCCCCCTTTATGCTTTTTTGGATGGTTCTTCTCACCTCAACTGCCCCATGGGTTTTTCTTCATGCTCGACTCATCATCATAAGTTCAATTATAGGGACGTATCTCTCCCTTAACTTTAGCGCATTTTTTCTTGTTTCATGTGCAATGTGGGCATTGCATGGTTTAAGTGTGTGGGGTTCGTTCTTGTTTAGTAATTTCTTTTGTATTCTTGATTGTGGATATGATTTGAGTCGTGATGTGTTGATCTGGCTTGGAATCTTGGTGAAGTGACGCGGTTTCGTTATTTTGGATAGGTTGTTTAGACTTTCATTCGACACTATTATAACTTAGGGACATGAAGTGTATGAATCTTCATAAGCGCATTAGCCTCGTGATATCTGTGCATTTTTTTTTTTGCGAAAATTGAATACTTTTTACTAGCCTTGTTTTCGATCGCCCTCCATAGGATTAATTTGTAATTTTTATTTTTATTTTGGAGATGTCAAACTACACTCCTTGCACATAATTGGGAAAATTGTAAGTTACAATTTGCAACAAGTCTCAGAGTCAAAAGACATCCAATTATATTATTATTAGCTCATGTTGTAAAGATGTGTTCTCTATGTAAATCGTCAATTTAAAAATTAAAAAAAAAACAAAAAAAAAGAAGTAAAGTACAAGAAGAGAAATCCTTGTACAAGTTATATGTATATTATAAGTCGTGCAACTCTTGCACACAATTTTATTTTTATTATTAAATCTTTTTAAAAGGTGCATAGATGACGAGGCTAGTAGGATGCCGACTTAGTGGTTTTGAGTGAGAATAGACCTTGTTGGTGCATCGACGAGAGACTTGCATGAAAGGAAACTTGTTGTATTAGTCATCTGAAAAGAGTCTAACTCTCTTATCTTAAAATTTTATACATGTCCTTTGTTTTGGGTTTCAAGTGACGGGATGCATTATTTTATTATTCATTTGTTTGGATCAGTCTTAGGTCCATCCGGGGGATAGATTTTATTGTCGATGTCTAGTTTTAATTTTGCTTGAGGACAACCAAAAAGCTAAGTGTGAGGGAGTTGATTTGTATATAATTGTGTGTGTGTTTTTCATGTGTTTTGGTGTTTTTAATGAGTTTTTGTGTGTTTTTCATGTGCTTTAGTTGGGTTTGAGTCGTGTTTTTTTTTTTTTTTTTTTTTTTTGCATTTTTTTATCTTTTGTCATCTTTTAAGTATTTTTTGTATTTTTCTATTAATTCTGTAGATAATTATGTTACTTTTGTTTTCTTTGTCTTAGAACGATCAAGTGGGCCCTAGACCGTAACCGAAGATCACAATCGTCTGGACTTGATACAAAGTGTAGCCATCAATTGGCAACCAGTCGACGGGATTACTCTCGATTTTATCGACGCCCGATCAACACGCCTTTTTACCTACCGTTGATTGACGAGTAATCGATAGAAAATCAATGCACAAACACAGTCGATCGACGGCCAATCGACGGAAGGCCATTTTGGCCATTCTTAACAAACTTTACCATTTTGCCCCCACTTGTTCCCTATATAATCCCACACTCTCCCAGCCAGAAAGGTAGACTCTGGCCACCATTTTGAATTGTGAAAACCCAAACAAACCTTATCATTTCCTCCTGCTCTCCCACTTTTCATGTTTTCATAGTTTTTTCAATTATAATGTGGATTTTCTTCAATTTCATGGATGTGGATGAAGATTAAAGCTTATTATAATGGGGTTAAGAATTGTAATCTTGTAATGGCTTTGGTTCAAGCATGGAGAACCCTCTCCTTAGGGTAATTAGTTGTAGTAGCTCTCTTGCATTTTCACTACTGAAACTTGTGTATGTTTTAAAAATCTTTGACTCTTATGTATGTTTGTTGTTTGGAAATTGCTTCTCTTAATATATGGTTAGTGAAATCCTCCATTTTCCCTCTATTTTCATGCTCTTGCTCTTGTTTCAAGCTTCTTTCCTCTTTTGGCATAGTTTAAAAAGTTGGTAATGAAAGGCAAATAAGTTTAACTAAGTTATTCATTTTCATGCACATGGTTGATATTGTAGTCTAGATCTTTGTTAGGATATGTTCAGGCTTTATATTAGTTCCTATGACTTTCTAGTTATAGATTAAATACTCTTTTCCCTCCATTGCTTTTATTTAGTTAATTGTTCGAGAATATGAATTTTATGAGCTTGCTTCATTTTATGTCTTCACTTTTCATCCTTCAAGCGTAAGGTTTTTTTGCTCAAGTTTATGAAATTCGTGAATTTTCCTTACTTTGCTTTCAATAATGTTGTTGGGTTATGATTTCTACTAAAGTTAATGGTATTTTGCTTGTTCTTGGTTGATGTTATTGATATTCTCCATGATTGTCGTGTAGATTCTTCATCTCGGGTCTAGATGCATTTAGACCATCCATTGGAAGTTATTGGATATTTAATTGGGAATTGTGATTGACAATCCAATTTGTAGATTAAGTATTCAGTAAATTGTCAATTGATCATGGAGACGAGTTTAGAGCCCGAGACTTCGTTTTATTGGCTTTCAAAACTCGTATACATTTAAATTCTCATTATATATTTTAAAAACCAAAACCAAAATTATTTGATCGAGTGTTTATGATAGCTTATTTTCTTTCGTGATTCAAAAACCAAAATTCCTTCCAATCAGTCTTCCTTGTAAAAACCGTGGACAAAGCTAATCATAATGGTGGTCAAGGTAACTTTAGAAGTAAGTTTTCAATGAATGACTTGTGGGGAGCAATCAACATGCTCAAGCTCAACTTGGATGGATTGCAAAGGATCAAGATTCGCCCCACTGCATGTGCATGAAAGTAGTTGAGTTTTAGACCAAATATTAAATTTATTTTCCCAAATTCATTGCGACTTTTCTTGGTCAATTTTTGTCTCTAAAATACCCAAAATATCGAGATGTTGTTCCTCAATGAGGTGCCACGCTCCATTTTATTTTAGGGAGTGGTTAAAGCCCTTAATGCTCCAACTTGTGCACTTCATGATGAAATAGGAAGGACATTGACCCTCCTATTTCAGTTATTGATAGAATTAGTTATGACTTTATCATTTTCTCCCTACCCTTCGAGTTAGTATTTGGGGGATCATTAGGAAGCTCGTCTTCCTTTGCAGTTTTTACTTGATTCGGAATAGGCTCCAGTGTGATTCTCTTCTTTGCTCCGGTATAGGTGGATATTATGAAAAAAAGTGGTTGCAAAACTTTGGGTCACATCTCTGTTAGGATTTGGTGTCTCAAAAACATAATATTTTTCTAGCTTCTCTTCGACATTCTTAGATCCTCTTTCAATAGTGGACGTATTTTGATCGTGTATCCTTCCATTCATTCTTTTGGAGCCAGACCAGATTTTGATGGTGCCTTAGGTGCATAGACTTGTTTCACTGATGTCACTACCTTCTTCTAGAGCTGCCTCGGATAACTCAGTTTTCATGGGCCTGGGTTACCCAACTTTACATTTGGGCAATTCTCCTTAACATGTCCCAATTTCCTACAACTTATACAAAACTTGGGGATGAATTCGTAAACAACACGCTGCTGCCTAAGCTTGTTGGAGGAGAGTCGAATGTTGGCTGTTTTCACCAAGTCCTTCGAGACATCCGCCTCAACAAGGATACTAGCATAAGGAATCATTTCATCGTTACCCGTGAATTCATCCGTAGTGATTGTCCTACCAATTTTTTTGTCCAATTTTGCACAAATAACTTTATGTCAAACAATCAAGTGATAATCACGGCAAGTTTACCCGCATGAAACTAAATTCACCATCATCCAACCCAAAACATGAAGACATGATTTTCAAAAGCAAAGGTCTACAATAAATGAGATATGGACCCCCATTAAGTGTTAGAGTAGAGTGCCCGACGTTCCAATTAGATTGGATTTCATTCTACTTGTATAATGATTTTATTGGAATTATATTAATAAAGGCAACTTTCTTTATCTTATGTTTTCGCTTTTATTATAATTGCACGTATGATAAAGTCCTTAGACCAATTTAAACTATGGGATATGGTTGCGCATACGATGACAATCATGGAACATGTCTCTAAGGTTTCGGTCTTAAACTTGTTCCAAGTCAATGGGCTTTTCGAGATAGGAAATTGAATAGCCCGGTAAAACTTGCGCATATGATGCATGCTTGTAAGACAAGGATGTTACATTCCATTAACATCAGCGTTGTGACGCGAGTGCATATATGTGGGTGCTTGTTAGAGAACAAGTTCATTGAACATGACCCGATGGAAATTCTTAATTGGAAGATTTTTTTCTGTCGAATAAGAATTTTCATATTACAATAATACATGATTAATCCTTTGACTTGAGGTGCGATGGTAACCTTGTGCACATCATGCAATACTTAGATTTACCTTTTGATTGCTTGACAATCGTAAAAAGGGTATTTTGGGTATTGTATCGATGTGCATTTTTGATTCTTATAAAAATAAATAAATTAATACCTCTCGGGAGGTAGTTCGACAACTTTGACTGTCTATGGATAAGAGAGTATCCTGTGAATTTTCATAGTTTGTGATTCAAAGACCTTGGACAGGGCACGATGAATATTGATTCATAAATGAATTACTTAAACTTGAAATGAAATCACAGTTATTAAATCAATTGGGTTTCGACTTATAAATCCATGCCCAAGATTTAATCGGGAAACTAGTTGTCGAAAGGATCGTACATGTATGGACTTGCAATTGAAATAGATTTACTCGCTATTTCGCCTAACACTGGGTAATCATGCTACTTGCTAGATGTTGTCATGATTTGTAGGTTCTTGAAATTAAAGAGTTAATTTCAAGAGAATTAATTAATTAGATTAATTAATATAATAAGTTGTTATTTATAAACTTACAAAAGTTGTAAGCCTGCTGCTAGTGTTAGTCGTGAACCTAAAAGGGTCACACATAATTTTGGTTGTTGACATTTCAAGATTGATAATTCCAATAGTTGGAATAATTAATTAATTTAGATTAATTAAATGAGATTTTAATTTAATTCAATTGTTGAATTAAATATTTAATTATATATTTTGATTATGTAATTAAATCTAATTTGATTAGAAATCTCAATTAAAGAAATATATTGAATTAGTCAATTGGATTGATTAATTTAAATTCATGGGATTAATTAATTAATTGAATTAATTAATTAGTTGGATTCTAAATCCAAGTCCATGTAATTTTCTAGTAGGCCCTAATTGTAGAAGCCCATTAGAATCATCGAAGATTTTAAAATATAATTATATATATTTATATTTTTATTAATTAGTTAATTAAGGTTAGTCCTAATCTTAACCTAACTAATATATATATGAGAGAGAGAGAGAGAAGAAAGAAAAGGCTTTTGTACCTTTTTTTTCTCACAAAGCAGCCGTCTTCTCAATTTTCAAAAACAAAACAAAAAGGCTTCTGTACTTTTCATAAAGCCAGCCG
>BMAC01000012.1:451893-472990 GCA_014905375.1 Phtheirospermum japonicum
AAGGGTTGGATGTAGTTCCGTCCGTTGTTGACCCAACAATAATTTATTGTGACAACAACGGGGCTATAGCGCAAGCAAAAGAACCGAGATCTCATCCAAGATCCAAACACATCTTGAGGCGATACCACCTGATTAGAGAGATCATTGGTAGAGGTGACGTCGTTGTGGATCGAGTCGTTTCGGCAGAAAATGTAGCGGACCCTATGACTAAGCCCTTAGCACAAAAGGTGTTTGACGGGCATCTTGAGAAGATGGGCCTAAAGTACATGGGCAATTGGCACTAGGGCAAGTGGGAGATTGTTAGAGTAGAGTGCCCGACGTTCCAATTAGATTGGATTTCATTCTACTTGTATAATGATTTTATTGGAATTATATTAATAAAGACAACTTTCTTTATCTTATGTTTTCGTTTTTATTATAATTTCACGTATGATAAAGTCCTTAGACCAATTTAAACTATGGGATATGGTTGCGCATACGATGGCAATCATGAAACATGTCTCTAAGATTTCGGTCTTAAACTTGTTCCAAGTCAATGGGCTTTTCGAGATAGGAAATTTAATAGCCCGGTAAGACTTGCGCATATGATACATGCTTGTAAGATAAGGATGTTGCATTCCATTAACATCAGCGTTGTGACGCAAGTGCATATATGTGGGTGCTTGTTAGAGAACAAGTTCATTGAACATGACCCGATGGAAATTTTTAACTGGAAGATTTGTCTGTCGAATAAGAATTTTCATATTGCAATAATACATGATTAATCCTTTGACTTGAGGTGCGATGGTAACCTTGTGCACATCATGCAATACTTAGATTTACCTTTTGATTGCTTGACAATCGTAAAAAGGGTATTTTGGGTATTGTATCGATGTGCATAGAGGTTTGTCTGTAGCCAACATAGAATTCGACACTTGTCTATGGACAAGAGAGTATCCTGTGAATTTTCATAGTTTATGATTCAAAGACCTTGGCCAGGACACGATGAATATTGATTCATAAATGAATTACTTAAACTTGAAATGAATCACAGTTATTAAATCAATTGGGTTTTGACTTATAAATCCATGCCCAAGATTTAATTGAGAAACTAGTTGTCGAAAGGATCGTACATGTATGGACTTGCAATTGAAATACGTTTACTCGCTATTTCGCCTAACACTGGGTAATCATGTTACTTGCGAGATATTGTCATGATTTGTAGGTTCTTGAAATTAAAGAGTTAATCTCAAGAGAATTAATTAATTAGATTAATTAATATAATAAGTTGTTATTTATAAACTTACAAAAGTTGTAAGCCTRCTGCTAGTGTTAGTCGTGAACCTAAAAGGGTCACACATAATTTTGGTTGTTGACATTTCAAGATTGATAATTCCAATAGTTGGAATAATTAATTAATTTAGATTAATTAAATGAGATTTTAATTTAATTCAATTGTTGAATTAAATATTTAATTATATAWTTTGATTATGTATTTAAATCTAATTTGATTAGAAATCTCAATTAAAGGAATATATTGAATTAGTCAATTGGATTGATTAATTCAAATTCATGGGATTAATTAATTAATTAGTTGGATTCTAAATCCAATTCCATGTAATTTCTTAATAGGCCCTAATTGTAAAAGCCCATTAGAATCATCGAAGATTTTAAAATATAATTATATATATTTATATTTATATTAATTAGTTAATTAAGGTTAGTCCTAATCTTAACCTAACTAATATATAGAGAGAGAGAAAAGAAAGAAAAGGCTTTTGTACCTTTTTTTTTTCACAAAGCAGCCGTCTTCTCAATTTTCAAAAACAAAACAAAAGGCTCATGTACCTTTACATAAAGCAACCGCCCTTTCGAAGCTGCAAACGGAAATTAAAGAAGAAAAGTCTTCAAAAAATTTCTTTTATATTTTATTTTAAATCTTCAATTTGTAGATGAGAATTAATTGATAATTTTTCATCTACAATAATTAATCTTCAATCAATTGTTGATTGTTGAATTAATTGTTATTCCTATCAATTTGAAAACGGAACGATTCTACTAGCGAACGATTTTTCCGGTGTCGCAATTAAAAGGTGGACTCAATTAGAGGGGATATGCTTGGATCCGTGAGGCGAGAAGTTTTGATGTTAGCCACATAGCCGGGAATTGATTCCCTCTCAATCGTCGCTCGCTTGAAGAAATTAATCGAGAGGTATTAATTTATTTATTTTTATAAGAATCAAAATATTTGTATTCGATACAAAATAATAGAAAATGACGATCGTTAAAATCGCTTATGAAATATATGGGGCTTAGTATATATATTTGATATATATATTTATTTTAATAATTTTAAAAATTTTAAATTCCGCTTCGTAGGCCCCGTACGATTATAGCGAACCCAACATTAAGAACAATATCTCAATCGGCTCAGAATAAACTTAAAACAAAATTCACTTTCATGAGTAAAGAACTTGAACGAAACATTCCAAGTATTAGTAATTTCATAAACAACTGATTTACATGGGAATTTTGCATCAAAATATCCCACAAGGCTGTGTCCCCATGAGGCCTCAAGCCAGTCGATGTCTTGCTCCATTAAAATGACATCATCACTGTAATCCTCCATCAAATTCAAATCTGTAAGTTTCATGCCGTGACCCAGTGATCAGTTGGTTGGAAATAATTTATTGTCTGAACAGTAGCTGGTTCAACACCTTTTGCATCTCTATTGGCTAGCTGAGCTTCGGTTGTAACTCCAATACCCTATTTTCCTCCACAAACATGTGTCTTTTCTAAATCTTGGATGTGTGACTGGGTTTGTAGAGGTAGAAGCAACATTTTCCTAACCCCTAATTGCAGCATTTAAAGGAGGAGAAGGGTTATGGTCTCTTTCAGATTTTCCAGTGTTTTGACACCCATCTTCTTATTGGGTTAGTGATTTGTTTGGACTGTTGCCTTTTTCCTTGGATTTTCCCATGAATGAGTTTAAAAGAACACTCAAATCCAAGAGTACGCCCCTTCAAGTATCATGGAATCTCTACAAAAGTATTTTAGAAATTAAAATAATAATAATAATAATAAGATTTCCACTAAGCAGAGAAGCTGAAAATTCAAGAAAAAATAAAAAATTTTGAACGAAACTGCACACTCAAATCTGGGCTTCAAGCATGAATTCCTCCATATTCGTGGATTAGAATCAACAAAAAACTAAAAATTAAGAAAACAAAAAAAAAAAAAATAGATTTCTTGCTTGACGGGGAAACTAAAAATTAAGAAAAACAAAAAACTCAAATCTAGGTGGATAATTTTAGAATACAAGCATGTAATTTACTGAGTTCGTGGATTAGGATCAAGATATGTGTGTAGGAAAGTAATTTGAAAGAGAAATAAAAATTTCAAAGTTAGGCACTTGGTGGGATTTTCTCAAAATGGAATAAATATTAACATATTTATCACAAGAAATATGACCATTTTTATTCATGTTACATGTTCATAATTTTATTTATCATAATAAATATTATCCTAATGTAAATAAACATTCATCACGCTAAATATATTCTTTTATTTAGGTGTGTAGTACAACATATATTATCTAATAATAATAAGTTGTCCGCTGATAGCTTCTTGGCCAGGCAATTGGGCCAGGTCCAACAATACTCTAGAATTAATTATTAGCATAAAATAAAGCTGACTAGCCTTGTTTTCTTCGTCTATTATCATCAAATCACCTTTTGGCCTGAGAGTGTATGGGTTTACAAAAACCTTACAATATTAAAAAAGAGGTTGATTATCTTTGATGTTTCACCTTAATTTTTTATAATTTTTTAATGGGTGGAACACACGCTGGCCAATTAACCAGAAAAAACGAGATACTACAAGTCAAGTGAACCACGAAATCGATCTCAAATAAATTGAAGTTCACAGATTTATATACAGAAAAATGTATGACCGAAGAAAACCTTTGAGCGAACAAGGGTACGAACGAGTTGACCATTACGCAATTCATTAAATTTGGTTATTTCATTTTCACCTCATCAACCCCATTCTTCTCCCCTAAAATGGACTAATGCAATTACTGTTCTTATAAAATTTTCCAAGATCCCATTATCTTTCGTGACTTGCTATAACAAGCATAATGCAATGCAAAACTGCCAACTTGATCCTTTAGGTGTATCGTTTATAAGCCGCACGCAGTTTAATTTGGTCCATGTGAAATTCAAAATCAACACGAACGCCATTCAAACTGGAGGATGTCATAATACTGATTACTATGTGATACAACTTATAGCACTCTTTTATAATTAACACAAAAGGTCTAAATTAAAAGGCAACGAGTTAAAAAAAAAAAAAGAATATTAAAATATCTAATTCTTTCATTAACACAATTCCAGTAACACACATCTAACTTCATTTCTTGTGCCCTCCGTGTAAAGATTTCTGCGATCCTTCAAAAAGATCCAAAAGATAATCTTCTAAATCGTCAGCCGTGTACTTTATATGCTTCTCACTAATATGATTCGCATGTCTCCCAACAAACGTACGATAAGCCTGGATCACCTTGAGCGACGTCGAGATTCGCAGATCGTCTCGGAGCTGCCCATCCGGAATCGACCATCCCGTTTGGTTCTTATAAACCTCCTCAAACGCAAGATAAAAGCTCTGCAATCTCCCCTTGAGAAGTGTCCTCGATACAGAATTTGAACCAGGATTTTGGATCCCCTCGTCCCTCAATAAGTTAAGCATTGAGCTCCAAGTAGCTCTCTCGTAATTCATCGCGTGCTGCTGAAATTTCCAATTATGTTTCCTAATCCACCCGTCCCCTAAAACCGTTCTCAGCTCGGAATTTTTTACCTTTTCGGCCATGTAATGCACGTTGTTCATCAAGAAAAGGTGCTGGAGCGCCTCGTCCTTGTACAAGTTTGATTTCCCGTCAAGATTGTGTTCCAGAATAGAGATGAGGTATCGAAAGTGTTTAGACATCGGCGAACCCGACTGGGTCCCACTAGCGCTCTCGTCCTCGCTGCGCGGGCTCGCATCGGGCGAGACAGAGAGCGAATCTTCGGGATCTTGTTGGTCCTTGAGAACCTCGTCTAGGGTTTTGCTGTAGTCCATCAGGGTTTTGATGTAGTTCATGACGTATCTCGTGAGTGGGTGGACCCCGCCGCCGGAGAACGCGTTGGCCGAGACGTTTGACGCGACGGCCTTCTCGAATTCGAGAAATGTGGCCTTTGAGCAGTCTCCCAATCTCTTCAAAACGTCCTGGCATTCGTTCCTGACGCACGACCCGAACTCGTCAGGGTAAAGAGCGGTTACGTCGGGAATGAGGTTCGCGAGGACCTCATACATGTCGAGGATCCGGATCAGCTTCTCCGGCTGGTGGGGCCCGATGGCGATGGCCTCTCCGAAATTCAGAAGTTGCAGGATCGCGGGTTTTGATGACTCGGCGAAACAAGCGGAGGCCACAGCCGACTCGAGGTCCCCGAAAATCTGATCCGTGAGTAACTTCTCGCTCGCGAGGTACACTCGCACGAAAATTTTCATGGCCCGCATCCATCGCCTGATTTTGGAGTTCAACGGGGTCCACTCCATTTTCAACACGTCCTCGATGCTCAGCTTTTCGACTTCGAGAATGAAAAGGCAATCGTCCAAAGCGTCTTTCTGGACATTGACGAACACTTGAGAACACTCGCGGCCATAATTCGAGTCGAACATCACATTGACAATACTTTTGAGGTCCATAATCACGTCCTGATGCATCAGCTCGATGATATACTCCTCCGAGGCCCGGCCCATGCTTTCCCGATGGACAACATCATCGAGCGAATCGTCCCCAGAGGAAATAACAGAGGCAGCCTCGAAAGTATCGTCTTCGGTAGAACGAAACGACATATGCTCCGGCTCGAAAGACTGTCTGTTCTGCACTAACAAGTGCCTAAACTCCTCTTCGAGCCTCGACATTGCTGTCTGAAGAAGGTCGTGGGCCCTACGCAGTAAAGTAACGTCTGAGCTGCTACTGTTTGTGTTTGAGTTCTTACTCTCCAAGATCTCAATCAGCTTTCGAGTTTCATCGACAGCTTTCAAATATTCGTAAGCTTCTTCAGGGCCATAATCCCATATCATGGACTGGTCTTTTTCCCAGTTCATGATCTTATCATGAATCCCGTTGAGCTGATGTTCGATTTCTACAAGTCCCTCCTCGTTTTCTTCAGAGTCTTGATTCTTGCTTTCATTATCGACTCTACTTATATTTACCAACTGTGAACCAAGATCTGCTAAGATTTTTTTAGCACCATCTGTCAGATTCTTCTTTAGATCCAATGCATTCACAATTTGCTGCACCGCAGCAATTAACTCTTCTTCTGTTTCCATCACAGATGGTGGTGTAGCTGTACAGTCTCCCATTTCATACAATAAATCGTAATTTTAAAAAGTCTGATAAATACCACCAACTGTTTGTGATATTGCCCAAGAGAGAAATCTCCAGTACCTTTTATCTTTATCCAATAGCCTTATATCCAGCCACAGCAACTAATTTACAGTGATTCTAATAAAATCTCCAAAAAAAATCAAAAACATCAAACGATCCCAGCTAACTAGTACAAATTGAATATATAATAATAATAATAATAATAATAATAATAATAATAATAATAATAATAATAAATCTTATTCACAAGGCAAATAAATGAAGATCTACAACTTCCAGCTCAAAAACATATAATGGGCTGATATAAAGTGAAAAAGATAAAGCAAGAATTCAGATAACCTCAATATTCTGATTACAATTTCTTTTATTTCAAGGCGTGAAATAAGCAAATACACACACAGAATGTATCTATTTGCAGCTACTAGGAGAGAGAAAAGAGGGGAAAGGGGAAATTTTGACTGACCCTTTACTGAGATTTGACTTGTGAAGCTGAAAAAGCATGTATTAATGGCTAATCTACAGGATTATATTGGATCTTGCTTGGTTTAATGCTTCAAGCAAAAGAAAACCAAGCATATCTTTGTTGCTAATAAGTACTTTTTACAATTTCTTGTACCTGCCTCGTGGCTGCTGTTTCTTGGCTTTTCAAGGTTGACTGTTCTCAGTCTCCGTGGAAATATCAAAAATATATCGACGACTAAAAAGCGGTTTTATATTATCTAGGCTTACATCTCTACTAGATGTGAGTAACTTATGTAAATTTAGATTTTGCGTAGGTATACACAAACACAACTGTACATAATCATACACACTCAATATGTATTACCTATAGATGTACGGTAGAGACTACACTTGATGCATTAATATATGCAGAATGTTATTTTTAATTTTGGATACAATTTTCTTCTTTTCCTTTATTTTAATGTTTTTGCTTTCCTTGACAAACAAAATTAGGGTTGTGTCATGTGTACGGTGATTTTATTTTTGATCAAAGGTAAACATGTCCGTTCAGTTAAAGCCGATCAGTTTAATTGGTGGTTAATAATTGTCTGTTAAATTAATCGGTCGAACATTAACCCTAATCGATTTGGCGGTGAACCGGTTAAGGTCTGTGAACAGAAAAATAGGCGGTTAATCGCCGCTTTTTTTTAATTAAATTTAAAAACTTAAATAAAATTTGAATAGTTGAGATGAATGAGAAACTTAAATGGAATTAGAATAAGATAAATAGATGACAACTTAATAAAATTTGAATAATTGAATTTTTGAAGTAAAAAACTTTAAAAAAAATAGTTTTATTTAAAAATATGTAAGGGGATTTGGCCACTAAAAATAGTACACTTGTATATATTAAATTAAAACACTTAAAGACACAAAAGACAAATAATTTGGTAATTGGATAATTGTTCCTTACTGCCCAAATAGCTTATTGGACCGGCCCAACTCCTCCAAGTGAAACTGCACCTGCTTCAGCACACGGGTCTGCCCGGCCCCCTTCCTTAACAAACCCGACACCCTCTTCGATTTCGTTATTTTTTTCCTTTTCCAAACCTAATTTTTCCTCCGGCGATTTCAATTCGCCCGGAACCATGACAATACTCCTCCCATTCAGAGATCCTTGTCCTAAAGGATCGAAAGTTGGGAACTTCTTCTTCAAGAACAGCGCGTCCTCCCAAGTTAAGTTTTCCTTTTCTCCCCCGCTCCATTTAATTAAGAATTGATGTACCTCATCCCTTTTCCGGCGCACTAACCGTTGGCCAATTGTCTCTTCAGGACGGAGTATGAAGTCACCGTCGTCGTTCAATTGCGGTAGGTCTGAGCTTGGTGAGGGACGAATCGTGGGGCTGAGTTTCTTCTTCAATAGCGACACGTGGAACACCGGATGGATGCGCGCATGCTTAGGTAGATCCAAACGGTAAGCTACTTCTCCGATTCGCTTTGTAATTTGAAAGGGTCCGTAGTATTTTGATGAAAGTTTCAAGTTTTTTCTTACTGCAACTGAATTAAATGGTTGAAGTTTCAAATACACCCAATCCCCTATTTCAAAAATCCTCTCCTTCCTCCCTTTCTCTGCAAAGAACTTCATGCGATGTTGTGCCTCCAGTAAATTTTGTTTGAGGTCATGTGTCAATTGTTGCCTTTGTTGAATGAATTCTGATGTGTCTTGGTTCTGGGTATTAACATGTGTCTCTAAAAAGGTAGAGGTAGGTTAGTAACCATAAAGGGCTTGAAAGGGTGTAGTTTTTAGGCTGGAGTGGTAATTGGTGTTATACCAATACTCTGCCAAAGGCAGCCACTTGGTCCAGGTCTTAGGGTTCTGATGAACCAACACCTGAGGTAAGTTTCTAGGCTTTGATTCAACCTCTCAGTTTGCCCATCTGATTGTGGATGGTAGGCTGAGGTGAAATCCAACTGAGTTCCTATCCCCTTGAACAACTCTTTCCAAAATGAGCTGGTGAAAACCTTGTCCCTGTCTGTAACAATGTGTAAGGGCTGCCCATGCAGCCTATAGATGGAGTTAATGAATAGGTTAGCCACAGTAGAAGCTGTAAAGGGGTGGGATAGGGCTATGAAGTGGCCATACTTGGTGAGCCTGTCCACCACAACTAGGATCACATCCTTACCCACTGATTTAGGGAGTCCCTCTATGAGATCCATGGAGATATGTGTCCAGGCTTGGTGAGGAATATGTAAAGGTTGCAGTAGGCCTGGGTAGGGGCCACCCTCAGACTTACTCCTTCCACATACATCACACTGCTTCACCCATGACTCAACCTCCTTTTTCATCAAAGGCCAATAGAAAAGCCTTCCCATCCTCTTGTATGTCCCCTGAATCCCAGAGTGCCCACCATAGGGAGAGTTATGCATTTATGTAAGTATGGTAGTTCTTAGCAATGTATGATTCCCCACGCCTATCTTTCCTTTGTACTTAATAATCCCTCCTTTTAACTCAAACTCTAGGTAGGAAAGAGGGTCCAAAGATTTTGGTAAAGTAAGGGTCTTTCTCATAACTGTCAATAACTTGTTGTACCTAGGAGGGTGTGACAGTTGTCAAACCATAGTGAAGCTCCTCTTGGGGTTCCTTCCTGGAAAGTGCATCAGCCACCCTGTTTTCTGCCCCCTTTTTGTACTGTATTTCATAGTCAAACCCTAGTAATTTGGTCACCCACTTTTGTTGCATTGGATTTAAGATCCTCTGGTCCAGTAAGTGCTTGAGAGCCTGTTGGTCAGTTCTTATGATGAATTTGTAGCCCTGTAATAATGTCTCCACTTCTGAATTGCCATTAGGACAACTATGAACTCCTTTTCATATATGGAGAGCCCCTGGTTCTTCTTGCTCAAATCTTTACTCATATAAGTTATGGGCCTTCCTTCCTGCATTAACACAGCTCCTAGTCCACTTGTACTTGCATCTGTCTCCACTATGAATAGCTTTGAAAAATCAGGTAGTGCCAGTACTGTGGTTGTCACCATGGCCTTTTTTAGGGTGCAGAAAGCTGACTCAGCCTCCTCATTCCATAAGAACCCTCCCTTCTTCAACAGGTTAGTGAGTGGTTTGCTAATTAATCCATAACCCTGCACAAATCTCCTGTAATAACTTGTGAGTCCTAGAAATCCTCTGAGTTGTTTGATATTTTTAGGACTAGGCCAATCCATCATGCTGCTTATCTTGGTAGGGTCAGTGGCCACACCTGCCTTAGATATTGTGTGCCCCAAATATTCAATATGTTTCTGTCCAAACTGGCACTTGCTCTTCTTAGCAAACAGTGAGTATTCCCTTAACACTAGTAGTACCTCTCTTACATCCTTGACATGATCCTCCTCAGACTTACTATAGATAAGTATGTCATCAAAGAAGACCAATACTGACCTCCTCAACATAGGTTGGAAAACCTGGTTCATTGAGGATTGGAAGGTGGCTTGTGCATTGCACAAGCCAAAAGGCATAACCAGGAACTCATACTGACCATTGTGGGTGTTAAAGGCAGTAAGATATATGTCCTTAGGGTTCATTAAAATTTGAAAGTATCCAGACCTCAAATCAATTTTTGAAAAGTACTCAACATCATGTAGCTCATCTAATAGCTCATCAATGATGGGAATAGGGTAGCTGTGCTTGACAGTTAGGATATTCAGATACCTGTAATCCACACATAATCTCCAAGTTGTATCCTTCTTTTTGACTAGCAGAACTGGTGAGGCAAATGGGCTGCTACTGTGCTGTATGACTCCAGTGTCTAACAATTCCTGCACAATTTTCTCAATTTCATTCTTTTGGCTGTGGGATACCCTGTAAGGAAATTGGTGCTTAGTTGGCTGCCCTCTTTAAGCACAATCCGATGCTCTATTCCTCTGACAGGGGGTAGTCCTTTAGGTTCCTCAAACACATTCTGGAAACTTCATTAGTAGCTCCTCTATCCTTTCCCCTATTACCTCCCCATTAGGCTTGTCCTTGATCCAATATAGCTCCTCAATCTCACTAGGTATCTCCTGGTGCATCATCTTGAAAAGGGTAGCTCCAGAGATTAATTGACATTCTGCTGGAGTGGCTAAGGCTTGCATTTTAACTCTTTTCCCCATAAGTGTGACTGTAAAAGTCATATTTTCATAGTCAAGCGCAATAGGTGTGCAGGACTTTAACCAATCTCCTCCCAAGATTAGGTCACAACCCTCACTAGCAAGCACCCTAGGTAAGAAAACAAAAGGGTGAGCCTGCATCTTCCACTTGAACCCTTTAACCCTATTTGAACTGATCATTCTCTGTTCATTATCCACCTTGACCAATATTGGCTTAGCCTCTGTCAGGATGCATCCCAATCTTCTTGCAGTTGCTTCTTGAATGAAACTCAATGTGCTCCCTGTGTCAATGAGTATATGCAACTTCTGCCCTCAACTGTTCCATTTAATCTCATGGTAGTGACTCCTCCCTCTCCTAATAGGGAGTTTAAGGCCATCTGGACCTCCTCCATGGAACTCTGATCTTCAGCTTCTGAAAATCCTTCATTTATGTGAATTGGCTCCTCCTCCTCTGTCAAAAGCATGTAGGAAACCCTATTTTTACATTTATGACCATTGGAAAATGGTTCATCACAGTTGTAGCACATCTCTCTCTCTCTCTCTCTCTCCTGCTGGCCATCTCTGAGGCTATAAGTAGCTTTTGTGGTCTGTTACTAGCCTGGAATGGTTTGGGAGTAGTGCTTAATTCATTTCTCTTAGGGTTGAAAGGTGAGACAGGTTTTGATGATGTTCTGATCCTCTTAGCCAAGGCTTCTAAGGTGTGCAACTGTCTCTGACCAAGCTCAATAGCTTGTTGGAGAGTAGTAGGTTCAAACATACCCATGAAAGATTGCATCTCCTCACTCAACCCACTGATAAAGCTAGCAACAAAATACTCTTCAGTGTAAACCCCCTTGTTTAGAAGCAACATACAGGCCCTTAATTCTTCAAATTTCTCCACATAATCCACATAAGACTGGGTATGCTTTAGTTTGTTAAATTCTGCAATAATCTTTGATTCTTTCAATTCCTCAAACCTGGTTGAAATTACTTCTAAAAACTGGGACCAAGTGATGTCTAGTTGTCTGGTGGAAAACTGCTGATACCACAAGGCAGCCTTGCCCTCAATATTCATAGAATCTAGGATAACTTTCCGTGGGTCAGGTATATTAGGAATTAACCTGAAATAGCTCTGGCACTTTAAGATCCATGCTCTGGGTGAGAGCCATCAAATCTGAGAAAATCCAGTTTTGGGAGTGGGCTGATGATTTGCGTAGGAGGTTGATCTTGAATCATCCTACCTGAGCTGAACTTCTGCCTGGAATTCCCCATAGGAGGTGACCACCCCTGGCTTGGTTCACCTAGTATTGAGCTGAACTGTTATGGTTTCAGCTTAATATCAATTGTATTTATTTTCTTGTAATTTGTTGGTATTATTTCTGGGAATAGAAGTGAAGAACTGGGAGAGAATAGATAGAAACTTGGAGGAAAAGGTAGGAAGATGATTATAATTCTTGTTATTCCATTCCTTCACAGCATAGCCCCTTTAATATTTCTACTGGGGGGGACCAAAACAATCGCCCTTTGATCCGCAAAGTAAGGGGATTTGGCCACTAAAAATAGTACACTTGTATATATTAAATTAAAACACTTAAAGACACAAAAGACATATAATTTGGTAATTGATAATTGTTCCTTGCTGCCCAAATAGCTTATTGGACCGGCCCAACTCCTCCAAGTGAAACTACACCTGCTTCAGCACACGGGTCAGCCCGGCCCCCTTCCTTAACAAACCCGACACCCTCTTCGATTTCGTTATTTTTTTCCTTTTCCAACCCTAAGTTCTCCTCCGACGATTTCAATTCGCCCAGAACCATGACAAAATAGGACTTGATTTTAATTTTAATATTAGAAATTAAACTTAAAAATGTGAACTTTTAATATTAGAATTAACTTGCCTACGTATCCTCGTAAAGGAATCAAAGTCCACGTAGTTTGATTTATTTTTTTTTTTGAAAAAAAAAGTTTAAAAAAAATGGGCTTGATTTAATTCTAAAATTAGAAATTAAAATTAAATTTTAACTTTTAATATTAGAATTAACTTGCCTACGTATCTTCGTAGAGAGATCAAAGTGCACGTAGTTCTTATACTCACCTTACTTACCTACATTATGTGGATAGTGAAGGAGGCTCGTCTTCATTTATTCGTCGTTGGCGTTGCTTCCCAAAGTGGTCTCGTGATGGTCGCTCTCTTCACCTTCATCGAATTGCATTTCTTGGTCTCCTTTTTTAGTTTTGACCAAATCATTCATCAACATTTGATTTTCAAGATTTTTGGGTAATAAGTTAGACAATGTCATCTAACACAAAGACTCCCGTGTTGAAGGCCTATTCAATAGAAACTGTTGAAACAGGAACGACGAGAACCTCCTTGGCAATCCTAGAGAGTGTAGGAAAAATAGTTGCCACTTTCGACCAAAACTGCACAAGATCGTTAGTAGTACAATCGGGCTTTTAGGATACTACTCGGTTCAAAAGCCCCTAAATAACTTTCTAACTCCATTATTCGACTAGCACTAGACCTTTGCCGTTTTCACTTAGTATCCTCGATCAACCTAGTATATGGGGCTAGAGCTTGTCGAAGGTCGTTGAACAATGGTCTTAAATTAGAAGGGGAAGGTGATACATTAACATCACTAGAAGATTGATTGTATTCATTGAAAATTTGTAATAAAGATTGTTTTGCTTGGTGAGCAACCGTGTAAGGGTTATGAATTTAAATATTTGAAGTTTGTAAAATTTTTTTAATGTTTCATAATAAACTTTAAGTAAACTCTCTAAAACCTCGACCCGATAATACGGGTCTAACATTTTTGGAATCAAAAAAATATCAGGAATGTAGAGAAGATACTTAACCCATTTACTCAACATACTAGCAATACATTCACTCAATTCAGGCGAATCGGTAAATAATTACTAACAAGTACAATTTGAAAATATTGATCAAGAAGTAGTGTGGAGGTAAGATAATAAACACAGGATAAAGTGACGGTGGCATCGTTAAAAATTCTTAAAAGGGATATTATATTATAATAATCATCCCACGCATTGGTCAATAAAACGAAATCGACATCTTGATTAGCAAAAAATGCACACAACTCTTCTCTATATTTAAAAGAATCATTAAATAATTTATAAGTAGAATTCCAACGATTTGGCATATCAATTGGATTTTTTTTGGATGCGAAACATTGTTTCGTCAAAAAAAATCCCATTTTTTGGCAACCAAATCATGTTTGATTATATGAAATACCACACTCCTAATCAGAGTGATTTTAGATTTAAAAGTAGTTAAAACATCTTGAACACATAAATCCAAAATATGACAAATGCATCTAACATGAAGATTTATACCGCCAATAGAAGGTTGACAAAAAGTTTTTAACAAATCTAAACTAGTCGTATTAGCAGCGGCCTTATTACATAAAATTAAAAATAAATTTATTACCTAAATGATGCTCGGATAAATATTAGATAATTTGCGCGAAATGTTCACCGTGGTATGCTAACTATTAAACTCTTTGTATGCAATTAAATATTTTTGTAAAGTACACGAATTATCAACCCAATGACATGTAATTCCCATATGTAAATTCATAGGACCTATGGTTTTAGAAATAAGTATCAGTAAAACGATGTTGCTTTCGGTGTTACAATCACCAAAACTAACATCAAACAGTTTCAGAATAATAAACAACAGCTTTAGAAAACAGATGTTGAGAACGATGTTAACAACATCGAAACCAATATCACACAGATTTTGAAAACGTGCAGCGAAATAAATATTAAAAATCGAACACAGCAATTTAAAATCAGTTCACAAGTAAAAGTACTTGTGAACTTGGGTGTACAAACCCTAAAACTATATTACTTTTCTTTCGTTCAAATTCAATTACAAAATATAAAAGTAATATATGAAAAACACTAGTATCTACACTTGATACTAAAATACTTGTCGCATCGGTATGATGATCTTCTTCGTTGGTTACGCAACTCCAAAGATCTCCGTGATTAAGATCGTGGCTTCAAGTCTTGTGGCAAAGTTTGTGATGATCTTCTTCGTTGGTTATGCAACTTCAAAGATCTCCTTTATTTGGATCGTTGCGACAAGTCTTTTACTTGCTCGTGTTCTTCTTTGCTTGCGTATTTGTTTGCTGCGTTCTCTCTTCAAAAACTGTCCAAATTATGTTAAAATCTGTCTCTCAAGCTCTCCCAAAATCCTCCAACTCTTGCGTCCTTGCCTTGTCTTAAATAGACAAGACTCCTAGAGTCTTAAACTTGGTAAACAAGTTAAAAAAGTTCTAAATAAAATATAGGAAACTAAATAAAATCCAAGATACAATCTAGGAAACAAATAAAGTCCTAAATCTAGTTCCCTAATGTATTTTGAGCCCAAGAAAGGCAAATAACAAAATAAGGAAATTCCCATAAATAAATTTCCCAGAATCTCCCCCTTTTGCCTTTCTGGACAAAATAACCTAGACGCGCGATAAAAGTTCAAAGGACTAAAAACTCTCCTAAATTAAAACTCCCCCTGAATTAGAAACTCCCCCTAAATTTAAAACTCCCCCTAAACAAATGCTCATTGTTTAGAATAAACAAACCACAAATCAATCAATGGCTCGAACTCCTTATCGCCATCCTCATCCGCTCGCGTCTTCTAGATCTTATATCTTCTCCCCCTTTTTGTTCTGAAAGCAAAAGGACCCCAATGAACGAGTCCCAAAATGCTGGTGTTGTGCAACCTGGTTATCAAACAAAGTAACCTGGGCTCGGACAACCGGAGCAGAAAAATGAACCATGTTGGTACTGATGTTGGGAACACCAGAACCATCACCAAACATGACACCAGCTCGAAGAGGGGCCTCGATGCCTAAAGAAGGCGATCAGATTCTGGTTCACAAAAACATCAATGGGGATTCGGCGCTCAGCAATCATGCCTTGATTTATAAATCCCAAGAACAGCTCCTCAGCTTCACTCGTCAAGAACCTCGTGGAGATTAGTTCTTCAATCTCGACGGCTTGAGACGGATCCTCATCAGAGCTAGCATAGTGGTCGGAGGCATCTGTCGACATTGGTGCACTGGCAGATGGAACATTGTCAAAATCAAAACTTGGAGAGGAGGCAGGATTGTCTGCAGGGGATGTTGGTTTCCGTGTCACATCACCAGAACCAACATGGGCTGACACGACAGCTTTGGACTTCTTCTTTTCTCTCTTTGGGTGGAATTTTCTTATTAGCTAGACGCACAGTATGTTTCCGGAGCTTTGCTGGGTGATGGTGAATTCGTCATCCTGCAAGAAAGTTTGAAGCAACCACAAACACAAAAACGAGTGTCGTAGGCAGTAAAATTTGGAGAAAGAAATGTAAAGAAATTTCTGAATTGGATAAAAAAATATGCGGTAGAAGGAGGAAGAGGGTGAAAAGTAAAGGAAAAAATTAATCCCCCACTATTCACTAGTGCAGAAATAGCTTTTAAGAACGCCTGTTTCTGCAGATTAAGAACGCCCTGCTGAGGCGTTCTGTATGCAGCTGTTCTTAAAAGTCTGACAATCAAGAACGCCTCAGCAGGGCGTTCTTGATTGTCAGACTTTCAAGAACGGTTTTCAGAGACATTCTTAAAAAAAATTCAGCCGTTCTAGAAAGTCGGTTTTAAAGGTTCCCCTGTTCTGGAAAATAACTTTCCAGAACGTCCTTTTTTAAGACGTTCTGGAAAATATACTTTCCAGAACGTCCTTTTTAAGGCGTTCTTGAAAGTATTCTTTCGAGAACGCCTGAAAAAGGGAAGTTCTGGAAAGTATACTTTCCAGAACGGCTGAAAAAAAAAGGCGTTCTGAAAAATGTATTTTCGAGAACGTCTCCAAAACAGACGTTCTGGAAAGTACACTTTCCAGAACGCCTTTTTTAGAGACGTTCTGGAAAGTATATTTTACAGAACGGCTCGAAAAAAGGCGTTTTGGAAAGTATACTTTCTAGAACGGGTTTTTAAATAACCGTTCTAGAAAGTAGTAAAAAATTAAAAAAAATAAATGAAAGCTGTCAAATTCATTAAAAACAAGACAATCACAAATAAAGCATTATTTCCAGTTACATGCACAAATCTAAAATATCACTAACAATGATCCATTGATCTGCAATTTTACATGAATTTAAACAAGGTTGGTGTCACATCATCACGRCAAATCATTAAAACAAATAGCAGTGATACACAAACTAATTACAACAAAGCATCTCAGCAATAAGTAAATTACATAAATAAATCTAAAAATAAATCAGCTCATACCGAGCACGCTTTGCAAGTGCATCCGATGCGGGTTGTGACCTTACACATTCCATGTACAACTCAAATGCGCGTTTATAGAAATCGGACACTTCGTTCCAGTTACCCACTTCCTTTGCGATAGCTCCTGCAGACTCCATATGTTTTGCAGCATCCCATGGCCTGATTCACTCAATAAAGAAAACTCATAAATAAGAATAAAAAATGTACCATAAGCAGAATAAAAAATCAAATGCACCCCTCCAAATTAGAAGTGGAAGGTGGGTATTAAAAAACACATAAAACTACTAATTTCAGCCAAAAGCTGATAATCACTTTAAGTGTTTTCAAGAAATCGATTCAGGCCTTCAGGGACATATTTTAAAATCAACTAAAAAGGTATACTTTCTGATCAAAAGGCTTATATCCTTCTAAAAATCAACTAAAAAAATAATAAACGATATCAAAAATAAAAAAATAAACAAATAAATAATGACAAATGGTATTCATACCTTGACTTGCTTTTGAATGAAGACTTTTTCTTCCCACCACCTCCAAGAGTCCTTTTCAGCCTTTTCTCACTCATGTCACCTTGGAAAAGTTCCTGCATCTCTTCTGTTCTCGACTGACCACTACTATGTGAAGGACGCTTGTTGGGTTTCTTCATGGATTTTTTCATAATCTTGCCAGCCTCGACAACCTTGTTTGCAGCCTTCACTGCTTTTGCTCTACGATACGCCACGTCAACCAGAGGAATACCTGTTTTTTCCTTCTTATTTTTCTGCTCTCCCTGCTTACATTTCAAAATAGTAATAGTTAGAAACAAGTTAGTAATATGCATTCATCAGATCTAGCCATACTTAATTTCTCAATAATGATTTTAATATACATATATACATCATATTAATATTATATATACACACACAACAAAAAAACAAAATATTAAGAAATAAGAAAAGGGGAAGATACATGCCTTGACTTCATCATCTTCATCCTCTAGCATTTCTCTAGACGCCTCCAATTTCCTTCGCTCTTTCCTAGGCAAATTTTTCTAACCAAAAAATAAAGTTAGCTTATATAAAACCAATTTTGTCAAAATAAAAGTATGCTGACGCGTGCAACTAGATTACCTCACGCTCACGCTTTCTCTTTTCCTTCATCTTCAGTTGTTCCGCTTGTTCAGCACTGATCGCCTCTTTGCCAGAACCTTTTTTCTTTCCCAAAGCATCCTAGTAAAATGAATCATTTTCCAGATGCCACTTAAGTAGTTGAAATTTAAGTGTAAAGCCAATGCAACATACAATTCCAGACAATGGGAAAATTACCTTTGCTTCTTGCGCTGCAAGTTTTTTTTCCTTCTCTGTAACAAACCAAGTTCTTTTAGGCCTTGAGAAAATTTCATCTCTGTGTGCAATCATGTTTTCTGCCTACAATAATATTTTGAAATTAGGACATTCAAGTACTTTTTGTTACAAAGAATCTACTGACACTTGAAAACTATATATATATATACAGAAAATAAAAACCTTTGTTGCCTCCATTTCAGCTTTTCTTAGCGCCATTTMTTCCCTGCAACAATAAAAGGCAATAAATCATATATACTTCATAAGGAATCAGATGAGAAAATGAATCATTTACCATTCTTCTTGAAGAATCGAGGTCACTTCATCTTCCATTTGCTCAATCATTTGAGACCATTTCCTTATTGATTTCTCGGCTACAATTCGGCTCCTAAGCCTTGCACCAGCTCTTTTAACCTGTCATTATGGTTCAATAGGTCTGGGCATTAAGATTATACTTGAGCAAAAAGCTTCACTCTCCTAGTTCCCTTTTTCTATTATCTAGATAGAGGTCAAATATTTATTTTCCTCAATAAAATCATCCAGTAAGAACCTAAATGGATATATTAATGGAAACTTACAGGTGATGAGGTATTAGAAGGTAAATATACTATGTAAAAGTAGCGTAAATCTGATGATTTTACCTACTGAGGTTCTCAAGAACAACTGAACCTCATAAAGCATGTAAAACTAGACAAATATACAAGATGAATAGGAGAGATTAGATCTTACCATAGCTTTTAGTAGAGACCGGTCATCATCAGTAACAAAGATAACGGCATAACCTTCTCTGCCGGCTCTGGCAATTCGACCCACTTGATGAACATAACTGCATCAATATTTACTTTATTTTTTCATTTGTACATTATCGGGAATATGAAGTTTGACTTGAAGAGAAATTATGAAAGTTAAAAAAGATAATATTTTATTTGGAGAAACCTAGATTTACCTGGTAAGATCTCGAGGACATGCAAAGTTGATAACTGTCTGAATCCCTATAATATCGAGACCCTGACAACGAAAAATACAACAATGAGATGGAAACAACAATGCAACAATCGAACTAACATCCATCCTCTCAACAATAAAAATTACTGTAAATGAATAATTTGCTAGTTTATAACACATGTAAATTCATTTCAGGTCCATTTGTACGAGAATTTATTAAATGGATGTGAAATGGTGGAATCATAGTATGAAATTTCTGACCTTTCTTTTTATTTGCCTCGATATAAGTGAAACACCTTCTGTGTTATCGGACTCGTTTATTATTATTATTATTTTTTATTTTATTTTTAATTATTTTTTTTAAAATTTTTTTAAATGTTTGGTTCTTCCCAGGTTGCTTCCATGTATGACAGAACATCTAACTGCAGAGATAGTACAATCAACAGTGTCAGATATAACGAGGGCCATTGAATGGATGAAATGCTCATACTTGTATTTGAGAATGAAAAAGGCACGTTATTTTAGCCACAGACAAGATTCGAGAAATTCCTTTATTAGATTGCATTTCTAAAAGTTTTCATGCTACAATCATCAGAATCCTGAGCATTATTCAATTAAAAAAGGGCTATCTTGTAACCAAATAGAGAAGCATTTGCAAGGTAATTTGATCAGTGATGACCTGATATATTGATCCATGTGTTTCTATACCCTGAAACTATTTTACATGTTGTGACAGATATCTGTGTTCAGAAAGTTAATGAATTGTCACAATACCAGATGGTCTGGACTGATGAAGTTGGTTTTCTCCTGAAGCCACTTGGTATATGATCAATTTGTGAGCAATTTTCCTGATTATAACAAAGTGAAGGATTATAATTTATTTCTCTTATTTTCAGTGCCGGGAAAGTTAATGACAAAGTATTACCTAAAGTTCGACACGATGAAGCACATTATACAGGCCCCAGCAAAATGTAGCATTGAGGACACACTTCACATTATCTGTCGAGCAGAAGAAATCTCATGTATTTATGCCTTCCAATTAATAATCTCTCTTATATGAATACAAAAATCTTATTATTCCTAGTGTAGCTATATGAATACAAAAATCTTATTATTCTTACATGAGCAGCAACATCTGTTGCTATTAGAAAATCCACTTGCTGCTTCCTGAACACCTCCAGGGCCTATCCAATAAAGCATGAATAAATGTTTCAAGATGCAGATGGGAACCATTAAACCCGGCAAAAAATAATGATTTTCTGGGGGAAGCTTACATCGAGGCGCTGGGCCTGGGTGAGGTCTCCATGAAGCTCGGCTGCTTTAAAACCAGCTAACCCAAATAAAATTTTCAACCTATTTGCTGCCTTCTTGGTTCCACTAACAATATAAACAAAATAAGAGTAAAGAATTTGAGACATAAGAAAACTCTATAAGATATTTCAAAAATAAAAAAATCAGCAATAAAAATGATATGATGAACACTATCTCGAAAATATTGCCCAATTTTCATCTATTAGTGGACTAGCCTATTCTCAAGGAGAGCCCAGTAGGAGAAAATGTGAACTCATCATGATTCTGGCAAG
>BMAC01000012.1:474561-484567 GCA_014905375.1 Phtheirospermum japonicum
GGAAGATGGCGAGGGCTCGCCGGAGGCGAAGGTGACGAGGGCGGAGCCGGTGATGCGGAGGGAGCGGCAGTAGTCGGAGTGGGCGGCGGCGAGGTGGTGGCGGGCGTAGACGGCTTCCTTTATCAGGCGGCGGCGCTCCTTGCACCGCCGGACGGTGCATCGTTGTCCAGCTTGGAGCCTTGCCTCTGTTGGGTTTTCTCGCCGTCTACTTCGTGCCGGGAATGTAAGATTTTGGAAAGGAATGGCAGAGGAGAGATGGATCGGGGAAGAGGAAGGGATAAGGGTTGGTTTATTTTATTTCTTAATTAAAAAAATTAATTTTGTGGTCATATTTTAATACATAAATAATATGACATACGAGAACGCCTTTTTAAAGGCGTTCTGAATAATACTTTCCAGAACGACATTTTTAACGACGTTTTCGATAGTTAACATACGAGAACGTCGTTTTTAAAGACGTTCTCGATATTTAACATACGAGAACGTTGTTTTAACRAYGTTCTGGATATATAACATACGAGAACGTCTTTTTAAYGACGTTYTGGATATCCAGTATACCAGAACGTCTTTGAAAAAGACGTTCTCGTATGTGACAGTTTTATTACAAAAATGCCACCGCCTGACATTTAAGAACGCCGCCTCCTGAGGCGTTCTTAAATCCCTGTTCTTAAATCATGTTTTTGTACTAGTGATTCCCACTACTTCTGTTTAAGACCCAAGATTTTTCTTTCCTTAAAAACAAGCCCACTCCTTATCAAAATAAAAGCACACGATTTTTCTTACCAAATATCAAGTCATACAATCTCAATGCTCAACTAAACCACTATCTCATATTTGGAAATTAAAATCACAAATCTCTACTACATATAAAACCGAGATAGAGCTGAACTAATTAAACCATCACCATAGTAGAATTAATCTTTTGCAAGGTGAGATTTCACTCACGAAATTAATCCATTTATTACCTGTCCAACTGTCCGATTGCAACGCCACTGAAACACTTGGTGAGCAAGACTCACAACAAGATTAAGAGTTTTCAAGAGAGACACAAGCACAAGCAACAGAACATAAAGCAAGCCGGCATCTTCTCAAAGTATGAATGTCCTATTTGATGCCTAAAAAAATTGTCCTAAAAAGATAAATAAAAATCAGCAATTGATTTAGATGACATGATCAGTGTTGCTTTTTATGAGATGACATTATAACCAACATTGCTTCAGTGAAGTCAATCAAGATAGACCCCTTAACCCAAGTTAATGACTACGTCAAAATCACTAAAGAGGGTGAAATATAAAGATTGGATCTTTTTTAATCAAGATCTTCTTCATCTTTTTAAATATTTGAAGAGAAATTAGCTTATCTTCAGCAATTGCTTATAACACCCATGGTTTTTGGACCTGGGAGAAAACCAGTTTCTGCGGGAAAGTTCCACAATCACCTACTTGAAGAGGTTAGTCTTTTTGTCACCATTTTTTTTATTACAACACATGATTTTTCTGCATTTCAATCAAACCCAATGCATTTAGTATATGTATGAAAAAGAAAATAAAAAATGCATGCAAAATATACAGATGTTGTGACTGATGACAGAATTAGGCGTCACAACATCAAAACCAACATGGACTAGAAAATGCACATACCGAGATCTCTTCTCAAACAAGAGAAGGTCTCGTAATCTAATGCCTTTGTGAAGGTATCGGCAAGCTGATTGTCTGTCCCTATATGCTCAAGGCTCACTATCTTTCTCTCAACCATATCACGAATAAAGTGGTACCTTATGTCAATGTGTTTGATTCGTGGGTGCTGGACTGGATTTTTTGAGATATCAATGGCACTAGAATTGTCACAAAGCACAGTCAATATTCTACTATGTAGACCGTAGTCCTCTATCATTTGGTTCATCCACAATAACTGTGTATAAGTACTTCCAGCTGCAATATACTCGGCTGTAGCTGTAGAAAGAGAAATGCAATTCTGTTTTTTGTTATACCAAGATATAAGATTCTTAGCATATTTGGACTCAGAAAGAAAACTACCATCATCCAGTTGTTTAATTTGCAAACCAAGAAAGTAAGAGATATTACCTTCCACGCTCATCTCGAATGTATCAGACATATTCGTAATAAACCTACTTACCATCGATTCAATATGAGCGACTAGAGCAAACGTCTTATCTGAATCTGAGTTTGATTTTGGATCAGTTTGAGTAGATGTTGGGTTTGATATTAAGTTCCCAGAACCGTCATCGAAACCAACATCACCAATTTCTTCAATTTCAACACCTGCATCTTCGACTTGGTAGCAGTTGTCCGATGTCCTCTGATTAGTAAGAATACATGCATTGCCCTCGTCATAAACTTCACACTTTTCATGAGTGAACTTGACATTAAAACCACCATCGCACAGTTGGCTGATGCTTATTAAGTTCGCAGTTAAGCCTTCAACAAGTAACACGTTCTCGAGTTTTGCAAAACCAGGGACAAGAAGGGCTCCTTGGCCAAAGATTTGGCCATTTGCACCTCCACCATACTTCACTTTTCCTCCTTAAAACTTGACAATGTTTGAGAGAAGTTCTTCAGAGCGGGTCATGTGTTTAGAGCATCCACTATCAAAATACCAGGCTCCAGGACTGTGAGACTTCAGAGAGGAATAGATCATGTTGCATTTGATCTCATTCTTTTTTACCCATACCTGCTTGACTCTGGTGTTGGTTTTGGTGTTAGGAACACGAAAACCGTCACGGATACCAGCAGACAGTTTTAACCTTTTAAATTAATTTTTTTTCCCAATAAGCTTCCAACAGTATGGTCGAATGTGCTCAGATTCACCATAGTGATGGCACACATATTGTCTTCTTCTTCTTTTGCGGCGCTTGATCTTCTTCACTTTTTGACTTGACTCTAGCTTTTGAACATTTTTGTATCCAATCCCGTGTTTTGAACAATCCGGAATACTTGATTCCAGAATTCCATCCAGTTTGGCCTTGCCCTTGTTGAGGTTTGTGAGGGTTTCTTGGACCTTCTTCAATTCAGCATTCACTCGTTCTAGCTCAGCATCCTTTTTCGTGAGTGACGACTCCAATCGGACAATTATATTTAGTTGATCATCCTTTTCCTTAGTCAATTTGTCCACCTCGACTCTAAGATCCTTGACTTTGAGTACTTGTTTTCCCCAACTAGCAAATAATTGTTCATACTCAATGCTCAGCTTCTCGTACTCGTCAAGAGATTCATCAACCTCATCATCATCTTCAGTGTAATATGTAGCAATCAAGCTCTTCTTCCTCAGAGTATCCATAGCGTCCTACAAATAAGGATCGATATAGTTAATGTTAAGTACCCTTGTCTGATACCCATTGTAAATTCGTAAGACCTATGGTTTTAGAAATAAGTATCAGTAAAACAATGTTGCTTTCGGTGTTACAATCACCAAAACTAACAAAAAAACAGTTTCAGAATAATAAACAATAGTTTTAGAAAACAGATGTTGAGAACGATGTTAACAACATCGAAACCAACATCACACAGAGTTTAAAAATGTGCAGCAGAATAATATTAAAAATTGAACACAGCAATTTAAAATCAATTCACAAATAAAAGTACTTGTGAACTTGGGTGTACAAGCCCGAAAACTTTATTACTTTTCTTTCGTTCAAATTCAACTAAAAAATATAAAAGTAATATATGAAAAACACTAGTATCTACACTTCATACTAAAATACTTGTTGCCTCGGTATGATGATCTTCTTCGTTGGTTAAGTAACTCCAAAGATCTCAGTGATTAAGATCGTGGCTTCAAGTCTTGTGGCAAAGTTTGTGATGATCTTCTCCGTTGGTTACGCAACTTCGAAGATCTCCTTGATTTGGATCGTTGCCATAAGTCTTTTACTTGCTCGGGTTCTTCTTTGCTTGCGTATTTGTTTGCTGCATTCTCTCTTCAAAAATCGTCCAAGTCGTGTTAAAATCTGTCTCTCAAAGCTCTCCAAAAATCCTCCAACTCTTGCATCCTGCATCCTTGCCTTGTCTTAAATAGACAAGACTCCTAGAGTCCTAAACTTGGTAAACAAGTTAAACAAGTCCTAAATACAATATAGGAAACTAAATAAAATCTTAGACACAATTTAGGAAACAAATAAAGTCCTAAATCTAGTTCCCTAATATATTTTGAGCCCAAGAAAGGCAAATAACAAAATAAGAGAATTCCCATAAATAAGTTTTCCAACACCATATAATAATTATTATTATGGGAATCCGTCCAAATATCCTAATATATAGAGACACTTTGAGACAAACTATCAAATATGGGAATCAAATTCAACTTATACTCACCAACCATTTTTTCAATATCGCGAGTAACTTTATTTCGTGAAATCCTAGTGCTCCATGGATTAAATGCACCTCTAGTAAAATTTTCAAAATGACTACTATGCGCATGATTAAAAGAAAGACCCATAAGGAAAACAAATCTTGCAAGAAATTTTTTATGACCACTTTCGCTATATTGAAATAAACTAGAACTCGTACCTTGACCGTCGGCCCAGACGCCGGCGGTAGATGAAGATGAGAAGTTTATTTGTGTTTGAGAGTTATCAACGCTGTATTTGTCGGGATGCTTCTTCTCCATGTGGTATTTGAGCGTCCCGTAGCCTCTATTATTTTTAGAACCAAAGGCATAGTGACTCTTGCAATAATTGTATTGTGCCGAGGTAAACCATTGATTAACATGAATTTGTCTTGATTTTAGTTAGTATCTTAGTTCATTTTTGTTATTGTTTTCGGTGAAAGTTGGATAGATTGGACATATTTTCACATTTTCTTATCTCCAACTTGTTTTACCGTATTTTAATTATAATTAATTAATTTTATGTTTATTTTAGGTATTTTGAGGTATTTAGGTTTGGACGTAGTCAAGAATTGGCAAACGAGTAGAGTTTCAGCGAAAACGGGCCGCGATTTGAAGAAATGACAGTTTTGGGCCTTCTAGAAGGGATGTCTCTGGGCCCAACCGGTATAGAAAGCTGGGCTGGCAGCACCTCCTGAATTCTGGGCCTTCTAGAAGGGTCGTTTCTGGGCTCAACCGGTATGGAAAGTGTTGAACGTCCTTGAAGGGGCGGAAACCCTAAATTTTGACCCCTTTTCCAAACCACCTACACCTATAAATACCCCCCACCCCTCACATTCGAAAATACACATTATTCCTAGGGTTTTTAAGGCCTCTTAGGGGCTGACAACCCAACGAGTGCCCTCCGATTTCTTAGTTTCTTTTCATAATTCTTAGTTTTAAATTCTTAGATTTAGAATAAAGTAGATTAGTTCTTAGATAGTTTAGATAATTTAGATTCAAGACTTCGCTTGGAACGCCTGCAACTATTCTTGTTTGATTAGTAAGTCTTTAATTCCTTCGCTTAATTTAGTATTAATTTAGTTTAATTATATGCTTTCAATTCATGCTTGTTTAGTTTAATAAATGATCTTCAACAACAAACCCTCCCCCCCCCCCCCCCCCATGTATGATGATGAATTATATATTATTGAGATTGTTGTTGATGATGTTGGGATTATTATGTTGGAATTGATGAAATTGTTTGGCTAGATCTAACGGGCCTAGAGCCTAGAATCGTCGTGAACCATCAATTGGGTTATCCCAAGAGATCGTGGAAACGATTCGAAGCTCTAGAACCCAAGTTTATTAATTATTTTCAAAACCTTTAATTTCTATTGTTCTTCGTTTAAGTCGATTTATTGTTTTTATGTGTTTAGATTAGAATTTTATTTTATTTCGTATTCGTAAAAAAAACAAACACAAAAGGAACTTCCGAGCCTAGTTTCCCTCGAGAGATCGACTTGGTTCAACTTACCAACCTACATGCGAACTCGTACTCTTGCGAGCGAGCTTTTGAATAATTGACAAATATTTATAAAGTAGGTACACAAAAGTTCGAATCAACCATCGACCGTCGTTCTTGTGAAATGCAATCGGAAGATAGGGGATTGATAGTCCTTCAATTTTGATTTAGGTAGTAGCATATCACCATCTTCCTCCTCATCTTCATCCAAATTGATGACGGTCGGCGGTTCGTATTTGTCGGAGGTGGGTAAATCCTCATTGAAAATTGTTTGATTATGCTCGCCGAAGTGGAATTGATTATATAAGTTTTCAACTTCTTTCGGGGTTATCTCATCGGGAGCATAATCTCCGGCAAAGGTCCAAGGTTCTCTTCGAGATCCTCGACCTCCAACTCGGCCTCGGCCTCGACGAGATTCTCGAATAGTATTAGTATTGATATTACGAGAAGATCTTGGCATAATAATATTATAAAAGAAAATTAAGTAAAACAAGATTAAGAAGAAACTTTTGACTACGAGGGTTTCTCCCACAAGGGTGGGTTTACCTCGGGAGGTTTTAACGAGGCCTAAACAAATGCCTTTAGTTAAGGAACTGACATCGTGATCTGTGTATTTCTTGACTCTTTTCTCCTCTTTTTAATAAAATTCTCATTTTAATTTAAAAAAACTTTTGACTTTTGATCAACTTAAAATATCAAAAATTACAGTAAAAGTATCACAAATCCTCTAAAAATTTGTGTTACATACCCTTTGACTAATTGCTTTGACTTTATGTCACAATATACACTTTTCTCGATCAAAGTATTACAATATCGGCTTATAGTATCACAAGTTATAGCAAAATTATCACAAAAGAAATTTAATTTTCATCACAATATCAACTTAAAAAATATTAAATGTTATAGCAAAAGTATCACAATTCTTATAGAAAATTATGTTACATACCTTTTAACAGATTGTTTCAACTTCATGTCACAATATACACATTTTACATTTAATGTATCCCAATATCTACTTATAGTGTCAAAAGCTACAATCAAAGCATTACATAACACATTTTTGACTTCAGGTCACAATATCCACTTTACTTGATATCTTGCCCCAAGTAAAAAATGAAAACTAATTTATATCTAAACAACTAAGTTTTGTACAAGGACAAACTCTTGTTGCATCATCTAAAACACACATAATAACACCTCTAACGTTGTCATTCACAGAAGAGTCCAGGATAAGTAGTGGAAATGTGTATGATCTGCCAAAGATGGGTCTGGAGAATAATTAATGTTCCCCTGAAGTGCAGCATATATAGAGCCCTTGTGATCACGAACAACGTCCATGCTTCGTCGTTTTCTAAAAAAAGCAAAACTATATTGCATTTTACAGTCCCATCCCATATGATGACTTTTTGCCATGTAACACTATTCTTGAATTAGAAATCTCACAACCCACCCTGGCCTTACTTTTTAAGCCCCATGTTGATTGACAAAGTAAGAGAAAAACCCTTGTCGCCACCTTTTTTCCTCCCCTCATGACCACCATCTTCGCCATGACACCAATCATCTTCCTGGACTTCGTCTTTGACCAACAATCGCGAAAAGATCCCAAGCCTGTAATAATTACTTCTTTTCATCCCTCATTTTAATATTAGAAAAAATTGCATCCATGATGCATATATAATCTATTTACTCATCAATATCCAAGGTTCGAGATCAAAATAAGTTTTAAAATAACATAATATAAAATAGGCTTAAAATAACATCAATATCTAGGGTAATCAAGATTTTATAACCCTATTGCAGTTAAAAGTATCACAATTAATAGTAAAAGTATTTCAGATGCAAGTAAAAGTATCATATAATAATATATTATCTTAATTTTGTCTCAGACCACAGACTACTGCAGTGGATAGTATCACATATACTAGTAAATGTATCACAAATAATAGTAAAAGTATCACAGAATAACAAAATAACAATATTAAACACATGAACTCAGGAAATTACAGAAAATCCTAAAATAAATAAGATACGTCCCTGTGATACAGAAACCACCAAGTTCAAAGCAAGAAAAAATAAAACTTAAACCCATAAATTACACATTAAACATATGTCAAAGATCAACTGTTATTCTCTAACAATAAAGCCTCCATGTGTGGAGAAAATCGAATCACCAAAGATTTTAGAATTACCCAATTAAATGCCATGAAATTGAACTATAATATTTTATTTATTAACACAAGAAATTAAATTAAAGGTATATATTCATAAATTATTCAAATAAGGTTCTGCAAGAGATTAGGAAACCGCGAAGCGAAAATCGAATAAAAAAGGAACCAAGAACAAATTGATAGAAACATGAATTTGGGGATATTACTTTGAATAAATCAGAGGTGAGTTACGTAAACAACGTTGATACTCGAATGCAAAAGTACACGTGTTGTGTAATTCGACCAAAACCAAGATACGATAGATCAATCAACTAGTTCGGTTGGAAATGCAAAGCGACAAAAGCATCGTGATATTATGAATGTGACACAGGGTGCGTCTCGATGTCATGAAACCACGAGAATCGATTGTTGATCGGTAAATACGCGTTTTCTATTTTCTTCAATTTTAAATAAAAAAAAATCAGAAAAAGATCAAAAAATATAGAAAATTAGTTTAAAAAAAAATCTTATTATTTTATGAACGTGGAGTCACGGGGTGCTTCTCAATGTCATGGAACCACAAGGATCGGGTGTTGATCGGTAAATACGTATTTTCTTATTTTTTGATTTTTTTATTAAAAAAAGGAGGGGAATTATTTCCCCTCGAAAAAACCAAGGGGGGGTTAGGATTCCCTCATAAAAACTAAGGGGAATTAGGATTCCCTCAAAAATCCCAAGGGGAAAATCATCCCCCCAGTATATTTTAAATTAAATAAAAATCAAAAAAATTAGAAAAAAATAGAAAAATCGTAAAAATAAAATAAACCCTATCATTGTAGGCACGTGGGATGCTTTTCACCCGATTTTGATTCAACACGTGTCGTGTAATTCGACCAACAACCAAGATACTATTGATCGATCAAATTGTACAGTTGGAAACACGAAGAGACGAAGCGTCGTGATTTTGCGAAGGTGGCACGAGATGTATCTCGATGTCATAGAACCACGAGGATCGGGTGTTGATTGGTAAATACGCATTTTCTATTTTTTCGATTTTAAATCAAAAATTCGAAAAATGTGGGAAATTAGTAAAAATTAAAAAAAATCTATCATTTTACGAATGGGGCGGCACGTGGCACGTCTCGATGTCCTGGAACCACGAGGATCAATTGTTGATTGGTAAATACGTGTTTTCTATTATTTTGATTTTTATTTGAATTTTTTTATAAAAATCCCGAGGGGAATTATGATCCCCTCAGAAATCTCGAGATTAACTAAAAAAATTGAGAAAAAAATAAAAAAAACCAAGGGGAATAATTTCCCCTCGGAAAAACTGAGGGGGAATTGTTTCCTTTGGAAGTACCGAAGGATTTTCCGAGGAAAGAATTCCCCTCGGTCCGATTGATTAAAACTGCAGCGGGACAGCCCCGCTGCTCACTGTGCAGACAGAAAGAAAAAGGAAGAAAAAGTCGCAGCTCTAGATCCGCCGCCGATCACCACAACCACCCTCCGCCGCAGCAACTGAGCAGGCGTCTTCGCCGCCCGTCTTCATCCGCCACCGCCGTCAGCCCTCTGCCAGTGAAAGGTAACTCTTATATCTATTATTCATTTTATGGATTAGGGTTTGAGATTAGGGTTTCAAGTTTAATTAAAGGTTAATCACTTAATTAGGTTTAATTAGGGGTTTTGTTGTATAATTAAGTCAAATAGGGGTTGATTATGTAATTATGGTTCAATTTAGGAATAATTATATAATTAGGGTTCAATTTAGAAATAATTATATAAATAGGGTTGAATTTAGAAATAATTATATAATTAGGGTTCAATTTAGAAATAATTATTTTGTCTAAATTATTATTCTGACTCTCTTGCGAGGTTGTGATTTCTTTCCTATGTTAGAAATCCTATGTATATTACTTATAACTCTAAGATTTGATTTGTTTTCTTACTAATTAGATTTACTTGCAATATTTTATATATATATATATATATATAATATAATATATATATATAT
>BMAC01000012.1:485392-498898 GCA_014905375.1 Phtheirospermum japonicum
TGGCACGTCTCGATGTCCTGGAACCACGAGGATCAATTGTTGATTGGTAAATACGTGTTTTCTATTATTTTGATTTTTATTTGAATTTTTTTATAAAAATCCCGAGGGGGAATTATGATCCCCTCAGAAATCTCGAGATTAACTAAAAAAATTGAGAAAAAAATAAAAAAAACCAAGGGGAATAATTTCCCCTCGGAAAAACTGAGGGGGAATTGTTTCCTTTGGAAGTACCGAAGATTTTCCGAGGAAAGAATTCCCCTCGGTCCGATTGATTAAAACTGCAGCGGGACAGCCCCGCTGCTCACTGTGCAGACAGAAAGAAAAGGAAGAAAAAGTCGCAGCTCTAGATCCGCCGCCGATCACCACAACCACCCTCCGCCGCAGCAACTGAGCAGGCGTCTTCGCCGCCCGTCTTCATCCGCCACCGCCGTCAGCCCTCTGCCAGTGAAAGGTAACTCTTATATCTATTATTCATTTTATGGATTAGGTTTGAGATTAGGGTTTCAAGTTTAATTAAAGGTTAATCACTTAATTAGGTTTAATTAGGGGTTTTGTTGTATAATTAAGTCAAATAGGGGTTGATTATGTAATTATGGTTCAATTTAGGAATAATTATATAATTAGGGTTCAATTTAGAAATAATTATATAAATAGGGTTGAATTTAGAAATAATTATATAATTAGGGTTCAATTTAGAAATAATTATATAATTAGGGTTTAATTTAGAAAAAAATATATAATTAGGGTTCAATTTAGGAATAATTTATAATTAGGGTTGATTTTAGAAATAATTATATAATTAGGGTTCAATTTAGAAAAAATTATATAATTAGGGTTCAATTTAGAAATAATTATATAATTATGGTTCAATTAGTAATAATTATATAAATAGGGTTCGATTTAGGAATAATTATATATTTAGAGTTCAATGTAGGAATAATTTATAATTAGGTTTTGAATTTATAAGTAATTATATAATTAGGTTTCAATTTATGAATAATTATATAATTAGAGTTCAATTTAGGAATAATTATATAATTATGATTGCATTTTAGAAATAATTATATGAATAGGGTTCAATTTAGAAATAATTATATAATTAGGGTTCAATCTAGGAATAATTATATAATTAGGGTTCAATTTAGGAATAATTATATAATTATGGTTGAATTCAGAAATAATTATAGGAATGGGGTTCAATTTAAAAATAATTAAATAATTAGGGTTCAATCCAGGAATAATTATTTAATTAGAGTTCAATTTAGGAATAATTATATAATTAGGGTTCAATTTGGCAATAATTATATAATTATGCTTCGTTAGTTCAAATAGGTTTCGATTATACAATTAGAGTTCATTAGTGTTCCTTAAGAGTTCAATAATTATCTTTTAAAGTGTATGCGATGTTGATTTTTGTATTCCGTGGTTATCTTAATTTAATGTATGTTATAATTTGTTGTTATGGTTTAATTGTGATTGATTGATGTTGTTATTGGTTTGTGAAGAGGTCGGTGATGACGTATATATATATTATTTTTTAGGTCTCTTTTACAAGTAAGGTGTACCTATATATAGGGATTACTCACAACACACTCACGAATTGAGAGAAAAATCAAAGTAAGAAACGTTGAGAGCTATTTTATTCAAGATGCAAATTCCCATAATTGGCGGATGGATTGCTAATTATTTTGGCACCTGCGATCATATCATGCAGTGTGAATTGTTTTTTTTTTTCATTTTTCTTCAGTTTTCGTGAAAATGCAATCTTGATTGTGAATCTTAGTTTTTTGAAGAGCCGTAGTGTTTTATATCATATATACTCATTAGGAATTTTTAATTTATCTTTACTTAATAGGTTACAAGTCTTTGTAATCATTAAAGCGTAAATTTTAAATGATAAAAATTTGTTACTTTGTTGGCTCGATTATAAAAATAAATTTTATTTTAATGATCAAAATTTTAATAATTGTATCTTTTAAATCTTTCAATGCTTATTACTTGTACTCTTAATAGCGCTCACATATTTTATAAATTATAGGATAATGCCCATATGGTCCAATAGAAGAAAGAAATATCTCATCTAGTCCAAGTTAATATTCATATTCCCAGTCACACTAACTAGTATTCGAATAGACTAAATTACCCCCATAATTACAAACTCCATAGGAAATCAAATCCCCAAATCAATGCCCACTCTATCCCGCAACTCTCTATTAAAAAGATTCAGAAGATCTTGACTCTATAAAGTTTGAAGTTTCCAAACTCTAAATACAAAATCCACACTGAAATTCAAGAGTTATAATTGTAATTATCCGATGGGTGCGGTGGGCAGCGAATTGGGTAATATTAATTGAGCAATAATAGGCTTATGGTATTTTGTGTTAGAGCGGTGCCTACAGAATCCTTTAAGTGACTAGAAGATGGCATAACTGAAGAAGCAAGAGGATCACTAATAAGAAATTATGTACTGGCTTAATTACGTACCAGTTCAATTTTATACTAATTTGATTCTATTGTAGTTTTATTTTGTAAAGTATTATGCTGCTCAGTTGCAGCACGAGATCTTTCATACACATTTAATCCAGTACTATTTGAACTAGTATGCAGTTTTGGTCATAATACATTGGTTGTGTAATTTCTTTAATTTCAAATAATTTATAAATCATAGCATGTATTTTCACTATTTATTGTATTATTGTTGAAAATCACAAGGTAGTATGTTTTGGATAAACATGGGTAATTATATTTAGGTGATGCCACGATTTACGTAAATGGATTGACAATTACATATTATATATCTAGATAATTCGAGACTACAAACTAATGATAACTTGTAGTAAAATGATTATCTTTAGTTAAATATAGTCCCTTTTCCATTCTCGCTTGATTCAAGACTGTTCAATTCTATACTAATTTGATTTCACAGTAGTTTAATTCTGTAAGGTATAATGGAATTCGGTTAACTCCACATTTCACTCATTTAATTACATACATACTAGCTGTAGTACAGTGGTAAAATTAGATCTCATTTCAACTTCAACTCATACACATCTAATCCCACACTAGTTGTATTTTTATACTAGTTTTGTTCATGATTGAACTTCCTGCATATATAAATCCCATATCTCAGACGCACTTATATAATCAGGGGTACAACTATGAAAAGTAGTTAGATATTTTTTTTACTAAACTTGTACAAGTTCTGATCATGGACTTATTTCATACTGCTTGCATTTAACTAGTAAGAAATAGTTGAATGTAGTATGGAATATAATTCAATGATTTCATTTCAACTAAAACTCAGATTTCACTCTACTGTTAGTTCAATTCTAGTGAGCTAAATGCAACAAAAAGTACTTAAGCATTAAGTTTCATACTATTAATTTAATTTTGTACTACATACCTTAATATAGCATACTATATCTCAATTGTTTCGTACTAGTAGAATAAATTCCATTACAAAAAATTTACGTACTAGTATAATAAAATTCTATATTACACGCAAAAAAAAAATTTATATTGCACGTAGTGTAGAAGAGAGATGATTATTATTGATTATTTTTTTACTTATCAATTTGCAAATTAAGATGATTCATTAGAAAATTAAGATTAATTAGATAGTTGGCACTATTTACCATGAATAATATAAATATGTTATGTATTATACTAGGGCATTATAGATAATTTATATGGTAATCACCCCTACATATTAATGCAAAATCCTCCTAACCTATGTGTCTGCTTTGTATGCTTCGTTTGACAAATAAAAAATTCTGGTGCTTCGTTTGCTTATGTGTCATCCAAGCCTAATATTTACCTAATTTAATTATTTTATTATATTTTTCCTTATTCAATAATTTCCTTTGATTTTTCTAATATAAAATAGGTCATATATAAGTAATAGATAAGATCTAAATTAGTTATTTTAATTAAAAGACAAACTACATATGAAATAATTTTAACTACAAAAAAAATTTATTATGAAAATAATTAAATATGTTTTATTGATAATAGAATTTAAAATAATTTTATTTTTGAAGTTTTAAATATTATATATAGGTAAAATATGATTTATTTACAATAATCTAAGTATGTAATTAAATATTAGTAATGTATTAAATCTAAACATAAAAATATTAAATTATATACTAATAATTAATAAACATTGATTAGAAACCTACACAATGCAACACGAGTTGAGAGTATGACATCTTTAAATATCTCAAAATATGCAACTGATAATTATTAACGAATTTATTCTAAACATAATAATATCTAAAATGATTTGATAATAATAACTAATAAAATAGATATTAGACACGGGTTTAGAATGTGACACATTTTGAGTTTTTGTAAGTATATAACTAAAATTATTAATGAATTTAATTCTACATCAAATACAAAATTATTAAATATATTTATAATAATTAATAAATAGATTAGACATGTACAAGGCATGGGTTGAGAATACATTATTTAGATTTTTTATTTTAGATTTAAAATTCGGTAATTATCATAAATATTTTTTAAATTTGTCTTTTGATACGTCCCGTGTAATACACAGGTGCTAAACATATATATATTAATGCAAAATCCTCTTAATCTATGTGTCTGCTTCGTATGCTTCGCTTGGATAATAGAAATTTTTGGTACTTCGGTTGCTTATGTGTCAACCGAGCCTAATATATACCTATTTTAATATTTTTCATTTATTGTATCTTGCCTAATTTAATATTTTTTTAATTATATTTAACCTAACTAAATAGTTTTCTTTTATTATAATTGGTTTAATTCAATAATTGTCTTTTATATTATAAAAATATAAATAAATCATATATAATTGGTAGAAAAAAATCTAAATTAACTATTTTAATTAAAATAAGAATTACATATTAAATAATTCTAATTAAAAAAAATATTTATGAAAATAATTAAATAAATTGTATTTATAATAAAATTTGAAACTGAATATTTAGATATTTTGTATAGTTAAATTATGATATATTTTCAATAATTGGAGTATGTAACTAAATATTAGTAATAAATTCAATCTAAATATAAAAAAAATTATATAATAATAAATAATTAATATTTATTAGACAATGGCACAATCCGAGAATATGACACCCTTTTGAATTTTTTAAAGTATGTAACTATAATTATCAACAAAATTAATCTAAACATAAAAATATCAAATGATTAATAATAATTAATTAATATAGATTAGAGACGGGTTGAAAATGTGACATCTTTTGAATTTTATTATATCTGGTCTTCTTTCCACCTTTCCAGTTATTCTCGATACTATTTTAAAATATTGGATTTTCCGTTATTTAAATCGCGTATATATTGTGTATCACGAACAAAAAATGCGGATATAGTCGAATGGTAAAATTTCTCTTTGCCAAGGAGAAGATGCGGGTTCGATTCCCGCTATCCGCCCAAGATCAAGATAAAGTAATATTTTGAATATGCTAAAGGATTGGGTATAGTTAGTCCTGATAGTGTAGTGAGTCTATCTCCTCTTTTTTACCACCTCTGGGGTGGTAATTAATTACTAGTCCAAACCTCCAACTTTTGGATATGTAAATATAATTATTAACGAATTTAATCTAAATATTAAAATATAATATTAATTAATAATTATAATAATTAATAAATTGAACAGAGCACAGGTTGAGAACGCATCCTTTCAATTTTTTATTTTGAATTTAAAATTTTGTAACTTTCACAATATTTTTTATATTTAGCTTTTTTTATAAATTTCGTATAATATACGAGTATTAAACTAGTTTATAATATAGTAAGACTAATTTGACTTAAATGAGAATAAAAAAAAATTGAGTGATTAAACGAAATTATATTTGTTCAATCATGTATGGAGCAATGAATTTTCCATAAATTAAATAGTTAATCCAGATTTTGTAATTCTTTTATACCCATTCGGGCACGCCAATGGTGACAAGACTAACAAACGTGCTTTCCGCTTCTAACATCCCAATTGCATATATAGAGGCGATTTTCTGTTATTATAATTTTCATCCACGCGCTTCTCTCTCAACACATTCTAGTGCTTAAAGATTGTTTCAAAACAATTTTTTATATGGCTAGAGTTGACATTTAAAGTGCACTATTATTTGGTGCGGATGGCTCTTTCCACTGGTGTTTCAAAAAGTTTCAAGGTATAATTATGGTTGCTGAGACTGCAAAATCTTGGCACCAACATCCCTAATCTTAGATTTTTTTCCGAAATGCTCAAAAGTGGTTTTGACCGTTAATAGGGAAGCTTAGGAGATCTTTGATGCACGGACATTTCAAAATATGATATTTTATCGTGTTGTATCTCCCGTGTCGTATCTTGTTTTACGTTATAATTTACGTGTCACAAGGGTGTCCGTGTGTCGTGTCACGAGTCCAATTCCTATGTCGGTGCAACCTAACAGGAGATGTATCGATATGTTTCCTTTTTTTTTTTCTCCCAAACAATAGATATTTTATTAAAATCTCAAAAAACAAAAAAAAAAAAGATATATAATCATCAAGGGTCAACTGCCCTAAACAAAACCCTGAGCTCATTTGACAAACTCACTGTGGAAAATACTGAAAACCCAACTAATCATCAATTACAGACCAAAGCACCAGACTAATATAAACCACACACACATTCAGAGTTTTTCCACCACCAAAGAACAAGACAAAAATAACAAAAAAGGATGTATGTTTTCAGTTATACAGACAAAAGAAGATCAAACAATCAGCTTGAGATCCAAAGAAAGATCGTAACGGTGAAATAGAAACTCTTGATTATCATTAACACACAAAAAGGTATTTATACAAGGTACATGTAGTAATATAGAACATACCAAAAATAATTAAACAAATAGTACAAAAAATAATAAATGAATAGTACAACAATAGAAATCTCCCAATAGCCCCTCAAAATGGCACTAGTACAAAACCAGGATTCAAGAACAGACATTTAAGAACGCCTCAGGAGGCGGCGTTCTTAAATGTCAGTAGGTGGCATTTTTGTAATAAAAGTGTCACATACCTGATTAGAGTAGATTTGTCCTTATTTTTATTAGCTTTTTAGTTCGTTTTTATATTTGTTTTGGTATAAGTTGGACGATTTAAGCATAATTCCGTATTTTTATAATTCCATTTTATTTTACCGCATTTTGATCTTAATTGATGCAATTAGGTGATGTTTCGTTGTTTTTCACCTTACAGCTAAGTAACCGGAAGAGTTTAGCACGTAAAAGACGAAGTTCGATGTTCGACAATAGAAGGACCAAGCTTTCCGGTGAAACGAGTAGCAAACGATCGAGAAACGGAGACCGAATCTCAGTCGCGTCGACTGACGCGACCGTCGACGCGAGCCGTGTCATCGAGTCATGACCGCGTCAGTCGACGCACTGCCGACGCTATGTTCTGAAGCGTCGATGTCGACGCACCAGTGTCGACGCAACGTCGACGCAACTTGCTGAAGCGTCGATGTCGACGCACCCCGTCGACGCACCTGCCCAGCCGACGCGCGCACCTGCCGACAAGACCTGTCGAGCACTGCCGACCAAGTCTGCCGAGTCCCGCCGAGCACCTGCACACGTCAGTCGACGCTACGTCGACGCTCTGTCGACGCGACAGCCCAGAATTCAGAAATTAGGGTTTCTTGTGCGCCAAGACTTCTAATATCTATTTAAACCCTCATTATTTCGGGTTTCGGAGAGAGAGCCACCAGAGAGACGATATCCTAGGGTATTTTAGCATTCAAAAACAATAAATCCACATCTTATAACAAGATTTGGAAATGCGGATCAAGGATCGAAGTTCTACGCGTCCAAAACACCAATTTCGCGCTCGAGAATCCATCTTCGCCCAAGATCAGCGTTCAAACTCTGGAATAGCTGGAGCTTTTCATTGCTTTCCTTAGTTTCAATAAGTATTTCTAAACTCTTAGATAATTTTCTAGTTAATTGCTTAGATAAATTCTTAGTTAATTCTAGTTTTAATTAGTTTAATTGATTCTTATGCTTGGATATTGGATACTGGTTAATTTAGTTTATTTATGCGATTTAGTTTATACTTAGTTAATGGTTCTTGGATTCGTATGATTCAATTGCTTAGCGATAGTTTCTTGAATTCATGCTTTAGATACGTTAATTAGGTTTAAATCTTCGTAGCGTTAATTGATAATTTAGTTATTCCTCTTAGTTGATAAATTAGAATAATTAGTTTAATCAGCTTTAGTTTACTGTTTAGTTCGTAATTGATAATCTAGTTTAAAGTAATTAGTTTAATTAGTTTTAGTTTAATTATCGTCTTAGTTTATAATGATCGAATTAATCTATTTAAACCCCCAAATGTATATGTATGTTATTTGTAATTGAGAAAAACATTGATAAGACCGAACAGTTGTTTCCTCGAGAGATACGACTCGAGTCAAACTCATCCCCCTACAATTACCTCGTACACTTGCGAGCAAACTGACGTGCTTTTAAATTAATTATTAAAAACGGGGTGCACAAAAGTTTGAGTCAAAAATTTGGCGCCGTTGCCGGGGAAGCAACGAGTAGGAATTAAAGATGTTTTTCGTTTTATTTTTTGTTTGATTTATTATTTTTATTTCTATTGTTTTTACTTGGTTTTTGCCATTTGGTACGTTGACATGTTGTTGAGTTTATGCAAGGAAGGCGATCACTTCAACGCGACCTTGTACCATTCATTGACAACATTCACCGTTCAAATCCGCCAAGACCAAGACCCGTTCTTATTCCCGAGGACAATTCCTCAACAGCAACGGATTTTGCTTGCGATCAAGTTCCCGACATTATGTTAGGAGCACAATCGGTTCGAAACGGCGATTCACCACCGAGATCACCACCACGCCCCATTCGAACTGGATATGGTAGTGAACCAAACAAGTCACACTCTACTAGACGTGGCGAAAGGAGAAACGAAGGAGTTAACCAGCAGCACAACATAGTCAATCACCCGCTCAACATGGAGAATTTGAGGCAAAACGAAGAGATGAATAACAATGCCATGCGTCAGCACAACATCGAGAATGTGGCATAGGAATGAGGATGTTTTGCAGCGAAACACCTATGTTAACAATCAAAGGCACGTGAACGAGTGGTTGGAAAATCAAGATCATGGTTACGAGCAAAAAAATTTCGGAAGGAGATACGAGCGCGAGCACCATTACGCGCATAACGACCACTACGAGAGAGCATATGACCAAGTTCGAGAACCAAGGGGAGATCGAGCACTTAGACAGCGCGATTTGGCACGTCCAAAGGTTGTACCCTTTAGGTCCACCATTGTTCTTGGACCTACCGCATGGGCAGTCGAAATCAAACCGCATCAACTCAATTTACTTCCAACCTTTCATGGGAATGCGCATGAAGACCCCTTGGCATTTTTAAATTATTTCGTTGATGAAGTTGGCCGATTCGTAGTTCATGGCCTTCATCAAGAAGAAGTGCAAATGATTTGTTTTTCGTACAGCTTGAAGGACAAGGCGAAGTCATGGCTACTGTCCTGAGAGCCTGGTTTGTTAACCGACTGGGATATGATTAGCGAGAAGTTTCTAAACCAATATTATTCAGCCCAAATGACGGGGCATCTTCGGAGGTAAATTTCTACTTTCGAGCAGTTGGAAGGAGAGCTATTTCACGAAACGTGGGAGCGCTACAAGACACTTCTGCAAGCTTGCCCCCACCACAACTATTCTCCGGAGATGACTAACTAGTTCTTTTTCGATGGTTTATTGGACCATGCGAAACGAGAGGTAGAGATAGCAGCGGGAGGAGATTTTGGAGATTTGATAGCACACGAGGCGAGACAAGTGTTGGAGAAGCAAAGCGAAAAGTCTAGACAAACCAATTCTCGGCCTCGTAAGATGAGAGTTAACGAAGTTTCCATTCCTGGTCCTGATTTAGATGATGGCATGTTAGTTAAAGCGAAATGTGAGGAGATTTTCGACGAGAAATTAGCTGCTTGGAAAGCCGAACGAGCTAGCAAGGCCGCTGCACAGAAGATGGCTGCGAATTGCAACCAGTGTAGATCCCTCCAGCATTTAGCAAACGCATGTCCAAAAAATAGTGAGCAGCAAGAGGAGGTAAACGTAATCCAGAATTATTCGAATCAAAAGAAGTACACACCACAACGTGACAATCCTCTTTTCAAGTGGGGTCCAGGCAATCCAAATCATATGCCGCCTGATCCGCAATTCCCCCCACCGCATTATGCTCAAGTACCAGTGCCACCGGCACAAAATAATTTTTCATACACAAGGGCAGACGTCGAGTGCAACTCAACCAAATGATCAGTTGTTGGTTTGGCAGCAAAATCAAGTGGCTGAGACGATCAGTAATAGAGAAGGGCTTACAAAGGTGAATGCGAAGATAGACGAACTTTCAAAGAAGGTGAGCGGAATAGACCAACTTTCCAGTATAGTGCATGATCTAGCTAAAAACATGGATAGAATGGAGAGAACTATGGGACAAATAGCAACTGATATTACTAGGTCAAATAAGGAGAAAGACAAGCTACCAAGCCAACCGGAGCAAGCATCGGCGGTTCACATCCTTCGCAGTGGGAAGAAGATCGACAATGGCATAGTAGATCAAGATGAGGAGACTGTTCCTAAACCAGTGGACAAGATACATAAATCTGCCAATAGATATGTTCCTGGTTCTATTCAAGGRAAAATTCCGAGCGACACCTCTGGCAAYGATGAACCGCCGCAACCGAAGCAAACAACGATGCAGTATAAGGATGYTGTTCCTTTTCCGAGCCGATTACGTCCAGCAAAGGAGAACAAGAAATTTATGGAGCTGTACAATCTCTTGAAGAATGTGAATATAAACCTGCCACTTTTAGAAGTGATCAAGACGATGCCCGCCTACGTCAAGTTTTTTAAGGAACTTGCCTCGAGAGTTGGCGACAACTCAATACGTTCCATTACCGAAGGAAGTTAGCGCAATTTTTAAGAAACCATTACCACCTAAGGAACGCGATCCTGGCAGTTTTTGCATAACGATTTCACTAGCTAATGGGAAGAAGGCAGTAGGTATGTTGGATCTTAGAGCGGGCGTTAATCTAATGTCGTATTCGCTTTATCAAGATTTTGATCTTGGACCCCTCAAACCGACAACAATGCGCCTACAGTTGGCTGATCGCTCGACTCGACGACCGTTAGGGATAGTCGAAGATGTTTTAGTGCAAGTTGGAGAGCTCGTACTACCGGTAGATTTTGTGATTATGGACATTGGTGAAGTCCCGACTGAGGACAACGAGCACACCATTTTATTAGGGCGACCGTTCATGGCAACTTMMCATACTCTTATTGATGTTCATAAAGGGAGAATGACGATGACCATTTTGGGTGAAACAGTGACCTTTTCTCTGAAAGATATTCACAACACTCCCTCTCCTATTATGCAAGAGGAAGATTCATTCATTTTGAACAAGTTAGGTGACGGAGACAACGCCGGAGTTTCTATCAAGGGAAGGAACAAGAAAGTCAATTCGTGTAAAGATTACGAGTCCTCTGAACATATGCATTTAAGTGGAGGAGAATTGATCGAGTTGTTGGGAATTGACATACGCGACATCGTGGCTGAGTTTGAAGACAAATTTGATGAGGAGTGTTCGCACAAATTCGAGCAAAAGGTGGAGTCGAAACCACCAATAAATCGTTCAAGGCACGATTTCCTAGGCCATAGCAAAAATTTCACTTTCAAAAAGAACACGGGCGAGGCGTGTTTAGGCGATTGGGCGAGAAATAAGAAGAAACCGGAAGAGGTTCGCACGAGTGAAGTCAAGAACTCGCAATTTGAGGTTGGAGAATTAGTCTTATATAACAACGAATGTAAGTATGACCTAGCCGATTTTGGAGCTTCATGGAGCGGACCATTCTCGATTGAAGAATTTGATGAGTACGGCGTAGCCACGTTGTACGATGAGATTGGCAAATCATCCTTTCAAGCTCACAAGCATAGATTGAAGCCTTATCATGACGGATGAGGTAAAAATAGAAATCGCAAGATTGTGGAGTTTGGAGATCCACCGTACGTTGAAAGATAAACGAGCAAGATAGCGTCGAGCAAGCGACGTTAAAATTTGCGGTTCTCGGGAGGCAACCCGAGCGTTATGTGTCCTTTTGTATTTTATTTTTATTTATTTATTATTTTATTTTGGTTTTTAGTTGTTTAGAACAGATGGAAGAACTCGGACGGGGAGAATTGATCGAACGAGCGAAGGAAAAGACGACCAGGAATCCGCCCGCGTCGACGCCGAGCAAATGCTCGCGTCAGTCGACGCAGCGTCGACGCGAAACGCCGAAGAATCACTTTCTGTCGCATCGACTGACGCGGCGTCGACTGATGCGGCGTCGACGCCAGACGCCTGGAAATTTATGTTCTGTCGCGTCGACTGACGCGGCGTCGATGCAGCATCGACGTGACCCGTGGACCAGCCCAGAACGCATTTTAAACTGGATTTTGACCCGTTAACCCAACCCATATACCATTGACCCGCGGTAATAAGCTGGGAAGCAGCTTAAATTCGCCCCAAACTCCCTTTTTCCTTTCACTTTTCACTTCTCACTTCAAATTTCTTCCTTCTTCTTCAAAATTTTTTAAAGTCTTTCAAATTCTCACAATCACCAAACCAAACTACAACAATTCACCTCACATACACAAAATTGCCCAGAAAAATATACTTATCTCTTGCAAGCCGATTTGTGTTCAAAAATGGGCTACAAGGTTTGAAGAAAATTCGGGCAATTCCGGACAATTCGGTCGTTTCTACGAACAATCAACGAGGTACTTCGCTTGAAACTATGTTGGGATCATATTATTGTTGTTATTGGTTGTGTGGGAAGTTTTTGGTGCTAGAGTTACTCAAAGTTCTTAGTTGGTTGAACACGCACGCCAAGTGTTCGACGAAATTCCCCAAAGAACAAAAAGTCTTATTTTTCAAGGTTTTTCAATCCCGTTCACTTCGTATCGATTAATTATGTCTCGAGCGGGAAAACGTAAGGATATATCGGGGAAATACGGCGCACCGTTCCCGATTTTCGACAAAAAGAAGGGGACATGTTCAAGAACATTCGGAAATGGGGGTTTGCAACGCATCGGACTTTGAACGTCCAAGGGATTGCGGATGAGGCCTCGAATGGGTCGGACCACCACACCGATCTTTCGCGTTATGTAGATGGCCTCGGGTGTGGGTACTTTGCCCAAATGCACTTATGCTTTATTTAAATATATATATATATATATATATATAATGGAAAATATAAAATCCAAAAATATTGTTATTTTCTTTGTTTTTGTGTGTTTTATTTTTCTTTTAGGGCAATTCATATCACGAACGTTGAAGAAGTGGCCAATTACACAATTCACGACTAGCGGCTCGACTACTATTATTTCAGGGATGTTTTCTTTTTCCTTCCTCTTTTTGATTTTTGGATGTATTTGTGGCAATCCGGAGATTGCC
>BMAC01000012.1:501167-529650 GCA_014905375.1 Phtheirospermum japonicum
ATCTAAAGAAGAATCGCTCTCGAAAACTGGTTCGGGTCTTGGTCTCGTTGGACGTGTGCGGTGGATGTCGTCGAAGAATGGCGCAAGATCGCGTCGAAGTGATCGTCTACCTTGCATACACTCAACAACGCATCAATGTACCAAGTGGCAAAAATCCAAACCAAGTTCAATTATACAAATAACGATGAAATATAAAATAAAATGAAAAACATCCTTAATTCCTACTCGTTGCTTCCCCGGCAACGACGCCAAATTTTTGACTCAAACTTTTGTGCACCCCATTTTTAATAATTAATTTAAAAGCACGTCAGTTTGCTCGCAAGTGTACGAGGTAACTGTAGGGTGATGAGTTTGACTCGAGTCGTATCTCTCGAGGAAACAACTGTTCGGTCTTTCGGATGTTTTTCTCAATTTACGAACTAAAATAAAATACATATACTTTTGGGGTTTTTAAAAGATTTTGAATTGATCATTATAACTAAAGCAATAATTAAACTAAATCTATTTAAACTAATTATTCTAACTAAATTATCAACTACGAGCGATAATTAAACTACTTGAACTCAAGAACTAAGAATTAATAGCAACGAATCTAAAAGCATAAGAATCTAAAATTAACGAATAGCTAAGCATAATCCAACTCGCATAAATAAACTAAATTAAACCAATATCCTATCAAGCATAAAATGATTAAGCTAATTAAACTAGTCTAGCATTAACAATGAAATTAACTAAGCAATTAACTAAGAAATTAACTAAGAAATTAACTAAGAGTTTAGAGTACTTATTGTAACTACGAAAAGCAATAAAAAGCTCCAGCTATTCCGGAGTTTGAACGTTGATCTTGGGCGAAGAATGAATCCCGAACTCGAATTCGATGTTTTGGACACGTTGTTCTTCGATCCTTGATCTTCGTCTTCAAATCTCGTTATGAGATGTGGGATTATTGTTATTTTAAGCTAAAATACCCTAGGGGGTCGTGTGTTCTCTTTAAAATCCGAAATAATGAGGGTTTATATAGATATTGCAAGTCTTGGCGCACAAGAAACCCTAAAATCCGAATTCTGGGCCGTCGCGTCGACGTAGCGTCGACTGACGCGCGCTGGTGCTCGGAAGGACTCGGCAGACTTGGTCGGCAGGTGTGCGCGTTGGCTGGGCAGGTGCGTCGACGGGGTGCGTCGACATCGACGCTTCAGCAAGTAGCGTCGACAGTGTGTCGACATCGGTGCGTCGACATCGACGCTTCAGCAAGTTGCGTCGACAGTGCGTCGACGCTGCGTCGACTGACGCAGATCATGGCTCGCGTCGACGCGGCGTCGACGGTCGCGTCAGTCAACGTGACTGCGCGTCTGTCTCCAATTCTCGATCTTTTGCTACTCGTTTCACCGGAAAGCTTGTTCTTCACTTCTTGAACATCGAACCTCGTCTATTACGCATTAAACTCTTCCGGTTACTTAGCTGTAAGGTGAAAAACAACGAAATATCACCTACTTGCATCAATTACGATCAAAATGCGGTAAAATAAGTTGGAATTATAAAAATACGAGATTAAGCTTAAATCGTCCAACTTATACCAAAAATAAATATAAAAACGAACTAAAAGGCTAATAAAAATAAGGACAAATCTACTCTAATCAGTACAATAGATCACTCCTCAAAACCATAGGACACAATGATAACTAAATAATTAGGGTTGCTCCAATTCGACAATTAAATAGAGATAATACTAATAATAAAAGTAAATGTAACTCACGCAGCAAACAAGCTGATAAAGAGTAACCAACTGGCGATGGAGAAAGCGACGCTGAGCTCCGTTTTGTGCTTGACGAGTGGTTTCAGGTCGTGCAGCCAGTGCCGGGTGGCGAAGGAGATGTCGAGGCGGCTGATGCACCACCGGATCTTGAACCAGCGAGATCGGCCATCGGAGTCGAGGGGGAATAGGCGGAGGAGGAGGCAGAAACCCAGCCAACATAGGAGCATGACAAGCGTGGCCTCGAGAAACACCACCTGCGACTGGGTGAACTTCTTAATGGAGTCGAAGGAGAAAATGGTCACCGGGAAGGCGAGGCGGAAGTCGACGCTCTGCTCAGCTCGACGGCGGGGCAGCGGTCGGTGAAGAGGCGTAGGCGTTGTCGGTGGAGTTGAGGAGGTAGCCGAGGATGCAAGCGCACTGGGTGCGGTTGAAGACGATGGCGTGCGCCACCAGGCATCCAATATTCGGGACAGCGGACAACCAACTAATTGATCGGTAATTAATTAATTGGTTAATTAGTTATTGAAAATAACGGACCAATCGATGCCAATTTTGGGGGGTTTGGGAAGAGAGAGAGAGATAGAGGCGAGCGGGAGGTCGGAGACCTCACTGCAGGCGGTGGAGTGATTGAGATCGGAGAGGGCTAGGGTTTTCGCGGAGGAGGAGTATTCAACGTCCTCTGATTCGTGAAGGAATGAATTAATTGATATTCGTTGAAATCATTTTTATTAAATAAATAAATAAAAAGAAAAATAATTAAAAAAAGAAATAAATAAAAAGAAAAAGAAAGAGAGGGGATGGATATGAACCGCCGATTAGGCATGGATTAATGGTTGAAACAAAGCAAGACAAGGATCGGTGACATGGCAAAAGGTATTTATAGAAGATCAAACAATCAGCTTGAGATCCTAAGAAAGATCGTAATGGTGAAATAGAAACTCTTGATTATCATTAACACACAAAAGGTATTTATACAAGGTACATGTAGTAATATAGAACATACGAAAAAAAATTAAACAAATAGTACAAAAAATAATAAATGAATAGTAAAACAATAGAAATCTCCTAATAGGCCCCCTCAAAATGGTGAGCCAATAGAAACACCAATCATAGACATGAGTAGCCGAAGACGAGGAGATAGCAGTGGCTTCGTAAGTGCATCGGCATGATGATCAGATGATGAGATATGAGAAACTCGCAGCTGAGAAGACTAAACCAAGTCACGAACGAAGTGAGAATCTATAGCTATGTGTTTCACACGTGAGTGAAACACTAGATTAGCACAGACGTAAGTCGCTCTAAGATTGTCACTGTACACCACAGGAGCAGAAGGTAGCTCGGCATGTAACTAACTCAAAAGTGAACGAAGCCATTGAACTTCAGCCGAAGCCGCCGCAATGGCTCAATATACGGCCTCTGTCGAGTACCGAGCATTCGAGCGTTGTTTCTTGGAACTCCAAGAGATAGGATTAGGACCCAGAAAGACAACATATGCACCAGTAGATGAGAGATCATTTTTATCCCTTCCCCAGTTAGCATCATAGAAGCAGTAAAGAGCAAATAATGGATGAGACTGAAGACGAAGCCCAAGATGACGAGTACCATTTAAGTACCAAAGAAGTCAATTCACTGCCCCCCAATGAAGCATAGTAGGAGAGTGCATGAACTGCGAAAGTTTATTGACCGCAAATGTAATATCTGGACGAGTAATTAGAAGATGCTGTAAAGCGCCAATTGCTTTCCGATATCGAGTAGAATCAGCTAACCTAGAGCCCCTGGACAATCTAAGATGTGTGGTTGGTGCAAGCGGTCTAGGAACCGGCTTCGCATTAAGCATACCATATCGCGCAAGGAAAATCAGTGATGTACTTTTTCTGAGATAAAATGCAGCCCTATGAGTCAGACAGAACTTCAATGCCAAGAAATTAGGTGAGAGTGCCCAAGTCTTTAATCAAAAAACGAGCAAGTGCATCAACATCACGAGTTAAAAATACCGTGTCACTGCCCGTGAGAATCAAATCATCCACATAGACAAGAAAGTAGGCTATAATACACGAGTGACGAAAAATAAACAGGGACATATCCGACCGAGAGTTGACGAAGCCCATGTCAACCAAGAACCGTTTAAGCTCTACATACCAGGCACGAGGTGCCTGCTTGAGGCCATATATGGCACGATTAAGTGTGCACACATGACCTGGGTACTAGACATCAACAAAACCAGGCGGCTGGGCCATGAAACTCTTCCTCAAGAGGGCCCTGAATAAAAGCATTATTGACATTGAGTTGACGAAGTAACCAGCCCCGAGATAAAGAAATACTAAGAAAAATGCGAAAGATAGCTGGTTTAACAATTGGGCTAAATATATCAAAGAGACCAACACAAGGCCTTTGGTGAAAACCCTTAGCCATAAGTCGAGCCTTAAACCAATCCAGAGAGCCATCCGGGTTACGTTTCACACGAAACACCCACTTATATCTAACTACATTGTGAGATGGATCAGATGACACAAGATCCCAAGTATTATTGGGTAAGAGCGCATCAAATTCGACCGACGTGGGTGATCTCCAGCATGGATATTTCAGAACCCGAGTGATATTAGAGGGTTCAACATCATATAATGAAATAGAGGCTTCAAGAGAATACCGAGTATTAGGTTTGTGAATCTGGTTTTTTGATCGAGTGCGCATGGAATGAAGGGCCAGCAGGGGTTGAGGCAAATTTTCAGGTGGTGGAGGAGTCGTCGTTGCAGGCGACGAGTGAGCGGTGAAGCATGTGACATAGCAATTAGTGAAGGCACGTCGTCTAGAGGTGTGGCTGCAGCAGATGGGGAAACTACAAGCACCGGGAGAGGCACATACAGTGTCATAGAGGGAGCCAACGATGAAGGCTAACAAGTTTATTAAGAGTACCCGGAAAAGGGAAGCCAGACTCATCAAACTCAACATGGCGAGAGATAARCACCTTAGATGAGGATGGGTCAGAACACAGGTAGACACTTCACTACTGCAGAACAGGGTTTTAAAGGCGGTTTTTTTTTTTTTTTTTAGTTTTAACGGCGGTTTTCGACCCGCCTTTATATCGACCGCCGTAAATTTTTAGCGGTAAACCACCGTGAAAAAGTGGGATTTAACGGCGGTTCTGGAAGACATTTAAGGGCGGTTTTTAGAACCGCCGTAGAATGCAGCATTTTTACGCCGGTTTTAGAACCCCCGTAGAATGTAGCGTTTTTACGGCGGTTCTTGAAAAATACCTTCTAGAAAGTCTTTTTTCAGAACGAACATTTTACGTCGGTTTCTTGAAAAGTACCTTCTAGATAGTAGTAAAAAAATTAAAAAAAAAAAAGAAATGAAAGCACATCTATATATAATTGTTCATATGGCATAATTAAAAATTCATATTAGTACTAGCATTTAGCACAATAATTGAGGATTTTTAAAAAGTATATGATTCATAAGAAAAAAGAAAGAAAGAAAAACATATGGTTATTACATGATTACAAAACTCGTAATTCAAACTAATCTGACTTGCCTTTAACTGCACAATTAATCAACAAGAGTTCAAAATCTTTTATTATAAATATTATTCTCCAAATTTGACCTACATTATAGTGTCTACAATATGAAAAAAAATCAAGAAACATTTTTTCCTTCATCTTTGCCACTCTTCCACACGACAACAAATGAACTAGACATATATAATTCAGAAACATCCATGGACCTCTCATCATCATCCCTTATTGCGCTAATCGCCAACGCCACCCTTATCATGCTCACCCTCAAGAAAAAACTAATATATAAATTATATAAATTACCCTGCATCAACACTGAAGAACCAGGTGAGCCAAGGATTAACAAAAGCACATCCAAATCATGCACCCAAACTTAACATACTGGCCAAAAACTCATGTAGTTTAGGTTGTTAATCGCAAGAAAATAAGCTTAAGTTGCAACAGTATAGCTCTGTAACCCTAAATATGGAAATAAGACTTGAGACATATATGAACGAGCTAATAGTGGCCGACAAGTTTGAATGGGATTATTCGTTGTTTGTATGTACCTCGACAAAATCTTTGCAGCGTATCGCATGAGAAAGAATTTTGTATACCCGAGAAAGGCATTTACTGATGCCCTCGAGCCTCCCTTCTCTAATCTGCCCACGCATATAAAAACTAAAAACGAGGCAAATGGATCGGGCAACTAAAAACAAAATGCTTAATCTTACCGATCTAAGAGAGATTTTGAGGCTCATTGGCGATTCTTTTTTAAAGGAATGAGTTGTGGACAAGATCCAATCGTCCGTTCTGTCAGCAGCCTCCCTCTTCTAGTAAAAAAAAATTGTCGGAACCTGTAAAAATGTTAAATTTACAAGCCAAAATTATTAAAAACTCTTCAAATGTTATTCTTACAAGGGCTGATATAATCTCTTAAACTGTTCTCCGGGAAAAGCATTTATTAATGATTTTCAATCTGGGGGAAAACATTTATTAATCCCAGTGTTTTCTTAAAACAAGCACAAATTAGAAAATTTAAAGAAATGCTAAACTCAAGAATAAATATGACCTTTGGTTAGTGCTATTATTTTTATTTTCAGTTGAATTATACCTCTGACGGAAAAAAATGAGTTTCTAGACCGCATGCCAGCATTTCGGCACCATCCAACCATGCACCTGTCAGACCAACATATTATCGTGCCAAAAACAAAATTGCATTTTATAAAGAATGAGACTAAGAATGAAAATTATCATTATTATCATTTTTATCATTTTTATTATAATGCTTATTATCTAGCTCACCTGCTTATATTTACTTCACTCTTTATATATACACCGCTCCGCTTGGTTTATTCTTATCACTGAGAATAAACAAACAAACAAAAAAAGAAACTTTCTTACCTTCATTTTTTTTGTTTTTTTTCTCTTTGATGGTGTCCATCTCTTGAAAGTTGACGAAGATGGAGACAAAGAAAAGTTAGCAATGGCGGCTGTGGGCTCGTTGATGATGTGCATTACGTTGAGACCGGCGATCACTCCGGCATCCTTTGTGGCCTGACATTGAGGATCATTCAAGTACGCCAGGACTGTCACCACGGTGTTCTTTACTGTGGGTCCGAGGAATGCTTCGGCAGTTTTACGCATCTTGATGAGGACCATCGAAGATATCTCCTCCACCGAAAACTATTTTTCCTCCCCTTTGTACGAGACTACGATCATGGGCTTGTCTTTTTCGACCAACTTGAAACGAACAATTCACATCTGTCCGAGATAAAATTAGTTCACAATTCACCAACTCATTCAGTTTTAAACACAACATTGGGCAGGAAGAAAAAACACAATTGCTACTGTTAATTATAAAGAAAAATCTCAATTCAATTCATGAATCAAAAATAGAATTCATGAATCGAAAAATTGAAAATGAAACAACCTGTCGGACTTCGCCTTTCACTGTCGCGTAAAATTGAAAGTCTATAATGACGGATTAGAGGAAAACAAAGAGTCGCGACATTCAGTGTCTCTCTGCCTCCTGTTTTGCCTCGTTGGAATTGTTGCTCATTTCATCACTAAAGCTCTAACCCGACAAGAACGAGAAGGTGAACAAGAAGAACTAACCGACAAGATCACACTTTTAAATCTTAAGTAGAAAAATGATTTTATGAATACTTTGTCTCGTCTAAAAAATAAATTATTTTAACAAAAACTGGAAACTACTATCCTAGAAATAACAAGTCTACCTTTAGAACTAGGCAATTTGCTCAAGTTGACGAGCTTGAAAAAATTTGCAACGACCTTTACTGCTCGATTCAATGTCTTCAGATTTTCTCTTTCGAGTGGTGAAACCAACACTGGTTAGCTTCGTTTGCCATTTTCCACTCTTTCCATTCCCATCCTCATCAATATCAGATTCCCTATCATTATCACAGGACAGCTTTAATTTCACTTCAAAACTCTTTCGTTCATACATAATACGTTTAAATTTATATTTAATGCATATATTCCTTTAAAAAGTGTTACTTATTGATCCAAAAAGTGTCACCGTCTCACCGTGAGACTGTCTGACAGAAGCTTTTGTGATCCGTAAATAAAAGTTTATCAAGCAAAGGAGAAAATTGTGAAAATAACTAGCCCCATGGTGAGAGGATAGCAACAACTAGATAATTTACTGAGCCAAGAAAAGGAAAATAATATTCATCGACACATTTTCAGATTTCACATCAGAGACTAACCATAATACTTCGACAAAGTCTTTGTAATATGCTGTGCATGTTCCCCAGCTGAAGCGGACCAGCGTTGGGAATCCAAAAACTGGGTGTTGGTGATCTTTTAGCCAGGCTTTTGTCTACGGATCTGTAAAATGAGGTCCAAATGAATATTTATGACAAGTCAACAAAATCAAAAAATTGAAAACAAAAAAGAAAAATAATAAAAAAAACTTACCCCTAGGGTACCCAGACCCAAAATTCCTATGCAGGTTTTCTTCAGTTACATCGAGCACCCAATCTCGCAAAGATCTATCCCTTGTCACCTGAAACGCATGATGTGTTAAATGCCTATACTTCTAAGCCTGTGGGGTCCACATAACAAAATAGGTTTTAGAGTTGAGGTAGACAGATTTAATAATACCTTTGCAACAATACTTGCACCGCTTACAACAGGATAAAGACTGTCAGCTTTCTTTGCGACCACAAATTTGATATTAGGAAATCTTTCGGAAAGCTTTATTTGATACTTTTCAGGATCTCCAACAGTATCTAAATAAACCTCCGTAAGAAGAACGCCTATGTTCAACACCTTGTTGATGAAACCAATGGTAGAATCATGTGATATTCTGTACTTGAAGTTGATTGATATCCAAGAACCAAACCTCCTAATCAGCCCCATATAGATAATTATGCTCGTATTTTCTCGCCGCACTCGACTTCTAGGTGTATATTTAACACAAAACTTGGGATTAATAAAAAAAATAAAGAAGCAATGAATACATTAAGTTGGAAAGAAAAAAATGATGGGATCATTGGGGAAACATTTATCAGGCCGCATTTGACTTCCAGAAGTTAATTTGCACAAATAGAACCAAAAGCATAACCTCCAACATTTTAATGCAGTCATAAGAGATTTTCGATAAAGCACAAGTAAGATGTCCTTTTACAAACATGGTTGTACGAATATAAACACGGCAACGATAAATTACACAAGATCCATTCATCCATAAATGGTAAACAAAGTTGCATAGTATTATCAAGAATCAGAGTTCTTGAAACCAAGGAAACAAACAATTTGAATTTAACATGCATTTAACTAAGTTTATTCACATACCTTGATGGTGTTCAATTTTAGCAAAAGGCTCAATATAATTTCTGAAATAACATTTCTTTGTTTGGTGCTGCCTTTGATATCAGAACATGACTCCATTGCTTGAATCATATGCTCCAAACTATCGATCTGATCTCGCGCTTTTTCTGTTTCTTTTAACTTCTTCACCGAGTCCCACCTGCGATTATCAAATCCACGATACACCGATTAAATAAACCACTTCTTCTAAAAGTAGACGACACAATCGACAGAGTAAATAATGGTTAATTAGTTATTCAAAATAACAGACCAATCGATGCCAATTTAAGGGGTTTGGGGAAGAGAGACAGAGAGAGGCGAGCGGGAGGTCGGAGACCTCGCGGCAGACGGGGGAGAGATTGAGATCGGAGAGGGCTAGGGTTTTCACGGAGGAGGAGTATTCAACGTCCTCTGATTCGTGAAGGAACGAATTAACTGATATTCGGTGAAATCATTTTTATTAAAGAAATAAAAAACGAAAAATAATTAAAAAAAGAAATAAATAAAAAGAAAAAGAAAGAGAGTGGATGGATATGAACCGCAGATTAGGCATGGATCAATGATTGAAACAAAGCAAGACAAGGATCGTTAACATGGCAAAAGGTATTTATAGAAGATCAAATAATCAGCTTGAGATCCAAAGAAAGATTGTAACGGTGAAATAGAAACTCTTGATTATCATTAACACACAAAAGGTATTTATACAAGGTACATGTAGTAATATAGAACATACGAAAAATAATTAAACAAATAGTACAAAAAATAATAAATGAATAGTACAACAATAGAAATCTCCTAATGAGATATGAGAAACTCGCAGCTGAGAAGACTAAACCAAGTCACGAACGAAGTGAGAATCTATAGCTATGTGTTTCACATGTGAGTGAAACACTAGATTAGCACAGACGTAACTCGCTCTAAGATTGTCACTGTACACTGCAGGAGCAGAAGGTAGCTCGGCATGTAACTCACTCAAAAGTTAACGAAGCCATTGAACTTCAGCCGAAGCCGCCGCAATGGCTCGGTATACGGCCTCTGTCGAGTACCGAGCATTCGAGCGTTGTTTCTTGGAACTCCAAGAGATAGGATTAGGACCCAGAAAGCCAACATATGCACTAGTAGATGAGCGATCATTGTTATCCCTTCCCCAGTTAGCATCAGAGAAGCATTGAAGAGCAAATAATGGATGAGACTTAAGACGAAGCCCAAGATGGCGAGTACCATTTAGGTACCAAAGAAGTCTATTCACTGACCCCCAATGAAGCATAGTAGGAGAGTGCATGAACTGCGAAAGTTTATTGACCACAAATGCAATATCTGGACGAGTAATTAGAAGATACTGTAAAGCGCCAACTGCTTTCCGATATCAAGTAAAATCAGCTAACCCAGAGCCCCTGGCCAATCTAAGATATGTGGTTGGTGAAAGCGGTGTAGGAACCGGCTTCGCATTAAGCATACCATATCGCGCAAGGAAATCAGTGATGTACTTTTTCTGAGATAAAATGCAGCCCTATGAGTCAGACAGAACTTCAATGCCATGAAAATAGGTGAGAGTGCCCAAGTCTTTAATCGAAAAACGAGCAAGTGCATCAACATCACGAGTTAAAAATACTGTGTCGCTGCCCGTTGAATCGAACTTTTTCGCATTTAAAATAATGAAAAGCTCGTCCGCAAGAGAACGGAGCTATTGTAGGCGATAAGCTGACTCGAGTCGAATCACAAGGAAGACTAATCGGAAACTATTTCGGTGTTCGATTTTACGTACGTAGAAACGAAAATAAAAACTAGACTAAAATAAATTAGACACGCGATCGAATTGAGTTTGAAGTTTTCTAAGATCTACGAGCAATAAAATTAAAAGCTTTAAAACGATTAATAAAAGCGAGGGTCTAGTGTGCCGGAATCGTCTCCACAATCGGGGTTGTCAATCCCGATGGTTCTAAATGACCATAGGCACACTAGACCGATAAACTTAGCCAACAAATATAATCATGATCAAATCATAATACCAACGCAAAGCATGAATATCATCATGATCATCATAAACTTAGCCACCAAGCATAAACATCATCATGATCAACTCCATAATATTAACGCAAGCAAATAAGCATTAAGCATCGAACGGTAAAAACGAACAACTAATCTAACGAATACTAACAACTAACTACTAAAGCAATAMAAATAAATTAACAACTAGGAAAAACGATAAAAGGAAAAYGAMTAAATTAAYRAAACTTAAAGTGCATAATAACATCAAAGCAAAGGCCATTGAAGCCAAATACACAAAGCAAATAAAAGGTGCAGAAAAACCTATAATCTATAGAAAGCATCAGCAATCCAATGATCTTCAGCGACGAGAAACGACCTTAAACATCGGATGGCATGGAAATGACGAACTACAAATTATTAAATGCTAATCTTGCTTGAATGGAAGGGTGGTATGAACCGAGGGTGCTCTGTATCGTTCTGGACCTTTCCCTCTCGTCCCAGCCCCCTGAAAACGAAGAAACCACCGGATTTATATAGAATTTCGAAAATAACCGCTCAAACTGCCGGAGCGTCGACGGTGCATCGACGGTGCGTTAGTCGACGCAAGCCAGGCTGCACGCGTCGACAGGCAGTGCGTCGACTGACGGGCCTAGGATCGACGGTTCAGAACATTTGCGTCGACGGTGCATTGACAGTGCGTCAGTCGACGCGGGCGTAGCATCGACAGTGCATCGACGGTGCGTCAGTCGACGCACCTGCATGGCTTCGGCTCATCGCTCGTCCCATTTTCCTCGTTTGAGCTGAGATATTAACATTAAACAAAATTAGATTATTTCATACAAAATAAAGTAAAAACACATTGAACACCATAAGAAACGAAAAACATAAAAAAAGAAAGAAAAAAATAAAAAGATAAACTTAAAACACATAAAATCACACAACATACGATGCAAATACACACGAGAATCGCATACAAATATGTACTAAATCAACTCCCCACACTTAGCTTTTTGCTTGTCCTCAAGCAAAATCTAATCTAGACGTAGACAAGGAAAAGCTAATTACCCGATGACTTAATGACTAATGCATCCATATGATTCAAGAAGTTAATGCATTAGATCGACTAGAAACTCAACTAAAAGGACGACACAATAACGTTGAGGTAAGAGATTTAGACTAGCTTCCGAACACCTAAAAGTAACGAGTTGACCTCCATGTACGTCACCCATCCATGCCTTGGTCAAAGTCTATCCCTGCTCAAACCGCCAAGTCGTCACCCGACTAGCCCAGTTATCAAAACACCTCTTTAACAATATAATCTAAGAAATAAAAAAAATAAAAATAAGAACTCAACTTGTACAAGGTTTTCTCTTCTTGTACTTATTCTTTCTTTTTTTTTCTTTTCCTTTTTTTTTCTTTTCTTTTACTCTTTTTTTTTCTTTTTTTTTTTATAATAGGTACCCATAAAGATGAGGTACAAAACGAGCATAATATACATACATCAAAAGCGAGAGTTCATTGACTTCAATCTTACGTTGCTAAATGCAACTGATAACATTTCTCAACTTTGCACGTGGAGTTTTAACGTCTCCAAAATAAAAAGAAAAATTACATAAAAATCCTATAAAGGGTATCGGAAAACGGGGCTAGTAGAGAGTATTCGACTCTTAAGAACAAAACATGAATAGAACAAGGGACAAGACACTTCATAGATTATTTACACTTCATTCCCCACAATTACACTATTATTCGAACGAAAGTCTAAATATCCTAACCAAAGCATCTAACCACGTCACTTCGTCAAGGTTCCAGTCAATATCAATACACACAACTCAAATCAGTCACAAGCAAGCATACAAAAACTTACTAACCAAACCAAGGACAAACCCCCCCACACTTAAACCATACAATGTCCACATTGTATAAAAAAAAAGAAAGATTCAGCAAAGTATGGTAAAAGGTAAGAGAAAGAGAGACACGTCCCTAAATTCGCGCTTGTGGTGAAGAGTCGGTGGAGAAAATTATCCAACGTGCCTTAATAAAGAAAGGAACCTGAAAACACACAAAAACACATAAAAACATATAAAGTTAAAAGGAACTTGGGTTGCCTCCCAAGAAGCGCTTTATTTAACGTCTCTAGCTTGACGACGTCCACGTTCGATGTCATCCCGGGTCTAAAAATAGATGGCGGTCATGCCACGCCTTGTTATTCTCCAAGAGCAAAATTTGGTGATGATAATCACCAAGGCGGGCATAAAAATCACGTCGCGAGATGCCGAACACTCCAACTAGCTTTGGAGGTCTGAAACGCGAATAATCGATCACCTCGAATATGTCAAATGGTACTTGTAGCATGGGGTGATCGGACACTTTCTTGACTATCTCGTCAACCACCTCAAGATCAAATTTCAATAAAGCTTCGGTTGGTTCAAAATATGACTCAATAGTCTCACTTTCTTCCAAAATCGGCATCATACCTCCACCTTTTTCACCAAGAACAAGAAGGCTCAAATTTCCAACATCCTCCGGGCACTCCAACAGCAACACCCCTTCTTCGTCCTCCTTAAAGACGTCATCAGTTAGCATAAACGGGGCGGCAAATTCAACCAAATCTCCAATAACCTCCTCTTTACACAACCCTTCTAAAAAAATGTTCAAGCTTGATTCCATACACGAAGGAGACAAGGGATAATAATCATAGCTCGGGTTATAAGCATGTAATTCATGATGAGCGTATGGATCATTATATCTCCAATCTTGATATGCAGCTGGGATGTGATGACCAAAACTAGGATCGGAACAATTGGCATAAGAGTCAGTGTGGGCCGAATTGTAGGAATTTGAAAGTGGGGCCCATTGGTGATTCGGAGGTTCGGATGGGTGAAAGTAGAACGTATCCATGAATCGATCATAAATTTCCTCCCATGACCTCAAGGAGTCGGGCTCTAAATCCAGCAACCATGTTCTCGCCCGATCCTTTAGCGTGAAAATAAAAAGTCGCATTTTCACTTGATCTATCGACAGGCCGAAAAGAGGAAACGTCGGGATGATGGTATTATACTCTCGGATGAAGTTCAATGGGTCTTCGCTCGGTAGTCCATGAAAAATCGGGAGTTGCTCAAGGTAAAACTCACCAAGATCGTACTCCCGCATTGCAAAGCTCAAAGGAATTGCCGGTCGATACCCATGCCAATTGGACGTTGGGCAAAACATCTCTTCATCGAAAGGTGGAGCGTCAAAGTCATCATATGGCGAACTTGCTCGATATTTTGCCATCTTCACTCTAAAATCTCAAATTGTCAAAGCTTGGCTACAAAGCAAAATACTCAACAAACGAGATTAAATGTACCAACAAGAACAAAAAGAAACAAAAACAAAATTCACAAAAAAAAACACTAACACAAACAAACAAATAAGAATACGAACAAAAATAAATAAAAGCAAACACCAAAAATCGTAGCCTTTAGCCTTCCCCGGCAATGGCGCCAAATTTTGAATCGAACTTTTTCGCGTTTAAAATAATGAAAAGCTCGTCTGCAAGAGAATGGAGCTATTGTAGGTGATAAGTTGAATCGAGTCGAATCACAAGGAAGACTAATCGGAAACTATTTCGGTGTTCGATTTTACGTACGTAGAAACGAAAATAAAAACTAAACTAAACTAAATTAAACACGCGATCAAATTAAGTTTGAGGTTTTCTAACATCTACGAGAAATAAAATTAAAAGCTTTAAAACGATTAATAAAAGCGAGGGTCTAGTGTGCCGGAATCGTCTCCACAATCGGGGTTGTCAATCCCGATGGTTCTAAACGACCATAGGCACACTAGACCGATAAACTTAGCCAACAAACATAATCATGATCAAATCATAATACCAACGCAAAGCATGAATATCATCATGATCATCATAAACTTAGCCACCAAGCATAAACATCATCATGATCAACTCCATAATATTAACGCAAGCAAATAAGCATTAAGCATCGAACGGTAAAAACGAACAACTAATCTAACGAATACTAACAACTAACTACTACTAACAACTAAATACTAAAGCAATTAAAATAAATTAACAACTAGGAAAAACGATAAAAGGAAAATGACTAAATTAACGAAACTTAAAGTGCATAATAACATCAAAGCAAAGGCCATTGAAGCCAAATACACAAAGCAAATAAAAGGTGCAGAAAAACCTATAATCTATAGAAAGCATCAGCAATCCAATGATCTTCAGCGACGAGAAACGACCTTGAACGATCGGACGACATGGAAATGACGAACTACAAATTATTAAATGCTAATCTTGCTTGAATGGAAGGGTGGCATGAACCGAGGGTGCTCTGTATCGTTCTGGACCTTTCCCCTCGTCCCAGCCCCTGAAAAACGAAGAAACCACCGGATTTATATAGAATTTCGAAAATAACCGCTCAAACTGCCGGAGCGTCGATGATGCATCAGTCGACGCGAGCAAGGCTGCACGCGTCGATAGGCAGTGCGTCGACTAACGGGCCTAGGATCGACGCTTCAGAACATTTGCGTCGACAGTGCGTCAGTCGACGCGGGCGTAGCGTCGACGGTGCGCGCAGTCGACGCATCTGCATGGCTTCGGCTCGTCGCTCGTCCCGTTTTCCTCGTTTTGAGCTGAGATATTAACATTAAACAAAATTAGATTATTTCATACAAAATAAAGTAAAAACACATTGAACACCATAAGAAACGAAAAACATAAAAAAAGGAAGAAAAAAGATAAAAAGATAAACTTAAAACACATAAAAGCACACAACATACGATGCAAATACACACGAAAATCACATACAAATATGTACAAATCACCCATGAGAATCAAGTCATCCACATAGACAAGAAAGTAGGCTATAATACATGAGTGACGAAAAACAAACAGGGGCATATCCGACTGAGAGTTGACGAAGCCCATGTCAACCAAGAAACCGTTTAAGCTCTACATACCAGGCACGAGGTGCCTGCTTGAGGCCGTATATGGCACGATTAAGTGTGCACACATGACCTGGGTACTGGAAATCAACAAAACTAGGCGGCTGGGCCATGAAAACTCTTCCTCAAGAGGTCCCTGAAGAAAAGCATTGTTGACATTGAGAGCATACCGAGTATTAGGTTTGTGAATCTGGTTTTTTGATCGAGTGCACATGGAATGAAGGGCCAGCAGGGGTTGAGGCAAATTTCCAGGGGGTGGAGGAGTCGTCGTTGCAGGCGACGAGTGAGCGGTGAAGCATGTGACATAGCAATTAGTGAAGGCACGTCGTCTAGAGGTGTGGCTGCAGCAGATGGGCAAACCACAAGCACCGGGAGAGGCCACATACAGTGTCATAGAGGGAGCCAACGATGAAGGGCCAACAAGTTTATTGAGAGTACCCAAAAAAAGGGAAGCCAGACTCATCAAACTCAACATGGCGAGAGATAAGCACCTTAGATGAGGATGGGTCAGAACACAGGTAGGCACTTCACTACTGCAGAACAGGGTTTTTAAAGGATGGTTTTTTTTTTTTTTTAGTTTTAACGGTGGTTTTTGAACCTCCTTTATATCGACCGCCGTAAATTTTTACGGCGGTTTTTCAAAACCGCTGTGAAAAAGTGGGATTTAACAGCGGTTCTGGAAGACATTTAACGGCGGTTTTTGGAACCGCCGTAGAATGCAACGTTTTTTTCGCCGGTTTTGGAACCCCCGTAGAATGCAGCGTTTTTACGGCGGTTCTTGAAAAATACCTTCTAGAAAGTCTTTTTTAGAACGAACATTTTTACGTCGGTTCTTGAAAAGTACCTTCTAGATAGTAGTAAAAAAACTTAAAAAAAAAAAAGAAATGAAAGCACATCTATATATAATTGTTTCATATGGTATAATTAAAAATTCATATTAGTACTAGCATTTAGCCACAATAATTGAGGACTTTTAAAAAGTATATGATTCATAAGAAAAAAGAAAGAAAGAAAAACATATGGTTATTACATGATTACAAAACTCGTAATTCAAACTAATCTGACTTGCCTTGAACTGCACAATTAATCAACAAGAGTTCAAAATCTTTTATCATAAATATTATTCTCCAAATTTGACCTACATTATAGTGTCTACAATATGAAAAAAATCAAGAAACATTTTTTCCTTCATCTTTGCCACTCTTCCGCACGACAACAAATGAACTAGGACATATATAATTGAGAAACATCCATGGACCTCTCATCATCATCCCTTATTGCGCTAATCGCCAACGCCACCCTTCTCATGCTCACCCTCAAGAAAAAACTAATATATAAATTATTTAAATTACCCTGCATCAACACTGAAGAACCAGGTGAGCCAAGGATTAACAAAAGCACATCCAAAGCATGCACCCAAACTTAACATACTGGCCAAAAACTCATGTAGTTTAGGTTGTTAATCGCAAGAAAATAAGCTTAAGTTGCAACAGTATAGGGTAGTATGGGGTGACCCAATACCTACCTGCTGCAACGTTCTTTTCGTAACGATAGACACGAACAGTTGATTACTTTATCCACCGGCTGCAAAATGTCCCTAAATACTGAAAATTAACCACAAAATATATCATGAGAGCACATCTATTCAAATAAAGAAATAAGTAGGAAAATATAAAAGTGCAACACAATTAAACGCATAAAAGTACAATATTAAATAATTATTTGATGCACATTTTCCGACTTATCACATAGCCAATATTATTACCACCAAAGGCGTAGAGTTTCGAGTAATAATTTCATAGTGCCCGAATCGCACCATCGATCACCATTTTTGTGAAATGATATTTGAAAATGAGAGATTGGTATTTCTTCGCCTTTAATTTTCTTGGAGGAGGTGGCGGCATAACATCATTAGCACCCCCTTCTTCTTTATTTTCATCAAGATTGACTGAGCTGGCGGTTCGAATTCGTCGGATGTTTGTAAAACCTCATTGAATTGGATTTGACTATGTAATTCATCAATTTCTTGCAGCGTCATCTCATCGAAAACATAATCGTCGGTAACAGTCAAAGGTCCTCGACCTCCAAATCAATCCCGATTATTAGTATTACAATTAGGAGAAGAGATTGATAATAAAATTAGGGAAATAAAAAGATAGCACTACAAAACAACAGGCTAATGCTGGCGAAAATTGATGACGGCTAAAACACCGCCAGCATACGCTGACGGATTCTGATGGAAAAATAAATACTGATGGATTGTTGACGGGCAAGAGCCTTCAGCAATTTACCCATCAGCGACCTGTCAGCAACCCGTCAGCATTTTTCTTGGCCGACGGGTTTGTTGAAGGGCATGTTTGCTGATGGCTCAAAACTCATCGGCAATATTAAAAGAAAACGATGCTAAGGGGCAAGTACCCATCAACAAAATTTAAAAAAAAATAATTATTTTTGATGGCCATTTAGGTCGTCAGCATTCTCGATTTAAAGGCGTCTGGCCCCAATCTGTTTCTATACAGAAGCTTGAAAAAATACAGAGCAGCGGAGAGGAGATCGGCGGAGGACCACCACCACCGCGGTGGGATTAACAGCACCACCAGTGGCGAAGGAATTGAAAGAACCACCACCACCAGAAATGCGAGCCACCACCGGAATCCGGTTTGAATTGTAATGATTTCATTTAGAAATATTAATTATTATTGAGATTAATTAGCAAATAATTTGAGAAATCCGGTTTGAATTGTAATTATTTAAATATTAGGATTTTATTTTGAAAAATAGGGTTAGTTAGGGTTTGATTTGGAATGTTTCAAAAAATAGGGTTAAATTATAATTATTTAGATATTTGGTTCGTTTTCAAAAATTAGGGTTAGTTTGGGGTTTATTCGTCAATTAATTCAAAATTTAGGGTTGAATTATAAATATTTATACATTTGGGGTTGATCTTAGAAATATTAATTATTATTGGGTTTAATTAGCAATTAATTCAAGAAATTAGGTTAAAATTGTAATTATTTAGATATTTGAGTTCGTTTGAAAAAAATTAGGATTAGTTTTGGGTTTATTCATCAATTAGTTCAAAATTTAGAGTTGAATTGTAAATATTTATATATTTAGGGTTGATTTCAAAAAATATTGATTATTGTTGGATTTAATTGGAAATAAACTCAAGAAACTAGGGTTGAGTTATAGTTATTTAGATATTTGAGTTCGTTCAGAAATTAGGGTTAGATTAGGGTCTACTTTGAAATATTTCGAGAAATTAGGGTTGAATTGTAATTATTTAAATATTTGGATTTGATTCCATATTTGAAAAGTTTTAGAATGTTTGTAGTGGTGGTTTTGACATGTCGTGGTGATCGGCAAGTTGTGTTTAATTAATATTTTTGTTATGATATACATATTGTGATTGGTTGGGTTAATGTCAGTGATGATGTGGTGTACGACGTCGGACGGGAGGTTTCGTCCCTCCAATAATGGATTTTAATTTTTTTTTTCAAAATGTTATGGTGGTTTTAAAAAGTTTTAAAAAGTGTGTGGTGGGGGTTTTCAAATGCCGTGGTGATCGACAAGTGAATATTTTATTTAACTTATATTTATGTTATATGATATGTGATTAACACACACACACACACACACACACACACACACACACACACACACATATATATATATATATATATATATATATATTGTATACATCGGTGATGACGTAGTTTATGGTGCCGGCCGGAAGGTTTCGTCTCTCCAATAATGGATTTTAAAATTTACTTTAGGATCAATTACATTCTTTCTTTATACACTGAAACACTTGCCTTAGACCCGTTTGCAATTCAGTATCAAATAGAGAGCTTGATTCTAAATTCTGAATCGCCCGCTTATTTGGATAGTTTGAGAATGTGATTGTAATGTGATTATCTTACTACGTATGTATTTTGTGGACTTTTGAAATTTGGTTTCAATCTCTCCTTTATTCTCGGGTGCATTGCAATATATGTGTACTTAGAGAACTAAGGGGAGGTGCTGCCAAAATTTTTAGGTTCTCAAAATGCATAGCAAGATAACTTTATTACTGAACATCACATTCTTAAATGGGATACGGCACTTACAAAAAATTTAGTCATTTTCTATAGGCACCCTCATAGCGCTCGCTTATCTATAATTTGATCATCTATATTATTAATCCGAATTAGTATATCATATGATGAGTTCTAATCGTAGTTGGATGTACAAACGGAGGGTGGATAGTTATCTATCGAACGCATTTATGAATGGGGTGGAGGGTTTCATTCAAGTTGCACTCACCCATGGAGCAATGAAGGGCGGAAAAAAATTGAAGTGTCCTTGTAGTCATACAAAATGTAAGAATTGAAATTAACACGATGTAAACGAGATCAAATTTCATCTCGTTAAAAATTGATTCGTACCAGATTACTACATCTGGACATTCCATGGTGAAACAAATCTTGATTGAATGCATCGTGTGGACCCTGAGGTTCACGTTGGAGGATCATCTTGCGCCGCTCCTAAAGAATCCTAAAATGCTTGGATCAATATGGCTCACGATGCAGTCGGTCCGAACTTCATATTGAGCCCTACTGTTGAAGAACCGCCTAATCCTGAGGCCCAGAATTTCTACGATATAATGAGTGATGAAAATCAACATTTGTATCTTGGATGTGAGAAACATTCTCAGTTGTCTCTAGTTGTCCATCTCATGAACCTGTAGGCAAAAAGTTGCATGTCCCAGAAGTGTTATGATCAAGTACTGGATTTAATCAAATAAGTTGTGGCAAAAGATAATCATATACCAAAATGACTTCTATAAGAGAAAGAAGTTATTGAGGGGCATGGGCCTACCGATCGAGAAGATCAATTGTTGTATGAACAATTATATGATATATTGGAGAGACGATTCTGATTCCGCCTACTCTTTGTTGTATCGTTGGAGCGCGGCTAGGAGAACGGCATGTCCATATTGCATGGAACATTTGGATGCATTTACTCTCAATTGCAGCGAGAAACAATCTTGTTTTTATAATCATCGAAAGTTTCTTGATTGTGGTCATCCTTTTTGAAAAGATAAAAGGAGTTTTCGAAAAAACCGAAAGGTGGAGACTCCACCACCAAGTGTAAAATCAAGAACAAAAATTTTGGCATAGATAGAAAGTTTGGGGCTTTTGAAAGTTACTGATCTAAGTGCAGAGGTCGTGAATAGACGCATAGCAAAATCAAGTGGTTGGAAGAACGGAAGCATATATTGGGATTTGCCATATTGAAGCACAAATTTGACTCAGCATAATCTAGACGTTATGCACATCGAGAAAAATGTGTTTGATAATGTGTTCAACACGGTTATGAATGTCAAGGGGAAGACAAAAGACACTCCTAAATCTAGGGATGGACTAAACAAATATTATTTTTGTCCCAGCCTACAATAAGACTCAGTAGGAAAGTATCCTAAAGTTTACACATTGGATAAGATATCAAAAGTTGTCTTCTGTGAGTGGGTAAAAGCTCTTCAATCTCCAGATGGATATGCATCAAATCTTGGGCGTTGCGTTGATACGAAGAGATTGAGATTGTTTGGGATGAATAGTCACGACTGTCATGTGTTCATGCAAAGGTTGATACCAATTACCTTTTGAGAAATGCTTCCCCATCCTGTGTGCAGGGCCCTCACAGAGTTGAGTTTATTTTTCAAGAACCTCGGTTGCGGAGTGGTTGGGACTGTTGATATGAGTCGTTTGGAGCGTGATATTCCTCTAATTTTGTGTCAACTTGAAAAGATCTTTCCGCCTGGTTTTTTTGACTCCATAGAGCTTTTGTTAGTTCACTTAGCATACGAGGCGAGTAACGCAGGTCCAGTACAATATAGGTGGATGTATCCATTTAAGACATTTCTTCATAAATTGAAGGACAACGTGAAGAACAAGGCGAGCGTTGAGGGCTTGACAATAAATACATATCTTATCTAAGATGCGTCAACTTTCACTTCGTACTATTTTGAAGATCACGTCTTAACGAAATGGACAAAATTTTCTCGTAATGATGATGGAAAAAATGGTGAAGATGATGATGACTTCGTGCCTTTAATATTTAAAAATTATGGTGAAACGTTCGCAGTATCGGGAAAAAGATTTTTGAGCAAACAAGAATTCGATGTGGCGAGAAATTACGTTTCACTGAACTTTGAAGAAGAATAAGATTTTATCAGGTTCGAAATGCAATTATTTGTAATTTTTAAACGAAATATTAATTATATAATAAATTAAGACAATTTTAATTTTTATTCATATGTAGTGTCTTTACGGAGGTTATAAAACAGTCTCAACCAAATATTACAGATGGTGGATTGAATAAAAAATTGGAAAGTAAATTTGTCGATCGGTTTGAGAGATATGTGAGTTCATCTAAAATAATTATATATAGTTGTGACATATATATGTAATTTAAATCGATATCTTAAAAATAATATGTTTATTAATTTTCGTCGTTATAGGCAAGAAATCACTTGAATAATGTCACTGACAAGTACATTAAGAGTCTATCATTAGGTCTATCACGATGTGTGACTACATATCATGGTTGCAAGATAAATTATACAGATTTCATACAGTTGCATACGAATCAAATAGATCAACTTCAAGCACTCGCGTCTATATAAAAGGAACAAAATATGGGGATGATGAGTGTGATTACTATGGTCTTCTCGTAAAGGTTGTTAGACTCGACTATACTAGGTTGTCTTACAAGAGCACTCTCATGTTCAACTATGAGTGGTTTGATCCCACTCCCGTAGGCACAAAGGTTCATCCTTAGTATAATCTTGTCGATGTCAATTCTAAGCGTTGATTCAATCGATATGAGTCGTTTATACTTGTTGTTCAAGCTGTTCAAGTTTACTATTGCATGTATTCGAGTTTGGAACGAGATAAGCTGGATTGGTTGGCAATGTGCAAAATTAAAGCGAGATTGACAATAGATTTTATCGGGCTTATGATGCCTAATCAATACTTTCAAGAGGAGCAGATAGAAATGCACAATTCAATAAAATTGGAGGATGGAGGTTTCCAATTACACGTCGAACTTATTATTAATGAGTCGAAAGAACTTGTCGATGAGGCAGAGAAGATGACAGAAGATGAGTTTCTAACCGACGATTAAGATACGAGCGAAAATAATTTTGATGATAACCTAGATAGTGAAAGTGTCGATTCAGGTAAACTATAAAACTGATACATACATATATAGTTTGAAATTATATTAATTCATTTATCCAGTTAAATAATGATAAAATTTTAATATTTTTTTAGATGAGAGCTAGAAGTCATGGACGTTTTTCTCTAAACCCATCTTTGGGTCATTTTTCTTGGTTCATCATCATCGTCTCATCGTCACTTAGAGGATGAAGACGATGATATGATTGAATTATCAGCAGAAACTCCGCCAACCGTTCTAGCCACCCCGTTTGATGCTAGTACATCGAGAGGCCTCATGCCACTAAGTCCTGGTATGATGAGATTTATGTCGTTTTCCTAATGTAAGTAACTTTATTTTAATTTTTATTTCTAATTAATTATTTAATATATTGCTCTAACAAACTCTATATTTTACTAGGCTATGCAGTCACTCGCCGGAGTTTCTGATGATTCTTCAGCTGATCCAMGAGGCTCGTGTACACCCCGATGAGTGAAAGTACGAGCATATTCCCCAGTCTCATCGTCAGTTGTGGTGGCCCATGTTTTTGGTAATTAACTAATTTATATTTAATGATTTTTATTAATCAAATTGTTTTGTTTTGCTGATAAGTCCAAAAAGTTGAACTACCAAATAAAGGGGTTACTAACCTCAAAGGTGAGATCAGTGACCTAGATGGAACTCCAAATATGACACAGCGACCTCCAAAATCTCCCGCGATCCTCCAAGCGACCTCACCGTTCCTACAAAACAACGCCTAGAACGGGCCGGATTTCGAGCCCATTAAGGCCCTCCGACGCTTAAGTTAATAAGCGAAAAYCACACTTCTTCTCTCTCAATCAATAATATCAGTGCACAAAGATAATAAATGCGTAATTAGCCTTAACCTTCAAAAGAGAAGCCGAAGGCTTCTTTTATAGGGATAGGAGAAGATCTCCAATATCTAGGGTTACCTTTCATAATAAGAATTCCATTCACACTAGGATTCCACAATCGACTCTCAATTGGGAATCCTCATACATGGCAAGTTCCCATAAACAACAAACTTCTCCATAGATATCATAATTAAGTCGGGGCATGCAGCCCACCAGGCCCATAATAATTAACGTATATCAAATCCACAAACGGGCTCAAGTACTCAGCCCAAATTACAAGAGATCGCGACCCTATATGAAAAGTCATCCCCATACTACAGGTCGATACTATTCACAAACAGCCCACTCAAATCATCACAGCTCGCCCACCTCCCAGGGGCACACCCTCCCTAGGAAATGAGGTCGCTTTCCACAAATAGTCACATTTATCACATAATTTCACGTATGATTATTTTAGTCCGTATCAGCTAGTCCCCCATGTTCTAGCTGATTGAGGTATGAAATCAGGTAGGACATGTAAACACAAAATTTCAAAAGTATTAACAAACACACAAGTAAAACATCAATATATCTTACTAAAGCTCGCATCAGAATCACCCGATTTCAACAAACCGAGCTATAACAGGTCGCAACACGTTCACGCGACCTAGAAACCACTGTACCAGCCGAACTCAAAATTGCAAGACCATAATCATAATAAAACCATAAAGTCAAAACACGCTTTCCTCTCTCTATCCCATCTTACTGACACTTCATTAAATGCAGCCTTCCACGCGTCACCACCTTAAAATCTTGGCATATAATAAGTTCAGTGGGCCCAAGAATTAATGGCCCAAAACATTCCCTTTGCAAATCCTATTTAACCCCGCTCCTATCTGTCACATCAGCTTTTCCGTCTCCCCATACAAAACCTTTCCGCCTCCCCAATTCACCATTTTACGCTATCTCAATTAAAATATTCACCATTGTCGCTCTGCAAAAAGCTCGCCAAATCGCAATTACTCAAGGATCCACCGTTAATTCGCCGCTTACCAGCGATCTATAAGCTCGTCAATATGTATAAGTCCCCGGATTCCCTTTCAAATTTAATTATACAATCAAAATTTCAACTACATCTGCTGAGTTATGCTTATTTACTGTGTTATCCCCCCTGGATATATCTGCCATGAAATAATCATTAGCAACATCCGACAATAACCCCTTAATCCAATCTCTTTCTCTCGATACCGATCTCGTTGAAAATCCCTTCATTATTGAACAAAGGCCAAAACCCTTAGCATTACCCTCCTCTGGCCTACGCGACGAGCCAGAGGGTGATGTTTCATGGGAAGAACTTCAAGCCCAAACCGTAGCCAATAATCCCTCTGGCGGCCTCCCCCTTCTTACTCTTGAGGCCCCCCTTATCCCAGAAGGCATCCCCCTTCGCGAATCGAGGAATCCCACATCCTCCGCACACTTCCGAGCGAATCCTGTAACTGTAGATGAATCCCTTTCTTTCGACGACCTACCCTCATCATCCCTAACAACCAAAGAAGTCAAACATAACTATTGGCTACTTACTGACCCTAAAAAGCTGGAACATTTTAAACGTATCCTCAACCTTCCTCCCACTGCCAAAATGATTTTACCCGACAGCCCGCATGCCGACCCCATGCGACCTCCTCCTAATCATATTACTTTATTTGATTCACTATTGGTAGCAGGATTTAGGTTCCCCGGTCACCAATTCTATGTTGAGATCTCTAATAAGTATAATATATCACTTCTTCAACTAACTCCCAATTCCATGAAGTACCTGGCCGGATACCTCTTGCTCTGTAAATATTACAATGCCCGTGCCGACCCTGGTTTCTTTCATTTTTGTTTCCAAATAAAGTACCAACAAAACTCCTTTTATCTCTCATATCGCTTAGGGCGACCTAAATTCTTTACTAGTCCCCCTAAAAGTCCACGAATGGAAGAAAAACTTTTTCTTCATTCATAATACTGAAGCTTGGCCTTTTATAACCGAGCTGAAAGATCGTACTCCTCCTCAAATCAAACCAACAACCTCCAAAGAAAGCCCCCTGTTATACCAGAAATACTTTGACCAGCTCGTGGAATGGAGCCGACATCCCTTCGACCTGGCTCTMATCACCAACCGCTCYGCCATATTCCGTTACRCGSGCATYRACTCTCGCCCGGTGGAGCCGGATCTTGCCATTTCTAACTCTGCATTCGGTGGGTATTGTAGGTTTTGCAATTATATCCATCCATGTGTATTAAAATGAAATTATAACATAATCTCCTTATTTTTCAGTTTCCTTCATCAATTCCTGCGCAGCTGCTCTCCCCGAAGAAAAGAAGAAGCAAGCTACCTCTTCCACAGCTCGCACCGTCCCTACCTCCGGCAATACCGATAAGACCATTCGACCAACACCTGAACCGGTCGACGACGAAGAGGAGATACAGCTGATCCTTCGAAATAAGAAGGGCAAGCGACCTCTGTCAGACGTCCCCAACAGCCCAAAAGCGCGAGGTCCAAAGGCTCGAAGTCCAAGCCCCAGCCCTCCGAAAGTAAAAAAGCGTCGTCTCCAGAAAGGACTGCCGACAGCCTCTGCCAGCACTGCGAATTTTAGTAAGGTGCTAGCAAAACTGGATACAACCACCGACGTTAAACCCTCCTCAGCGAGCAATTGCTTAAGCAGGTAAACCCATTGAACTCGCATCCTTATTCAATTTCACAAATACTAAAAACTTACAAAATACCTTAATACAGATGAAACCTGTACTTGGCAAGTTCGCGGAGGAATTTATAGCTCGTTCAACAGGGTCCGATCTTCAGCAGACTGTTGACGAGCTAACAACCCGAGCTGAACAGCAAACCAAGCAGCTATCGTTGACACAGGGGGAGCTAGACAAAGCGCTCCAAAGGGTGAAAGCACGTGACGAAAGGCTGGTCGTTTCCACCAGTCAGATCAACAGTCTGAAAGATGAGACGGCGAGCTGACAAAAAAGGCTGAGGAGCTCGCGCAACAGAGTGAAGAGCTCGCTCAAAGAACTGAGGAACTCGCTCTTCAGCAGCAAAAACACTCTGAGCTCCTCAAGACGGCCCGTGAAGAAGGCATTGCGGAAGGTTAGAGAACATTCCTCCTTAGTGAAAACGGCCGAAAGTTTATCGATGCATACCGTCAAGAGCTCATCAAGGCCTATGAAAACTCATCGATATACTTTGGTTTAATGGCTCGCGGTGCCGCCGAATGGGTTGCTGAGGCTGCAAAAATTGTCAAGGGAGAGGTGGCCGAGCTAAACGTTACATATATTCCGAACGTTGAAGCCATCATCGACAAAATGACCCCCTTCAGCTTCTTTAAAGGTGACTGGAAACAGTCCATCTATGTGAAGTGGTGGCTACGTTGTCAGAGTCAAGCAGCTCTGGCTGCGGGAGTACATGGCGAGCTGCAAACGCCTTTAAAAGACCTACTCTCTGAGCCCGCGCCCGAGTCTAGCAGCGCCATCACCACAACCCCCGAGTCTGCGCCCTCAAGTCTTACCCCTGTGCCTGAGAAGATTGCTTAAAACTCTTAATAACTTTTAGCTCGCCTGCTATGTACTCAAGACATTCTTATTTAAATCCAAATACCATCAAGTCAATCACAATATCTTATATCAAACAAAAATTATATTAGCTCGTCATGATTGTAATTACTGTCAAACAATCACAAAATAAACAATAACTTTCAACTTATTAACACGAGAAAAATATTAAGGTATACTTTCATCTTAACCACATGCAAACACAATCTCATTCAAAATATCAAGAGTTATATACTCTGGCAGGATTTTATCCTCTGCCCGTTTCACAAGTATTTATAAAACTCCATCATAAATAATCGTCGACCTAATGAGAGCGTCGGAATTAAACAATCATCGACCTAATGGAAGCGTCGGAATTATCAAGAGTAATATAATCTGGCAGGATTTATCCTCTGCCCGTATCACAAGTATTTGTAAAACTCAATCATAAAGAACTTCTCATAACTTTATTCATTGTATTAATCAACTTTCTGAACAACTTGCCTGGTCGGGAGAAGTGCCCTCCGGTCCAGAGTTACCTTCTCCCGCACCATATGTACTTATAAATACACCAAATCTTTAAGGTCGCCAGGTCGGGAGAGGTGCCCTCCGGTCCAGAGTTACCCTCTCCCACCCAAAAAAAAACATAAAAAAATCACAACTCATAATCCATTCCCAGGTCGAGAGAGGTGCCCTCCGGTCCAGAGTTACCCTCTCCCACCCAAAAAAAAACATAAAAAACCACAACTCATAATCCATTCCCAGGTCGAGAGAGGTGCCCTCCGGTCCAGAGTTACCCTCTCTCACCAAAAACATACAACCACTTATAC
>BMAC01000012.1:533050-551385 GCA_014905375.1 Phtheirospermum japonicum
TTCATTCGGCTGGACAGAGGTCTCTTGGTCTTTTATCTTTTTTGCGCTAAGTATCCCTTCCGGCCGATCACCATCTCTCTCTCGTTTGTTCTCCATCAACCCCCTTCTGACCGCCATTTGGTAACAAGACCTCGCGACCTGTTGCTCAGCGATGACCTCCCCTAACTTGTCACCTACCGGATATTTTATGCTCATATGATAGGTCGATGTTGCAGCCTGAAATGCATTAAGAGCAGGTCGCCCCAATATTGCATTGTAGGTCGACCTCCCTTGGATGATCAAAAACTTCAAGTCTTTCTCCATTCGGCTCACATCCTTTCCCAACACTACTTGTAACGTTATCTCGCCTTCCGTATTTACCTGTGCCCCATTGAACGCATATATGGGTGTATTCACAGATCGCACCCTCTTATCCACCTCCATCTGCTCAAGACAAGTATAGATAATGTTTACCGAACTCCCATTGTCTACAAAGATCCTGCTAACTTCATAGCTCACTATCTCTGCCTCAATCACCAGCGCGTCATTATGATCCTCCTGCAGCCCACGCCTATCATTGGGGCCAAAAGATATGATTGGCCCCATCACCTGTGGCTGCCTGCTAACACTAGCGACCTCCCATGTTCTATTGCGAGCTGATTTTAAATGCTTCTTGCGCGCATTATTAGAATCACCATCCGTTGGGCCCCCCGAAATCATATTTATCCTCCCCTTATTTCYCCGGGGCCCTCCGAACTCATGGTTTCTCTGGTGCCCTTGTCTCGCGACCTGCGCAGGAGGTGGGCCTCCCGGTGGGGGTGGAGGCAACGTCCTCCTCTGCTCGCTCGGCTCCTTCTCCTTGTAGATGACCTCCTTCAGATGCCCTGCCTTTATAAGTCTCTCTATCTCCTCCTTGAGGTGTCTGCATTTTTCCGTGAAATGCCCGTAATTGTTATGGAATCGACAAAAAGAGATAGTTTTCGGATGTGTTGGGACGGGTGTGCGATCCTCCGGCCACTGTATTAGATCAGGTACTGAGCGTTCCATGACACCAAACACCTTAGCTTGTGGTAAAGCCAGTGGTGTGAAATCCTCCTCCCTCCAGATTTTCATATTCGGCTCCTGTCTCGCACTGACCCCAGCATTTGCGGCCAAGAGTCCGCGTATACCTCTTCTATGCTCCCTCCTCGGTTCTCTCTCAGGCGCTCTTTCCCTCACGTTTGCGACCTCTCTACCGAAACGCAGTCGGTGTTCTTCCTCTTCCTCTTCTACCTGCACGTATTTATGGCATCTCGCGAGAACTTCATCGTACGTGCGAGCTTCTTTCTTTACCAGCGACCTCCGCAAATCCTCCCTCCTTAAACCTTGATGCAAAGCTCCGGCTTTCATCTCATCCGTGGCGGTAGAGACCTCCAAAGTAGCATTGGTAAACTTATTAACATACTGTTTCAGTGTCTCATCAGGTCGCTGTACCATTGTGAAGAGCGACTGGGCTATCTTCAAGCTCTGCCTGACGCTAGAGAACTGCTTCAGGAAGGCAGCTCGCAACACCTGATAACTCGTAATTTTACCGCTCGGGAGTTGGTAAAACCAATTCTGTGCAATCCCTCTCAAGGTGGACACAAAGGCTCGACATGCCACAGCCCCCGTATAGTTATGCATCATCCTCACGTTTTCAAACAGCTGCAAGTGTGCGACTGGATCAGTCGTTCTCCGGTACTGAAAGTCTAACTCCTTATAATTTCGAGGCATCGCTGCGTGCATCATGTCTTCTGAAAAGGGATGCCCTTCCTCCCCTTCCAACCTTTCTCCATCCATCCGCTTCTGCAATTTCAGCATGGCCTCCTGCAACTCTCTGAAGGCCTTAGTATGTTGTCCCACCTCGCTCTCTTCTCTTCTCCCCTTATGACCTCTGTCATCTTTTTGCGACCTCCCCCGAGAGCCACTACTCGAGTCTGAGGTAGGGGTATTGCTCTCACTATCATCCTTGTGATGCTTGCGACCTCTACCCTTGTAACGATCTCGCCTTAGCTTTATTCCCCTCCGTGTGTGAACACGAGAATCTACGGATGAGGAGGAACTAGAGATATCTCCTTTCTTTCTCTTGCTAAGCCCCTTCTTCTTCTTCGCCTCCCCAAACCGTTGACTCGCCCTCTTTATCAACGTTTAACTTCTCGCTCTTATCCTTCCCCTTGCTCAGCTCGCACTCCAAATATTTACGCAACTCCTCCTGCTTTTCAACAGGTACGAAGTCCATAAGCCCCTCCAAGAATCCCTTCTTGCCTTGATCGGGTACCTCCTTCGATGGGTTTCCCCCTCCTGTTGCCTCGGGGATCAATTTTTGTGGTTCTATCCCAGGTGCCTGCTTCTCCACTTCTTCCGCCAGCCCCCTTCCAACTTGCTTTTTAGGAGAAGGTGGAGGCGTATTGCCCACATCTCGAATCAGAGGACTCATGTGAGGGTACTCCTTCTCCTCCCCTAGGACATCTTTCCCGCCAAGATGCATGAATCTATTCTTTCTCTTCTTATTGTTGGACCCGGATCCGTAATCCAAAACTTTCGGTGTTATGTTCTTCTCCTTCATGTTTTGTTTATGCAATCTCTCACGCCTTTCGCTCAAAGACTCGATGTCTCTCTTTCCCATAGACGGCGCCAATTTGATAAGTTCAAAAAGTTGAACTACCAAATAAAGGGGGTACTAACCTCAAAGGTGAGATCAGTGACCTAGATGGAACTCCAAATATGACACAGCGACCTCCAAAATCTCCCGCGATCCTCCAAGCGACCTCACCGTTCCTGCAAAATAATGCCTAGAACGGGCCGGATTTCGAGCCCGTTAAGGCCCTCCGACGCTTAAGTTAATAAGCGAAAATCACACTTCTTCTCTCTCAATCAATAATATCAGTGCACAAAGATAATAAATACGTAATAAGCCTTAACCTTCAAAAGAGAAGTCGAAGGCTCCTTTTATAGGGATAGGAGAAGATCTCCAATATCTATGGTTACCTTTCATAATAAGAATTCCATTCACACTAGGATTCCACAATCGACTCTCAATTGGGACTCCTCATACATGGCAAGTTCCCATAAACAACAAACTTCTCCATAGATATCATAATTAAGCCGGGGCATGCAGCCCACCAGGCCTATAATAATTCACGTATATCAAATCCACAAACGGGCTGAAGTACTCAGCCCAAATTACAAGAGATCGCGACCCTATATGAAAAGTCATCCCCATACTACAGGTCGCTACTCTTCACAAACAGCCACTCAAATCATCACAGCTCGCCCACCTCCCAGGGGCACACCCTCCCTAGGAAATGAGGTCGCTTTCCACAAATAGTCACATTTATCACATAATTTCACGTATGATTATTTTATTTCTAATTAATTATTTAATATATTACTCTAACAAACTCTATATTTTACTAGGCTATGCAGTCACTCGCCGGAGTTTCTGATGATTCTTCAGCTGATCCACGAGGCTCGTGTACACCCCGATGGGTGAAAGTACGAGCATATTCCCCAGTCTCATCGTCAGTTGTGGTGGCCCATGTTTTTGGTAATTAACTAATTTATATTTAATGATTTTTATTAATCAAATTGTTTTGTTTTGTTTTGCAGAGGCGCTATTATTGGGACCCGAGTGTATATTTTGAGGAGGTCGTACAGTGTAACTTCTACAATTTTATGGCCCACTCGTGGTGCAACCGTCTCTACAAGTGGAAGGCAAAGTGGAGAACGGAGGGGAGGGTGCCCACGTGCATGGGCGAGAACATTTGGAGGAGATGGGTGGTGGAGTTTGAGAAGTTGGAGAATAAGAAGTAGTCCGAGCAGCCGAGCAGGAATAGGATGAGCGAGCCCGGTGGATTTGGTACTAGGATAGCCAAGCAGAGAGGAGGGCCTCGAACTGCGATTGGTCATGCACGTCAGCTCGTAAGTAAATTTAAATGTGTTTGTAAATTTAGCTTGTAAGTAATTAATTAGTTCATAATTAGTGATAAATTAAAATATAATTATATATTGTATACAGCGTGAGGAACTGGGTAGGGAACCCACTGCATTCGATCTTTTTTTTACTATGCACCAGAGACCCGACGACACTTTCACTTATCCTTTTTCGCAACAGATTTTTGTAAGTATTTTTTTAGATGTGATTAATATATATATATATATATATATATATATATATATATATATATATATATATATCTTTTGATTTTCAGTTCTCGTAACAGTAAATTATACATCAATCAAAATATTGCAGGAGGAGTATCAAAGACGTCTAGAGCAGAGACATGCTTCATCACATGATCCTACCAACGTTGAAGAGAACACGGTCTATCTAGAGACCGTCTGGTGAAGAAGGTTCGTCAGTTTGGCACGGGATTCTTAGGAGGTCTTCTTGTTTCGAAAACTTTCAAAGGCGCAACCTCATGTGGTCCAGATAGTTGGGTCACGGAGCTCCAAATGCAGATGGATATTTTGAAGAGTAAGGTCGAGAGTCAACTAGAGGTGAGCGAGCGGACACATCAAGAGCAGTTCCAAGCGATGCGCGAGGAGCATGCGTGTGAGCGGCTCGAGTTGGAGGTGACTCTCCGTGAGCAGGTGATGCAGGAAGTCACCGCAACGATGAGAGCGCGATGTCGACAGCCGCCCTCTGATCTTCCAGGTGGTTTTCCAGATGATTTTGCAGAGTAGTAGTTTTAGGAACAGAGAATATTTATGTTTGATACTTTATTTAAACTTTATACATTATAAGATATATTTGTTAATTAATTATATTTTAATTTTAATTTTATATTTTTTTGGAAAATGCAAATTAGTTTTGTATTTGATTATTTATTTGTGACATAAATACAGGTAAAAATAATAAATAATAAATAAAAATAAAATTTTAAAAAATATTTATTTGAAAATGCTGACGGGCTTGACCTGTCAGCTAATGCTGACGGGCGAAAATCCGTCAGCATTATTTGAATTTGCTGACGGCTTGACCCGTCAACAAATGCTGACAGGCACAACCCGTCAGCAAATGCTGACAGGTACAATAATCCCGTCAGCTATCATTTTACTGACGCCAAAAATGCTGACGAGCAGTATCCATCAGTAAATTGATTGCTAACGGATTCGCCCATCAGCAATTGCCTTTTTTTTCACAACTTAAAAACTTGAAAATATATTAAAAAGAAAAAGAAAGAAAGAAAGAAAGAAAGAAAGAAAGATTAAAGATTGGTGTGAGAATTGGTACTTTAGAGGGTTATGTGTAAAAATATATTCCAAAAAAAAATAAAGAAAATAGTCGTTGTAATTGCCGATTTCGGTTCAAATCGGGCGGTTTCAGTTAACCAACCGATTTTTCTCAACGGTTATTTTTTCAAGCTGTTGATTATCAACAACTCAATCATCCGATTCGTTGATTTCAAACAGTACTCGAATCGGCCAGTTTAACTGCCGATGGTTTTGACAAGGCGGTTCAACGATAAAAAAGAAAATTAAAAAAAAAATCGATTAAACCGACGATTTCAATTCGAATATTTTACGAACCGTAATCGATTCGTCGAAAACTGATTCACCGCTCCGATCCTAACAATGGTCAATGATTAACCGAATTGTTAACATTAAATTGTCATTTGCCTTTATACCATGTACCATATTATCTGCAAAGCATCAAATCATAAAATCATTGCACCGTTTCAGTTTTTGGTTTACTAATGTTGAAGTGAATTATCATGCGTTTGACTGACAAACAGATTTGAATTGTCATTTTCCAACTCAAAATCAAAGTTACAATTCGGGCTACAATAATCTCAAGGTAAAGTTATGAAAGATATATGGGGCCAATTGCAATTCATGATTTCGGGAGGGGCTTCCCTTGTAAAAATGAATATAATAACTGAAACGCTGCTCTGGGTTTGAACATAGGCACCTCGTGACCTGCCCCTCTAACTGTCGCAAATGTTAGCCCTTCATACACCTCTGTCCAACCTCCCACCTACATTCATCAGAAATATAAATTACCACACTAATTATTATTATTATTATTATTATTATTATTATTATTTTGTGAAGTTTATTTATTTAGGTCAATATACATATATATTAAACGAAAAAAATGTATTCAGTTTAATTTATGTGACACACCTGTTTCTTGACGTACCAAGGGTACCAGGAAATTTTGGTGTCTAACTTGAGTTGTGCCAGAGAATATCTAGTTGCTGTGACTGGCACAACTGCGTCTACATCGCCACTGAATTTTATATAAAAAAAAAAAGGTAAACCTAAATTATAAATAATAATCGATTTAATCTAATTATTCTAATAAAGGAATAACAGAGAACTAAAAATATACAAATAGTTTCGGTTTACCTGAATACCCAAATTCTCAATCCAGCTGCAATTAATTCTCGGTAAATAGGAAGAATTGAGCTATCTGTGTCATTCCAATTGCGATTCAAAGTTTCGCTGCAAGAAAGGATTAACAGTATTTAATTTTGCTGTTGATGAATAGCAAAATAAATATATATTAATAATTGTAATAAATAAAGAAATTAATAAATACCTGCAAGCAGTCCATTTGTATGGAATCCGGCCACTTGTGTTAGCGTGTAGAGCTTTCTGCACATCTGCTCTATTATAATAAATTTCGGCATATTTCTCCGTACAAGGATCGTACCCCGAGAGCTCTCTAAAAATCTAACAATAACAAATGAATTCAATTTATCATGTACACAATTTTATTTCGATTAATCAATTTATTTTAACTAACTAAACAATTAGAAAACCAATGAATTAATAACATACGGGCCGATTGGGCAAACGCATGTTGTGTCGAGTGGCACCAGTACCACTACTACCATCGGAATTGTTGCAACGGGGCGCATAAATGTTGTACTGATCGATGTTTCCGAATTCTTGATCCATCGCGTAGTAATAGATCGATTCGCACTCGTTCGACTCCTTTTGTCGTTGGAAATCGCACGTGCTCATGAGCTGCTTGTATGTCTTGTCAGAGATCATGGCGTGGCTCCACCAGTAGTTCACCGTGCCTAGGTTGTCGTAGTGGTTGTCTGTCACAGCATTCCCCACCTGCATTGTCATTTCACGGTACGATGATATATATATGTTAATCCGGGTATTCAAATACATTATATTTTGAAATATGGTAGAATTAAATAGTGTAACACATTTTTTATTTTGTCCTTACCATAAATCCCTTGATATTTATTTTATGCTTAGTGTTGGCGTTGTAATTAACTATTTCTCTGGCCAATTGGGGGACGTAGTGCCCCGCATAGCTCTCGCCAGTCAAATAAATTTCACGGTTCTTGTAGCGAGGGAAACGATCCAACCATCGGATCAGAAATTGTAGCGAGTCCTTGGCTGAGTTAATCAAATGAAATGAACAAAATTAATGGCAAGATTCAAATACACTATATATAATTTTTGGCGATGATAAATAATAATTTGTTAGGGTAAGAATTAATCATGGTATATCGTAATAATTAGAGTAGGTTCGGTTGCTTACGTGTGAACTCGAACCTATGAGAGACTATACATAATCGATCAAAACACCAGAAATATACACATGTCAACACGAATTTTCCCAATTAAACACGTATAATAGAGACATTTTCATTTGAATCCAATCGAAAACTCATTCTTGTTTGAGAATTTGAGAGCTAGTACTTTTAATATATATCATCAGTGTTTTTGTTATAGGGACTTCTACGGTGACCTGAAGGCACCATACTTCACTTAATGAGAACCACTAGTTCAAAAGTTGGTTATAAATACTTCACTTAATGAGAACCACTAGATCAAAAGTTGATTATAAATAATTGTAGATGAATGGATGTAAATGCAGGGAGGTGGGGGTGGGGGACATGGTGCCTTCACGGCACCGTAGTCATTTTCTTTGTTATATATTCCTAGTATTTTATTAAATATCCGTTATACACCGTATTAATGTTTTTATTATATAATCCTAATGTTTTTCATCAAAATAAGAAAAATACAAAAATCTAAGTATATCATCTTAATTAAATTTAAAACCCACAATCGTCTTTAAATTCTCAAATAAAGGAGAGGTTCTCATTGGAACATTTTCGTATATATATGCGCGAAATGCCACGAAGACATACTAGCATTGTAAGAGCATCTTCAATGAGATGTCAATTGGAATACATTTTTTGTCACATAAGCTTAAAATTCTTGTGTGGCAAGAAAAAATGTAGACAATGTCTAGCACACTGTCTACATCTAGATAATATGTTAGACATTATATATTTAACAATTTACATTATTTATTCACTATTAATATTAATTTATTTCTCTCTCCTCTCCACTAATAGTAGTCAAGTATTTTACACAATTCACATTTACCATTGAGAATTTTAAATAATAATATTGTATTTACCATATCATTAGCAATTCACACTGTCCCATTAAAGATGTTCTAGAATATGACGATCATTGGCGGCAGGAGAGAGGGATATATATACGTATATATATCATCCCACGTATAGTTACCATATCCATATATATACTTCAATTTCCTAACAAATGCAACATATAGTTAATAAATTGGCTTACCGGTACGACGATCACCGGTGTCCAAGAGGTCCGAAGACCTGTTGCTATAAGAGAAGCCAACCCCCGCCGGAGTTTCCAAAAATAGTAAGTTTGCCAATTTGTTCCAAGAAAACTTGTTGAGATATAAACCTGATGAGGTTTTGCTAATCCTGAATGGCCCAATTTCTTCAGATGCACCATATGCCACCGAAGAGCATCCAGGACCTACATAATATTTTTATTTATTTTTTGAGAAAATTCCAATAATTAATTTGAACATTTAAAAAGGATAAACTATTAAATAATATCCTAAATACATAAATAATCTGGGCCCCACCGAAGAATCGCAGTTACTGTTGAACAATTTGTGTAATATTATAAGTGGGGCATACTAAAATAGTGCCACCCTTAATATGAGGCCTGAAATTTTGTACTAGAGTGAAGTTTGCAAAAAGAGTCCAAAAGTTTGACTAAATTGCATTTTGATTGCACCCTTGAGTGGGGTGTGTGTGTAACTGTGTGTGTGTGGTTGCAGTTGCTGATATGAATGACTTATCCATGTTGCAGCAAGCATGCTGACAAATTTAATATTGTGCAGAGTTGATCAAATGGGCTGATACCAATAAATGAGGATTGTTCTGAATTAGCTTCCAGCATTTAATTCTCTCCAAATTAATTTAATACTCCAAGCATGGATATAAATTTTGGTTTAGCTAGCTAGCTGGCTTTCTGATAAATGGGGTCTCATGTGATATTATTAATAAATGGGTTTGGACTAGACTTTGATATATTATGGAAATTCTATCAATACCCTAATTTTCATGTGTTTTTGACGAGACGTGTATATTTTTAAATTAATTCCAAATTTCGATAAAGAAGACAGAAAAGTACACATGATTAGGTAGTCTAATTGCTGAAATAGTGGAAGAAAATCAAAATAAATAAAAAATAAAACTATTTTGCCCTAGTCAATCTGATTTTCATCCACCAAAATTTGTCTTAATTAAACTCTATTCCATACCATAGGATTCAAGCATGCTTGCATTATAATCACATGTTACAAAATATGGAAGAAAAAAAAGCCCTTTTTCTTCAAATTAAAACCCGGAGCGTCCTTTTTGCAGAAAGTGATTTATCTAACTAGTTGAAAATAATTGTAATCGATCAAGTTAAGAGACTATTTGGTGAATAACTTGTAGAAATAATTTAGCAAAACCACTTTTCTAAACTATGTACTATTTTACCATTTTTTCAGTTTTAATTAAATGAAGGGGAATCATAAGTTGAAGTTCACATTTGTCGGCACCTAAAATGTGATTTATTTATTTTTCAGTAAAAATGCATGAAACGAAAATGTTTAGAGAGAGAGAGAGAGATCTAGCCTCCATTGAGCCAAACAACAAGAGGTCTGGATAAGGGTTGTTGGTCAGCCTCGGTAAGCCAGTAAAAGAGTGCTCGGCCCGCGACTTCATTGACGGTGACATAGCCCGAAAACTGCTGAAATGCGACTTTAGGCTGGCCCGGGAGAGCTACAATCCTGTCAGTCTCCTCGTCTGCTGCCAAACTCGCATTTGCAAATACTACGAGCAAAGCAATTGCTACGATGGGGTGAAAAAGTGTTTTTCCTTTTATGGCCATGAAGAAGAGCATAGCTTTTTAGAAGTAAGTCGCTACAACAGCCGGAGATATATGAATGCTTTCCCCAGCTTGTAGTAGTTAAGAGTTGGTTGTTGTGATCAACTTCTCTATATATAGAAAGGGAGAAATTTCACTTTGGGTCCAACAAAATTGAATATCTACACTTTTGATCCAATTAGAAAATTGGTTTTGCACATTTAGTTTAACCAGAAGTATATATATATTTTTATTTTATTTATTTTCTTCACTTTTGAAGCTTATATGCAACAATTGATTGGTATTTTTTTTTCAATATTGGAATTAAGGTTGCAAAATATGGTCCAAAAATTGTTATGTCCTCGATTTTGTGGGATCGAAAATGCAATTTCTATATATATGTGAGCGCGTACAGATATAGAAAGGGAGAGGAGAGAGAAAGATGGAACTTTGGGTGGGGGGCAATTTTAATGAGATTAATCACGTATGGGAAATAGACTTGACATATATATATTGTATTTACTATAATTACAAGTGATTCTTGGATAAAAGATGGTTTTCGTTTTGAATAGAAAAATTGCAATGTCTAATGATCTAGGTTTTAGTGGAGGGCAGATTTAATGAGATAACAAGCGTATGGGAAATCGATATTCGTATTTATTATTGCATTTTAATTAAATAAAAGATGGAATCTCATGAACTAGTGTAACACCCGTGCATTTTACGGGATTTGTAAAAATAAATACGAATTATATATTTTCGGAAACATATTTAAACCATAGCCACAAATTGTCCAACTCTAATTATTAAAAACTTTTTTAAAACAGTTTCCTTGTTCCCCTCGTGTTACGGGGGATTTGCACACAATTTGCATCAATTTCTAAATATATTCTATGTAAAACCGTTATTGTTTTTACGTTCATTTTGGGATGTTTATGAAAAGATAACATATTCCCACCTGGTCATATCCTACTAATTACACACTTATGACTTTCATTTTAAATGTTGTAGAACTTCTTTGTAAACTACATTTTTCTACTCTTGACTCTCGAGATGGTCACGTAAAGTTGACCATGACTAAATACCTGCCTTGGCAGATACAGGCCAACATATGAGAGCATTTGTCACTCTATAGCCATCCTCTCCGTAAGGAAACAACAATGAATATTGCATTGGATGATACGAAGGGTGCAGCTCACTAATACATTTCAGAAACCTAGACCGAGTCTCTATAATTACATCCCTTTTTTCAAAGGACTTATCAAAGTCACCAGGAATAAGTGCTACAACCTCGGGAGCTATAGGTAGATTGTTTGTTCGACCGTCTGATTGTCGTCCTCCAATGAGTTGTAGTTTAAGATTGACTTGATGATCTGATTGGTAACGTTCCCGTACACTTTGAAATGATTTTACCAAAGGGTTATATTCATCAAGCATAATTCTAATATCATTTACAATGCTGGCATTCAACCCATTAGACTCTGTTCTGGAGCTATTACTGAAAAAGATAAGCATTTATATCGTACATTAACCATGCGAATAAAATTGAATATGCATTCAACAGAATTTATCCGGATTATTAATTTAATCAATGTTCTTATAGATAAATTTAAGGCACACCTTACATATTCTGTATCTATTAATATATTTATCTGGATTGACAATAAATTTATTGGTATAGAGCGGAATATAATGTAATTTTCTCACCTCATAGACTTAATCTATGTCTCATGTTCAGTATCGTATATGTAGAGTTGGGAGAATTTAAGTGATGATCTAGACCTTGGAAGCAAACTTCCAATCATGTGGTAGTTTGTACCCTTTAACTTGAAAACATATGGAACATTTCCCTTGAAACTATATTTCTTATGATATAAGTCATAAGTAAGAATCAAGATCACTTCTTATAAAAGAGACAGAAAACCTAATAATAAAAAGAGACAGACAACTAAGAAACTCATTTTCTTATGCATTATATAAGTTATAAATAAAAATCAATATCACTCTTTACAACAGACAACTAACCTAATAAAAAAGAGAGAGAGAACTGACCTATAAGAAATTATTTCTGAGGGATTATTATTTTAGACATAACTAAATCTCGAAATTCTAACAAATAATAACAAAATAAAGGAGCATACAAAAAAATTAAAATTATAATACTGCAACTGATATATAGATTAATAAATTAATATCTAAAGCAATATCTATTAAGAAACTATATTTCTTATGAAATATATATAAGTCATAAATGTAAAAATCAATACCACTTCTTACAAAAGAGACAGACAACCTAATAATAAAAAGAGACAGACAAATAACCTTACAAAAAAATTAAATTCTGATACATCACTTACTTTATATTAGTAATTAATTACGTATTATATAAAAATATAACCAAAAACTCAAAAATAGTTCAAAATAAGATCATATCAAAGACTCGAGAAATCAATATATATTAAGAAACTATATTTCTTATGAAATATATATAAGTCATAAGTAAGAATGAAGACCACTTCTTACAAAAGAGACAGAAAACCTAATAATAAAAAGAGACAGACAACTAACCATATAAAAAAAATAAAGTTCTGATTCAGCAACTCATATATACATCACTTACTTTATATTAGTTATTATTCACAGATTATATAAGAATATAACCAAATACTCACAAAAAGTTCGGAATAAGATCATATCAAAGACTACAACTTATGTATTCATCAAACCAAGGAAAACAGACAACTAACCTAAAAGAAATTGATTCAGATGCATTAAATAAGACATAACTAAAACTCAAAATTCAAATAAATAATAAAAATAATTAAAAAATAGAGGAGCATACAAAAATATTAAATTTATGATTTAGCAACTCATATATACATCACTTACTTTATATTAGTAATTACTCACGAATTATATAAAAATACAACCTAAAAATCAGAAATAGTTCAAAATAAGATCATATCAAAGATCGAGAATACAAGATTTAATTTCATCACAAAGTCAGCTTATATATACATCTAGAGGTGTCCAGCGGTTTGTACAAACCGGCCAAACCGTCGGTTCGAACCGGCGGTCAACGGTTCGGTTAACCGTTGATCACGGTTCGAACCGGAACCGGGACTGCCAATAAGGCGGTTTGGTTACGGTTTGAGCATTTCTCAAACCGTGAACCGGCGGTTCAAACCGCCGGTTTGTCTTTTTTTTTTTTTTTAAATTTCTTATATATTCATAAATATTCATTTTTTAAGTCATTTTTTAACACCAAACTCATTTGATATTTTGAATTGGTGATCAATAAGAAAAATATCTTATCTTATAAGCAATAGCCACACGATCGCGATAGAGAACTTAAAATTTTCACAATTCAATAAAATTGTAATAACTTATATCTTTCACCCTCTCTAGAGTAAGTATTACGAGAAAATTATGTGAACTTTGATTTTAAGGTTGAGGAGTTACAGTTTAATATATACATTATTTCAATTATTTAAAGTCCTAATTTCAAATTTTAAAATTGAATATTTGAAAATTATTAATTCTTTTTGAATTTATTAAAAGTATTATTTATATTTTCTCACTTAATAGAGATATTAATTGTTTTTACAATTCAATAAAATTGTGATAACTTATATCTTTCACCATCTCTAGAGTAAGTATTACGAGAGAATTATCTGTACTTTGATTTTAAGGTTGAGGATTTACAATTTAATATATACATTCAATTATTTTAAAATCCTAATTTTAAATTTTAAAATTGAATATTTGAAAATTATTAATTCTTTCTGAATTTATTAAAAGTATTATTTATATTTTCTCACTTAAATTCAAGATTTCAAATATTCTAATATAAATTTTTATTTTAACTTCAAATATTTTAAATGATTCAATTTCTTTTTAATTAATTCAATATTTTAAATTGTTAGTTCTATTTTCTCACTTAACCTCATACATTTAAATATATATATATGTAATAGAAAAATAAAAAAATCTAACCTTAAAATTTCCAAATATTCTAATTAAAATCTCTTATTTTAACTTATAATATTTTAAATAGTTCAAGTTTAATTTCTTTTTAATTTTTTTGAATTAATTCAAAATGTTATTAATATTTTATCACTTAACCTCACAAATTTTTTTTAATAAAATTAAAAATAAACATAGGGAAAAAACTAAAATATATAAACTTTAAAAGTTAAAAATTCAAAAAAAAAAAAACGGTTCAAACCGGCCAATCGAACCGTGAACTGGCGGTTCACAAAACCGCCGGCAACCGGCCGGTTTCACGGTTCGGTTGGGGTTTGAGGTTTTTGGCCAATTCAAACCGGCAATTCGAACCGTTTGAACACGTCTATATACATCAAACCTTCAATTCGAAAAAAAAGAAAGGAAAACAAACCAATAAATTCAAAAAACAAAATTAAAATTACCTTATCATCCATTAGTATGAGCTCGATGGTTTTCTTGTCTTCGGGATTGTTCTGCGGGTGCGTGTACCACATTCGTTCACATCGGACCTTAATTTTCCAAGTTTCCTCCTCTGGAGTAATTTGAGAAACTCCAAAAGAAGGATTGCTCGCCATGGATTATACTGCAGATGTTAAATTGAAGACTTAGAGCTGGGAAACAGAGTTTGTGGATACGGTGTATACTCAGAATATAGGGTGAACCAACCAATATTGGGGATATATAGATTTATAGGGTGGTTCAAGGGAGTATGAATATGATCTTAGTTTAGGTTTGTTTTGTTAATTATATTATTAAGACTCTTATTATTTGGTTATTTATTAGGATTTTATTTTAGGTTTGTTTGATTAATTATATTGTTAGGACTCATATTTTTATTAGGCTATTTATTTTAGGTAGTTTTATTGATTATATTATTGAGGTTATTATAATATGTTAAGGTAACCTGAATTTTAAGTTGTTTTATTAAATTATGTTCCTTATTTTTAAATTTCATATTATTAGGATTTTATTTTAGGAAAACACCGTGCACAACATTCTGGGTTTTACAAACTTCTGATACTAATAATAATTGTATCTGAAGTACTCTATTTTATATAAAACGGAATAAAAGGTATTAAATAAGAGGTTTAATTTAACATGAATTCAATAATATATAAATAATTATATTATTGAATTATAAAAAGGTAAGACTCATAACATTAGGTTATTTATTTTAGATTATTTTATTAATTATATTATTGGATTTAGTATAATATGATAAGATAATTAGTATATTATTAGATTATTTTTTTCTTCATATTATTATAATTTTATTTTAGGTGGTTTAAGTTTTATTTTAGGTTGTTTTATTAATTATATTATTGAGTTATTATAATATGATAAGGTAATTAGTATATTACTAGTTTAACACCCGTGTATTACACGGGATTTATAAAAAAAATTGTGAAAATTATAAAATTTTAAATTTTAAATAAAAAATTGAAAGGATGTGTTCTCTACCCGTGCCATGTTCAATTTATTAATTATTACAATTATTAATTAATATTATATTTTAATATTTAGATTAAATTTATTAATAATTATATTTACATACTTGTAGAAATTCAAAAGATATCACAGTTTCAACCCATCTCTAATACATATTAATTAATTATTATTAACTCATTTTATATTTTTATGTTTAGATTAATTTTGTTAATAATAATAGTTACATACTATGTTGAAAAATTCAAAAGGTGTCATACTCTGAAACCTTCTCACATTGTGTTATTGTCTAATAAATATTAATTAATTATTATTATATAATTTTATTTTATTTTATATTTAAATTGAATTCATATACAAATATTTAGTTACATGTTCCAATTATTGCAAATATATCGTAATTTACCTATAAAAATATTTAAAATTTCAAAAAAAAAATATTTTAACTTTAGTTGTAAATATAATTTATTTAATTATTTTCATAAATAAGTTTTTTTTTGCATTAATATAAATTTGCTTAACACCCATGTATTACACGGGACTTATCAAAAGATAAAATATAAAAGATATTTGTCATAATTACTGAATTTTAAATCTAAAATTAAAAATTAAAATATTGTATTCTCAACCTGTGATTTTTATTAATTATTATAAATATTAAATAGTTTTTTATTTGATTTTTAAATTAAATTCATTAATAATCTTAGTTACATACTTACAAAAATTCAAAAGGCGTCACATTCTAAACCCGTGTCTAATATCTATTTTATTAATTATTATTATTATTAAATTATTTTATATATTAATATTTAGAATAAATTTGTTAATAATTATCAGTTACATACTTTGAAATATTCAAATGATGTCATACTCTCAACCCGTGTCGTATTGTACTGATGTCTAATCAATGTTTATTAATTATTAGATATAATTTAATATTTTTATATTTAAATTTAATACATTACTAATATTTAGTTACATACTTAGATTATTGTAAATAAATCATATCTTACCTATATAGAATATTTGAAACTCCAAAATTTAAAATTATTTTAAATTCTATTATCAATAAAACTTATTTAGTTATTTTTAATAAAGTTTTTATTGTAATTAAAATTGTTTTATATTTAGTTTGTTTTTTAATTAAAATAACTAATTTAGATCTTATCTACTAATTATATATGACTTATTTATATTTTTATATTAGGAGAATCAAAGGAAACTATTGAATAAGGAAAAATATAATAAAAGAACTAAATTAGGTAAGATACAATAAAAAGAAACGTATTAAATTAGGTAGGATACAATAAAAAGAAAAATATTAAATTAGGTAAATATTAGGCTCGGATGACACATAAGCAAACAAAGCACCAGAATTTTTTATTTGGCAAACGAAGCATACGAAACAGACACATACATTAGGAAAATTTTGCATTAATATATAGGAATGATTAGATTATGATTCTTATTTTATTAATTAGATATTATTTACATTTTATTTTAGGAAAACACCGCATAGCAAATTGGATTTTATTAGAATTTCAGACATTGTATAGTGTTTAAAGGAATTGCTTAGTCAAACCAATTCCTGACACTAAACCTAAGTCTGACTTAGATTAATTAAGAAGAAATTGTTAATACATATTCAGTCACAACGACATCATTTAAATATTCTATGCCCAAATTTTGTAACTTTATCCTATTTAATTAATATACAAAAAGTTTGATGAAAAGCTAAGACTTTAGGCTATTTAATTATAGATTGTTTTATTAATTATAATTATGAAAAGGTAAGACTCATATTATTAGATAATTTAATTTAGATTCTTTTATTAATTATATTATTGAGGTGAATATAATAAGATAAGGTAATTAGTATATTATTAGTTTATATTTCTTATTTTTTATTTCATATCATTATAATTTTATTTTAGGTTGTTTAATAATGATATTATTGAATTATGAAAAGGTAAGTAGTATATTATTAGGACAATAAATCATAATTTTCATAATTTATTAATATATAATAAGAAAATATAGTGAGGCTTGGATGACAAGTAAGCAACCGAATCACCATAATTTTTTATTTCTCAAACGAAGCATACGAAGCAGACACATAGGATAGGAGGATTTTTCATTAATATATACGGGAGATATATATGAAGTGTTGGTATATCATGCACTTGTACGAATATTGTATTTGATGGTGAATATGAAGTGGTGGATGGTGTATAAAATTATAAATTCATATTTATTCCATATATCTTGTATATTTATCATATGTGATTAATATACAACTGATAAGTTATTAATATATAAAATTAAGGAATGTAAATATTTGACCAACACACCTTCAATCAAGTAATAATATTCATATTTAATTTATACCCTTCTTTTCCTTTAGTTATCTTACTAGTTTACCACCGGCATGTTATGCGAAATTTGAAAAAGAGTAATAGTTATTAAAAAATACTAAAAGAATAATATTAAAAATGGTACATGCAAATAGTATTTACGAAAAGGTTGTTTTTCACAATAAATAATTCTTACACACAAACAAAACATTATTTTTTCTACTTACAGTTAGACTGGTTTTCACAATAAAGAATTTTCAAGTTTTTTTTTGTTTTTTTAAAAATTCTTCAGGCGTAATGAATATATGCGGTTTCATTTGCAGTAAAAATATCTCGGACGCTGGAGTTAAATAAAAG
>BMAC01000012.1:551410-592976 GCA_014905375.1 Phtheirospermum japonicum
ACCCTGGTTTTCCACAATAAAGATTTTCAAGTTTTTTTTGTTTTTTTTTTTTTTTTTACCGTGAGTCATGGAATTAGTTGTAAAGTTATATCAAAATACCGTTAAACTTGACGGGGGAAACCCGTAGAAAATCGAGTTTTGAATAAATGTAAAACATACAACACCCGCTTGTCACATGTGAATACTGTGATATAAAAAAATTAAAATTTAAAAAGACATTGTACGTCTAACTGGTAGAATGTGTGAATATTATTTTATTATATATATATATATATATATATTTGCATAAGACACTAATTTGTTCGTATAAATATATAATTTGTGTATCAGTTCATTATATTGGGATTAGACAGAGAGATTAGAATATATTTAATATTTATTTTCTTGGGCGTAATAATTTTGTTATTATTGTTTTTTTTTATTTATTTTATCATTTTTGTTTCCTTTGTTTTCTTCTTCTTCTTTCTTTATTCTTTTTTTTTGTTTGGTATAATAATAGTTTTTCATATATATTTTTAATGTTATTTAAAATTCATTATATTAGGAGTGGATAAATGAATTTAATTTTATATTTATTTCTCTTTTGTAATGATTTTATAACTTGTGTTTTTTTAAATAAATATTTAAAATTCTAATTAAATTATTTCAACTTTTATTATAATAAAAATTAATTCAACTTATATAGATTTTTTGTAATTAGATATAACTTATTTATATTTTTATATTAAAAGAATAAAAGTAAAATATTGAATTAGGTAAAAATATATTAAAGAAGACATTAAATTAGGTAACATGTAATAAAATAGAATTATTGAATTAGGCAAAATATATATATTAGGAAAATATTAAATTAGGTAAAATATCATAACAAAGAAATACTAGATTAGGTAAATATTAGGCTCGAAAAACACCGAAGCACCACAATCTTTTCCAAAGATAACGAAGCGTGGGAAGCAGACACATAGAATACGAGGATTTTGCATTAATATATAGGGGAGATTACCATAAAAAATTTTATATTTTATAAAATAAGCGAGGATAAAACTGGAATAAAGTGGTAAAATGTTCTAAAAAGACATTTATTTTAAAACGGAGGGAGTATATAATTGGTGGGTAATGAAAGTGAGTTCATATTTAGAGCATCTCTAATGGGATGTCATAAATATTTTGCCACATAAGCTCAAAATTCTTATGTGGCAAAAAAAATATATAGATAATGTCTAGCACACCATCTACATCTATATGGTGTGCTAGACATTGTCTATTTAACTATTTACCTTATTTATTCATCCATTAATATTCATTAATTTATTTCTCTCTCCTCTCCACCAATAGTAGTTAAGTATTTTACACAATTCACATTTACCATTGGAGAATATTTTTAAATAATGATATTGTATTTGTCATGTCATTAGGAATTCACATTGTCCCATTGGAGATTCTCTCTTCCCACATCTCTTGTGCATACGGTGATTAATGTGCAAGATTACAAATTTATGATGATCCAATTATTTTGCGAAATGATGCCGCACGCTTGGTACCCCCTCTTCCAGGTCCATCACAAGGAAAACGAAAATCAAGATTTTCCATTTATGCGTTGGAGAGATCGTTTCTTATTTTGTGTCAAAGCAATTTATAAAGATGCCGATTATTTTTCTTTTTGTATATTTTCATCTTTTTTCTCCTAACTTTATCACATCTCAATCTCCTTTAAATCTTAAGAATTTCATCAAAAATTAATTTTACGGTATAAATGCTTATGACATTCCCCTCTATGCTTTGCGGTAATGATTCCTCTAGCAATTTGACTGAATTTGCTAAGTAGACTTTTGTTTCCCGAGGGTTAAAATCCCTTTCTCTCCGTACCTTCACTTAATAAACCCAATAACACAAGATATGTAAGAAAATGAAAAATTGATATCATTAGAATGTATTTAATTGCTTAATGATATTGTTTCCTGGAAGCTACATGAATACTAAGTAATTTATTACTTATATGGGTCAAACAAGTATTAACGGGAAGATTCTATTTTCAAATAGTTTTCTTATATATTCTTATTAATTATAAAATAAATTTATGTTTATCTCTCTCACTTGCAGGTGTAGTTACAAACTCAGGAAGGAGAGAGAAAATAAATAGATATGAAAAGTCAAGATTCTAACATGCAGAATTTGGAAGATTAGCAAGAATCATAGATGAATTCAGAAAGTTTTCAATATGAAAAGTTTGTGTTGCTGCACAAAAGCCATAGAGCCCTATAAAATCTGAATTCTATACAGGAAAATATGAGAAGAATGAAATAGAGGATTGCAGTATCTACAAGACAATATCCGACAAGGACAGAAAAACTTGAATATGAAAAGTCTCATGTTCCTATGTGAAAAATCCAGAAACTAATTTATGAAGATTTACATATCAAATCGATTTGAAATCTATGGAAACTAAATCCTATAGGAATTCTACTCACTAGGAAGGTAGTTTGCTAAAGTCCAGCTCAAATCACGGCCCATGAAGGTATACGCCGCCTTGAAGAGACCGACTTATGAGTTGTATATGTAGTCGATAGGTCTCATTGTGCACAACACGAGTTTTATACTTATAGAGAATATTTTATAATACTCGAAAGCTTATTTCTGTTATATTTCATAGTTAGATTCAAGATTTTTGTCTATGTTTCTAATCGCTGGAATAATGAGACATAATATTTCTTTATTAATTCGATGCTTGGGATGAACATCTCTTCAACACAGGAGGGAGTCCATAGAGTGCGGTAGAAGTCTAAGTGTTACTAGAAATTAGAGAAAATAGTTAGTATAATGTTGGTTCATCTAGGATGAGTCTTATTCATATAATTGCAAGCTGTGCTAGCGGGAGGCAGTGACTATTCAAATGAAATAGTTTTGACAAAAAGTGGGATGCTTTTCCGTGAAAAAAAATTATTACTATTTATTGTTTTCGCTTTATTGTATGTGTGGGGCAAAAGTAAAAATGTCGTTGTCAATACATGTGTGGCCAATGGCCATGCTCCACGTGTTTCAAATCAGTTTCAGTTTAATTTTACGAAGAGCTTTATATGGGGTGATATGCAAAAAAACATAGCAACTTTTGTTGTGCTAATATACGCTGCCAGTTTTTTATTATGATTTGGTAGAGTACGCTACACGTATAAACAAAAGAGTCGAATATTGATTTGTTACTAACATTTAGTTTATAGTGACTTTAATTAATGTATAGTGAATTTTGAGTACACCACGCAAAATGGGCCGATTGAATAAAGTAAAGGGCATATCTGTAATTTAACTTCACGTGTAACTTGCACCAAGCAGATTATATATATTAATCACAGATCAATTAACATAAAATATAAATTAAACAAAATATTCACTTGCCGATTACCACAACATTTGAAAACAACCACCACACACTCTTTAAGAATTTTTAAAACCACCATCACATTTTGAGAAAAATAATTAAAATCCATTAATGAAGGGACAAAACCTCACGGCCAGCGCCTTACACTACGCCATCACCGACTTCAACCCCAACCAATCACAACACCAACCGATTACAACATGTATATTAAAATATAAATATTAATTAAACACAACTTGCCGATTACCACGGAGTTTCAAAACCACTAACACAAACATTATAAAACTTTTCAAATATGAAATATTTATAATTCAACCCTAATTTTTAAAAACCCTCAAAAAATTAAACTCTAATTATACGATAATATCTAAACTAAACCTTAATTATAAAAAACCCTAAATTATACTCTAATTATATATTAATACCTGAATTTTACACCAATTATATAATTATTTCATATAATTTCTGAAAATTAAAAATCTTAATTCACAAAACAATTCAAAAAAATTACAAAAAAGAGAGAGAGAGAGAGAAAGATGGACCTTGTGGGCGGCGACTGGCTGCGGAGGGCGGGCGGCTGGGCGACGACGGGGATGGGCTGGGTGGCATCGGCTTTGGGGTTGGGCGGCATCGGGCTGGCAGGCGGTGCGGGGCGGGCTGGGCTATTGGGCGTTGGCCATTTTTTTTCTTTTTCTTTCTTTTGTTCAATCTGCTTATGAAAGCAGATTAGGTCTGCTTTAAAACAAATATGCTGACGGGCACGAAATCCGTCCGTATTTTTTTATTTTTTTTAGGGGAAATTGTCAAATTGTCCCCCAGGTGGAGGTCCAATTGTCAATTAGTCCTGCATCAAATTTTAAGTCAAATAGTACCTACTTTTTGCCAAATAGTCCAAAATTGTGATATAAATATAACAAAATCCCCTTACTATTAAAATAACTAATAATAATAAAAATAGTAATAATAAATAATAATAATAATAATAATAATAATAATAATAAATTGGGGGCCACCTGCCGCCGCCAGCCGGAAAACTTTCCGGCCGCCGGAATTTTTTTTCGGTCACATTTTCTTTTCCTGATCATCTGAAAATATTTTCCGGCCACCAGAAAATTTTTCGGCGGCCGAAATTTATTTCGACTTTTTTTTTCTGCCCAAAATTTCTTACTGTATGTCTGAATTTCTTACTACATATCCATGGAGTCAGTGCAGTCAGTTTTTTTTTTCAACCCAGATATTTTCTTACTATATGTCTGGATTTTTACTATATGTATGTATTTCTTACTATATGTGCAAATATTTCTTACTATATGTCCAAATATTTTTTACTTAATGTCCAAAAAATAATTTCGATCACCGTAAATATTTCTTACTATATGTCCGAATTTCTTACTATATGTAACAGATTTTTTATTTAATGTCCGAAAATTCATACTTGATGACAAAAAGTATTTTATTTGATTGCAAAAGTTTCTTACTTTGATGTGCAAATGTTGTTATGTATTTTTTACTTATTACACACTTTTATTTTGCCAAAAAAAAAATAGAAAAGAAAATTCTTGCTTAATAGCAAATTATTATTATGTATTTTCTTATTTAATACAAATTATATATTATTTTATAGTGAAATTTCATACTTCATATTCAAAAAATTAATAAAGTTTCTTAATTTATATCCTTTAAAATAAGAAATTTTGTTATTTTATATTCGAAAAAGTAGGAAAAATTCTTATTTTATAGTGAAATTTCTTACTTTATTTTCTAAAATAAAGATATTTTTACTTTATGTTCAAAAAAAAAAATCTTACTTATAGTGAAAATCTCATATTTTATGTATAAAAAAGTAAGAAAACTTCTTATTAAAAATTTCTTACTTTATAGTGAGATTTCTAACTTTATATTTGATGGACCAAAAAAAAAAATCTCGCCGGAAAAATTTCCGACGGCGGCAGGCGGCGGTGGGGGTGGCCGACGGGAGGTGGTGGAGTATTGTTTATTGATATTATTATTATAATATTATTATTATGAGGGGTAACCTTGTAATTGTATATTTATGGTTGGACTATTTGACATTTTGTATAATTATTCAAAGTATTTGACAAAAATATTTTTCCTATGTAATATTTGGCAATTGCCCCTTTTTTTTAATATTGCTGACGGGCTTATACCCGTCAGTATTTTTTTTAATATTGCTGACGGGCTGGTGTCCGTCAGCAAAAGAGCCCGTCAGCAAACACGTTGTTGAATTAAAATGCTGACGGCTTGCTGATGAGTAACTGATGGGATGCTCGCTGACGGCCTTTGCCCATCAGCAAATTCCGCCCGTCAGCGGCCGTCAGCAATTATCTGCCCATCAGCAAAATCCGTCAACATTCGCCTATTTTTTGATAGTGATATTATAATGTTCAAATTAAACTCGTTACTAGTATTATTTACATACTTAGAATGAGTCAAAAGTTATCACATTCTCAACTCATATCTAAAATCTATCAATTATTATTACTATCATTATTATTCAATATTTTTATATTTTAATTTTTAGATTAAACTTGTTAATAATTTAGTCACATCCTTAGAAAATTTCAAAATATGTCATATTCTCAATTCGTATCGTATTGTACCAGTGTATAATCAAATTTTATTAATTATTATTATATAGTTGTATATTTTTTATGGTTACATTAAATCCATTAATAATATTTACTTACATACTTATATTATTGAAAATAACTCATAATTAACTTATATTTTATATTTGAAATTTGAAGAATAAAATTATTTTTAGAAGAATAAAAGGAAATATAGAATAGGCAAATATTATAAAAAAAAATTAAATTAGACAAATATAATAAAAGAAGAATATTAAGTTAGACAAAAAAGAAAATATACTAAATTAAGTAGAAATTAGAATTCATATATTTTAGTAAGTTTTCAAACCTCAAAATTTCGTCAAACAAGCATCCGAACCACCATAAAATAATAAATCGTCATGAAGTTTACTAGATATACACGTAAAATAGAGAATAATTCGTTTAGTAGATGGTATATATAGGGAGAGAGAGAGAGAGGTCGGGTTTAAGAATATTGTTTAGTATACAAGTCATAGTAGAATAGTGGGAAAAATCATCGGTAGAGTTTAAAATTTATAAATGCATGTCCGATAACTTAGTCTTAGGGGTCTCTTGGTTGAGCGGTTCGAAGGAGATGATAGCTTATTCATCCCCAAGCATTTTCTTTGTACCACTTGATAAAAGGTTTTTAATCAACTTCTGATAGCAGATTAGACCTAGAGCCTCGTTTCGGAAAAAAGCTTCGTAGTGTTTTTTTAATCAGTTGGTCAGAGAAGATTTCCATTTATATTATTTTTCTTTATAAAATATTATTTATGCTCATATATTATCTTATAGTTGTACATCATATTACTTTTAGACATGATGAAATATTATTTATCAAAATAATTGTTTTAGTATCATTGTTTATAACTTTTAGGAAGTTTTCATTTATTATTCCAAAAATTTATAAAATATTATTATTGTATACTAACATATTATTTTATAGTTCTATATGAATATTATTTTTATACATACTGTTTTTATTTATTTATTGATATAATTATTTTGGTATCGTTATTTTTTTTAATTTTAAAATATTTTTAGAATGTTTTTATTTAATTCTAAATTTATTTATTATTAATTTTATATTTCTTATGTATATTATTTTTTATATCTATCAATTATATATATATAATGAATAACTAATATGTAATCAACTATTTGATTAAATAATATTTTACAGTTGGATATCAACTACCAATCAACTATCCGCAACCAACAATTAAATTTTCAACAATAATGCTACATGGAGCGAATTGCTCCGAAACAACAGAGATGAAAAGGTAAATTCAAATGCATAATTAAGGATTTTTGGTAGTTATATTATTTTATTAATTTTGTATTTAAATTTTTGCCCTTCTTGATTATGATAGAAAGAATTAAATTTGGATCAGACAACTGTTAAGAAAATCTATTAAATTTGTCATTCTTGGTTTCCTTATGCGTAGGCATGAGTATGGGAAATAATAAATCCATAAATTAAATAAAAAGGAGTAATATTTAATAACAATTATAATCTTACTACAATATATAAGTTAAATAATAGTGTAAAAATATTTACTTTCTTTTCATATCAACTATATAATATATTTTTCCAAATAGTACGATATGTATGATAACATTATAAATCAAAATATTTATTTAATAAATCTGTATAAAATTCATAAAAATTATGAAGTAGTTAAATAGAAAATATATTTTAATTCTAAAAATTATTTAATATATTTAAAATAAAAAAACCTAAACCATAGAAAATTGTATAAAATAATATAAAATATTTCAAAATTAGATTAAAAAAAATATAATAGTTATAATGAAACTGGTAGAAAATTATGGGGATAATTTTTTTCCCCCAATATATGCGTTTTTTTTCACTTTACTTCCCAAAGTATTTTTTGTTCCACTTTGCCCCCTTATGTACAATAATTTTCGATGTTGCCCCCCAAACTTTATTTCCAGCGGAATATTCCTTCTACATTCCATCGACGGGCAGCTGGGGGGCAAAGTGAAAGAATCTTATAGTTTGGGGGGTAAAGTGCAAAAAATCTTATAGTTTGGGGGCAAATTGAAATAATATAAATATTAAGTTTTTGTTTTAAAATTTTATATTTGAAAAGGATATATAATTTTTATCTTATACTCACACACACACACAAAGTTGTCAATACAATTCCAATTTAATAAAAAAACCCCATAAATTTCCAATTAATATTTATAATTTTCTAAATATAAATATTGTCAATACATCTTTTATATTATTAATTATTAAACACATGACTAAGTATTATGTAAATTATTATGATACGAAAAATAAAATTATCATTAAATATTATTATTTGTATAAAAAGTGTGATTAAGTACTATATTACTCATGAGTACATTAATTATTTATACAAGATTATTATTATCGAATGATTAATATAATTAAAGTCTTATAATATCAAGATTTTAATTATATTAATCATTCGATAATTATAATCTTATATAATAATATACTCATGATTAATTTAGTATTTAATCACACTTTTTATACAAATAATAATATCGAAAGATAATTTTATTTTTCGTATCATAATATTATAATGCATATACAAAATACACCTTTATTTTATTTTGTTCAATCATAATACATAATAATATATTATTATATTGCTTAAACTAATAATGTACATAATACTTAGTCATGTGTTTCATATTTAATAATATAAAAGATGTATTGACAATATTTATATTTAGAAAATTATAAATATTAATTGGAAATTTATGTTTTTTTTTTAAAATTAGAATTGTATTGACAACTTTGTGTGYGTGTGAGTATAAGATAAAAATTATATATCTTTTTAAAATATAAAATTTTAAACAAAAATTTAATATTTATATTATTTAAACTTGCCCCCCAAACTATAAGATTTTTTTGCACTTTACCCCCCAAACTATAAGATTCTTTCACTTTGCCCCCAGCTGCCCGTTGATGGAATCTAGAAGGAATATTCTGCCGGAAATAAAGTTTGGGGGGCAATGTCGAAAGTTATTGTACATCATGGGGCAAAATGAAACAAAAAATATTTTGGGGGGCAAACTGAAGAAAACTGCATACATTGAGGGACAAAAAAAAGTATCCCAAAATTATGTAAGTGTGTCTTTAACTCGCAGATCAATATAATTTCATAGAAATACACAATTCAATGAATTCGATGATAAATTATATGAAATTGAGGATACTAGAGTATTATAGAATTCAAATTGATGAACATATGATTTAGTGGAATCCATATAATTCAAGATTGCGAATACAAGTGAATGTATTTTTTAAAATCTATGCAATGCCATAAATAATTATTTAATCAAAGAATTAAAATATTCTATTATAACTATTAAATTAGCGAATTCATCATTTGTTATTGTTATTCTATAATAGAGTTTGTTTATATTTTTTATATCATAAAAGTGTATAAATATATTTATATTTGCATTAACTCACAATTTACTATTGATGATTAATTATTTTATTATTAGACTTATTAAATGATTATTTAGTTTTACAATCATGTAACCGATTTTTTTATTTTTAATTATATACGTATAATACTAAATTGAACGTAATTACTTTTAAATTACTATATATTGAGTTTACAATACGTTGTTAATAATAAAGAATAAACTAGTGATATTTATATATTGAGTAAAATATTATTTATATGTATATTTTAACAGTTAATATATTATGAGGTTATTATATAGTAGAATAATTACTTGGGATAAGAGCTATGTTATATTCAAAATTATTTCAATGACACATTAACAATAATAATGAAAAATATACTAGTAATACTTTATATATTCAATGAAGATATAACTTAGATTTCTATAAAAAAAAATATGCCGGTAATACTTACTATTATGCTTCAGTTAAAGTTATACATTTTATATATTCAATGAAAATATAAATCACATATATTTTAAAAAATTTAAAAATAAATCTCAAAATATTTTAGAATTAGACAAAAATATAGTTAGAATATAAATATTTATTCTACTATCAAATTTATTAAATAACTATTTCAAATTTTATATTTTAAAATTAAAAGATTACCAAAAATATCGGAAATATTACCAAATATTATATATATTTTGAAATAAAATAAAAATATAATAAGTTATAATGAAATTGACTGGAATTATGTAAGTGTATCCTTATAACTCCCAAATCCATAGAAATTCACCATTTAATAAATTTCGTGAGAATTTGCATGAAATTGAGTATACTTGAATTTTATAGAATTCAACGAATTCTAAACTGAACAGTTGATTTTTTTTGAAATCCATAAAAAATCTTATATTGAGTATAAAATTGAATTGGATTTTTAAATCCATACAATGCACATAAATAATTATTTAGTAAGAGAAATGAAAATTGTTCAACTACACCTATTGTATTAGATGATTTATTATTTAATTTTTTTATGAATCATATAATTCTGATTTGATTACTTTACATCAAACAAGTGTATATATGTAATTATATTTGTATTATCTTGAAACTTAAAATTGATAAACAAGATTTTACATCAAACAAGTGTATATATGTAATTATATTTGTATTATCTTGAAATTTAATATTGATAAATAAGTGTGTATATGTAATTATATTTGTATTAAATCGAATACGTGTGTATTCATATTCGTATTCTTTAATAATTCGAATCGAAATGAAAACTAAATTTGAATTCGGGTCGATGAAATCGAATTGATTACCGAACCAAATCAAAAGGTTTGATTCATTTACAACCCTACATGTAGTTGATTTGTAGTCTTATTTTGATTGCTAATAGTCTTGATTAAAAAAAAGTGTTCATTTTTTTAAATAATATGTATATTGTGATTATCTTATTTTCTTTGACACCTTGAGAATCATTACCTGATAGTTTTATTAAACCGTCATGATAGATGCATTGGTTTATATTAAAATACGTGAATTAAAATTATAATTATCAATGTTGTTAGTTGAACAATTACTATAGCAATAGTTGTTTTAGAAATTTCTATTTTCTGACTTTTTTTGTAAAGTTTTAGGAATATTATTTTTACCAGAAAATTATTGTTTTAGAGAATTTTTTTTTTTTTATAAATATTACGTTAGACTTAATTTGATTATTAAATTTTTTATTAAATACATAATATACTATCAAATTAATATTAACAATTATTATAAATTAAATAAAAAGAACAAAAAAATTATGAATATTTGACATTTGTTTTGATTATTGAAATCTTCATTAACTACATATTATACTATCAAATTAATACTTACAATACTTATAAAAAAAGATAAACCAATACATCATAATAAAATAGCCAATACAAAAAAGAAGATAAAACATGAATTATCTTTAAAATCTAAGGTTGTTTTAAAATTCCAAGAATTAATTTAAATTAGAAAGGAAAAAAACATGAATTATTTTTTAAAACTAGAATTCATTTTAAAAATTTGCATATTATAAAAACCTATTTATAGATAAGATTAAATCTAAAAAAAAATAAGAAGAAGGAAGATTATACCTATTTCTAAATAGATTAAACCTATTTATAATAATTATATATAAAGATATGAATAAGAAGAAGGATAAAGACGACTAAAAAATTTAAAAAATAAAAATAAAAAAAAATGATATGTCTCTTTTGAAACCCTCAATTATAATTTTCAATTTAATTTTTGAAAATCACAAATTTTCTCCATATTTATTTTAATTTATCATAACAAAAGGTGAGAGAAAGATTTGAGTTCACATTTATTAACTTACTATATTTATCAATATATTTTAGTCTAAAATATGTAAGAATAATTAAGTAATTTAATATAATTATAATATAATTTTAAGTTATTGTTATGAAGTAAATTGCTCCACCGGTCATCATCATCATTTTAACCAAGCATAAGTTAGGCCACACTTGATTTCCAAGTGACCATAGTAGTTGCTTTGCATAATTATTAGGCAGCTTTGAAATCATTTTCCATAGTAAATGGCTCCAACTCCGAGACTGACGTTTCCTAACTAGTCAAAAGTAATTGGATAATTTTCCATTAAATTGGGTTTATGTCTCACGCCCACGCATTGTGATTCACATAGAAAAAACTTGTTGCTAGTTAATGACTAGTGTATTTAAATTGTGTAAGAGTAGGTCTTGGGTGAGACCGGTCTCATAGAATGAGACCATATTTTACCATTTTAATAAACTGACCCGCGACTCACTTACCACCCAAGAACCCGCCCGCTCACCCATGTGATAATACTTGGTGTACTGACCCTCTTTCACACGCGCCAATTCTTCAGAAATAGAAAACCCTCGCATCACAAATATCTCCAAAATCTTCACTGTGGATCTCCAAATTGCCACAATTGAATTGGAAAACAACAAGCAGAGCCCTTGCTTCTTACACAAACTTGAAGCTTCCCTGCTAATTGATTCCAGTGAATGCCAAAATCGAAGATATATTAATTATCGTCGCCGCCCATCCGCCATTGAAGGTGCGCCATCCCAACATCCGCCATCACTAATTTGGAGATCATCTCCAACAACCTATTGATTCAGAATCCAAAACCCGCCCACCGCCCACCCACCCAATTATCCAATCCAGTTATTAATAGCGAAAAAAAAGTTCCAGATTTTCTATTCCCCAATCTCTCTCTATATATGGATGTCGTATGTAGATTTTCGCGAATTCCGATTTCCAAATTTTTTGTACAGATTAGTTATTTCTTCCGGTAGAGACAATAAAGGGGCAAAAGCGTTTCTTGGCAAAAACTAAATTTGGGAACAGGAAAGAAAAATCCAAAGCTCAGAGACAAGCTGTGAATTCTATATGTCAGGTTGTTTTACGATCAGTATTGTTTTAGTGATTTGTTTATAATGACTTTAGATTTTTTTATTATTAATATTTCTAGGGCTCTATTTTTGGGAGCAGAGAGGGATATGGGGATGGTGAAGTTTTATTTGTTTATGAATGTCCATTTGAGTAATTCTTTCATCTGTACTRAAATTTACATTTCTAGGGATCTACTGCTGACATAATAAAAATCGCGATGATATGCTTGCACAATGTGATTGGTGAGGATACTGAGGCGTCCTGTCCTACTTTCATAGATGCTGAAAAATTTCAAAACCTTAAAGGTCGCTGCCGAATCCTTCTACAGGTAACTGGCGGTAAAGTAATTGATGGTTTTTTCATGGCTATATTTCCGTTGAAGTAATAGCAAGATGCTTTAAAAAATATTTGTGCTTTGAAAGTGATGAATCCTCTACATTGACTAGCACTTTATTTGTTAAACAGTGGTTTATGCCCGTTTTTTAATGGGGTTGGGTTTTTCTTATTTTTTGTTCTTTGATTCTTGTGCTTTTTTTTTTCTTTTTTTTTTGTGACATACTTTAACCTCTGACCATTAGGTACATGATGAACTTGTCCTTGAAGCTGATCCTTTGGTTGTGTTGTTGCTACGAGCATGCATGGAAAACACTATGTCAAACCTCTAATGAGCTTTTTCTTCTGCCGAATTTTAATTTCCCATTTTTTTATAGTTATTTATTCCATCTTTACAGATTTGTACAGATGAATTAATTATTTCATCTAAAATCATATTCATCTGTTTTTTTCTAATCACACACGAGAATCATCGATGGATCTGAAATCATCCTTTTTTTTCTAATCACAAGATGGCACCATGAAGCAGTTTGAAAATCACAACCTTTTGTAATACTTTAACAATGTTTTATGATACTTTAACAATGTTTTGTGATATTCAAATAACTTGAGTTAAAAATTTTATTTAACTATATTTTATTGTAAAAACATGTATAAAAAACTTGTATTACTTTAACAATCTTTTGTAATACTTTAACAATATTTTGTGATACTGAATAACTTGTGTTAAAAACATTACTTAACTATACTTTAATCAAAAATAGGCATAAAAAACTTGTGATATTTTAACAATCTTTTGTGATACTTTAATAATGTTTTGTGATACTCAAATAACTTGAGTTAAAGATGTTACTTAACTATGTTTTATTGTAAATATATGTATAAAAAACTTCTTGTGATACTTTAACAATCTTTTGTAATACTTTAATAATATTTTGTGATACTTTAACAATATTTTATGATACTTTAACAATGTCGTGTGATACTCAAATAATTTGAGTTAAATATGTTACTTAACTATGTTTTATTGTAAGAATATGTATAAAAAACTTGTAATACTTTAATAATATTTTGTGATATTTAAACAAATTGAGTTAAAAATATTACTTAACTATAACTTTAATCAAAAATAGGATAAAAAATTTGTGATATTTTAACATTTTTTGTGATACTTTAACTTTTTGTGATACTTTAACAATATTTTGTGATACTCAAATAACTTGAGTTAAAAATGTTACTTAACTATGTTTTATTGTAAAAATATGTATAAAAAACTTGTGATACTTTAACAATCTTTTGTAATACTTTAACAATATTTTGTGATACTTGAACAACTTGAGTTAAAAATATTACTTAACTATACTTTAATTAAAAATAGGTCTAAAAAACTTGTGGTGTTTTAATGATCTTTTGTGATACTTTAACAATGTTCTGTGATACTCAAATAACTTGAGTTAAAAATGGTACTTAACTATGTTTTATTGTAAGAATATTTATAAAAAACTTGTAATACTTTAACAATATTTTGTGATACTTAAACAACTTGAGTTAAAAATATTACTTAACTATACTTTAATCATAAATAGGTATAAAAAACTTGTGATATTTTAACAATCTTTTGCAATACTTTAACAATCTTTTGTGATACTTTTCACTCTATTTGTGATACTCAAAATAACTTGAGTTAAAATTTTTACTTAACTATGTTTTATTGTAAAAATATGTATAAAAAACTTGTGATATACTTTAACAATGTTTTGTGATACTTGAACAACTTGAGTTAAAAACATTACTTAACTATACTTTAATTAAAAATAGGTATAAAAAACTTGTGGTATTTTAACAATATTTTGTGATACTTTAATAATGTTTTGTGATACGTTAATAATATTTTGTGATACTCAAATAACTTGAGTTAAAAATGTTACTTAACTATGTTTTATTATAAAAATATGTATAGAAAATTTGTGATACTTTAACAATCTTTTGTAATACTTTAACAATGTTTGGTGATACTGAATAACTTGAGTTAAAAATATTACTTAACTATACTTTAATTAAAAATAGGTATTAAAAACTTGTGGTATTTTAATAACCTTTTGTGATACTTTAACAATATTTTTTGATACTTTAAAAATATTCTGTGTGGTATTTAAACAACTTGAGTTAAAAATATTACTTAACTATACTTTAATCAAAAATAGGTATAAAAAATTTGTAATATTTTAACAATTTTTTGTGATACTTTAACAATATTTTGTGATACTCAAATAACTTGAGTTAAAAATGTTACTTAACTATGTTTTATTGTAAAAATATGTATAAAAAACTTGTGATACTTTAACAATCTTTTGTAATACTTTAACAATATTTTGTGATACTTGAACAACTTGAGTTAAAATTATTACTTAACTATACTTTAATTAAAAATAGGTCTAAAAAACTAGTGGTGTTTTAATGATCTTTTGTGATACTTTAACAATATTTTGTGATACTTTAACAATGTTCTGTGATACTCAAATAACTTGAGTTAAAAATGTTACTTAACTATGTTTTATTGTAAGAATATTTATAAAAAACTTGTAATACTTTAACAATATTTTTTGATACTTAAACAACTTGAGTTAAAAATATTACTTAACTATACTTTAATCATAAATAGGTATAAAAAACTTGTGATATTTTAACAATCTTTTGCAATACTTTAACAATCTTTTGTGATACTTTTCACTCTATTTGTGATACTTTTCATACTCTTCAGGACTTTAGAATTCCTCAAAATATATTGTATCATGTGAAACTCTTGATCTTCACTCTCAAAGTAACTAATTCTCACAATTCCAAGATGTGATAATATGCATGCAGGTACTTCCTTCGGCTCAACCCAGTATTTCAGATTTACATTATCTTGATGACAAAAATAAAAATAAAATTTTACCAATATAAARTTGTATACAGGAAGTAAGTCCTTGATTAAAGAATAAAAGAAATCTTAAAAAAAAAAAAGAATACCGTGCATATTATAAGAACTTCAAGATTGTCTGCATTTTCAAGGAAATTTGGAATAAATCGCCAATCACCACGCAATTCAAGTTTGATTAAATTATTATACTTTACAGTCCAAGTAGAGAATTCGGAGTCAGAAACCTGCAAGAAGATGAGCATTCATACCAGAGATGAAAATGACCAATTACAGAACAKCTATAAAAACAGAAAAGAAATAGCCAAACACTTGCATYAATCAAATCCGTTGATAATCTCAGATACTTCACATTAGAGAGGCATCCAACAAATTCCAGCACAGAGCGAGCATAAAGATCATCCTCTTCCATCTGCGCTTCATTRTTTAAAGCATCATCGTCAGAGACATCATCATCATCACCTTCTACAGGCGCATCACCATCAGATTCATCATCAGAATCAGCATATTCATCTTCAATCTCATTTAATAGCACATCTTGTCTAAATTGACATCTGCTTCAATTAAGGATGCTAGCGACCMARCCGAAACTTCCTTCGATACCAAATCACGAACCTTGCGATACCTAACCTCTGGAGCATCAATCTTCACTGTGTACCCATCGTTAGTATCACAATGATCAACAAAAGATGAATTGAGAACGAGCTTATTTATCGTGCGAGACGATACAATAAGGAAAGCCACGTCAGCACTCAATCTGTGGACGGTTAACTCCTCGAGGACTGGACAACGCGAAAGAAGGAACGGAAGGGACTCATYAGACCCATACCGAACCCAGCTAAGGCAAAGCTTCTTCATAATAACAAAAGATGAACCCACAACCAGAGAGCTTCATATCGACAACRGTTCTGCARGTGAAGATGCAACTAGGAAAATAATTCAGAATAACAAAAGAAAGATCGAGTTCTTTTACATTTCTATTAATAACATCCTCTATACATGCCTCGAGGTATTATTCATGTTCTCCCCTTGAACCTCGACCATCACAGCCATATCAAGAAACACTTTATGCAACTCAACCAAACTCCTTTGCACTTCCTTCACCTCCACGTCCCTCACCCGATTCTCATATCAAGAAACACTTTGCGCATTAATGAAGTAGATGTAATAAAAAGGAGAAGTACCAAATAAGCTGATGTAAAAAAATCCAATAAAATGCTTGTCCTAGTATTATCTTTAACCTGCAAATGACAAATAATCAAAATCTAATTCTCATTCATCAGTCGACTAATAAAGTCATGGTCCCAATTCCATTAGGATTTCACGAAAAGATAAAAAATAAGAAATACAATACATTGCGAMCATCAACTCGATAATGTAAGGATCAGGAACCACTCTTCTCTGGAGCATTTCGTCGAGCACATTCTCTGTCATCTAGCCCATCTCGTTTACCAAACTCAACAAACAGTTTAAGGTGTGGGCGATTAAAATGAAACTTTGGACCTGCATCTCGATAAACACGTCCAGGGCCTCCTTCAACAATCCCATATCTCAGAGATTTTTGCACCATAGAACGCAAAACCTCATGGGTCCTCTCGAAATTTTCAATTTTTAATCATGTGAGTGGCTAAAATAACGTAAAAACGCATGAATAACTAGGTTTGGAATATCCGATTGCCCAATTGAAGAAACTCAGTGCCACCATTGAACCAGCATCGTTGGCTAACGAAGTCCCCAATTGCAGAAAATCCTGAAACATTGGAGTAACAACAAAAAGTTTTTCAGAAATTGTGAGGAGAGATTGTATTTTTGGTCGGCGAGACGAATGGTGGCGGTGGCAGTATGAGTGCAAAAGAGAGAGAAGCAGCGGGGAGGGAGAGAGCTTGGACTAATTAATAGGGTTATTGCTGGGGAGGGGCGGGCGGGTCAGGTAGCATGCGGGTTTGAATAAGTGGGTATGGTAAAATATGGTCTCATAGTGTGAGACCGGTCTCACCCAAATATTTGCCATTGTGTAATGATCGATATTACTATTTATTAATTATACAACTATTTTATCTAAAATTACGGTAAAAGAATGGGAAAAAATGTGTGTCCATGATCTATAATTGATCATTAAGAAACTAATTTTTTTGGTCGTGTTTTATTTGGTCAATGACTCATTAATTGCCTATTTATCCATCCTGAGACGAAATCTGCAAAAACCTTGAAATGCTAAAATATTTCATTGTCAACATAAATTCAGACAGCTGCAGATTCCACTGTGAACCAATTTTATTGCGTACCCTAGCAACATGATAAGTAGAAATATTTCGTGTGTGTGCGCGTGTTATTTTAACATTTATTTAAATAAAAAAATGGAATGGATAATTGCTTCTCTGTATACATTTTTTTAATTATAAACTCATTTTGCCGTCATTTCGCCTTTCAATGATGCATAGAAATGTCCTTCCAATCGTTTTCCTTGTTATTGACATTAAACTAAAAGTAAAATTGTAAACTGTAATTTTGTTATTATTTTACCCGTATTTCATTTTTAAATATTATTTTAAATATAATAAGTGTATATGGAACAATTTGCCGCGAAGTAATAGAGATACAAATGTACTTTTACATGATTAATGAATGAGTTTTAGGTAAATTCATTAATTTTCTGATTTTATATTTTCTTAGTTGCATTTTATTAATGGTTATGTATAGAAATCTAATAATATGGATGATAAAATTTAAGGAAACAATTAAAAATATCTAAAAATAATAAAACAACAATTTCTCAACATTCCTTCTTTGTCTTTCTTTTATCATTATATTTGTCTACTTTTTATAAAAAGATTTTTATTAATATTGTTAAGAAAAACCATAATTTGAACTCTTTAACTTATATTCTTAATCAACTAAATTAAATAATATAATACATTAAAATTATTTAATATCTATTTATTTCGAAATTGATAGCCAACTCTTACTATCAGTCTACCACAACTAATATAAGATATAATTTATTTTAATATCAAGTGTTAAAAATATTTTTTTTCCAATTTAGATTGTATTGAAAATATATAAAATATCCATAATTTATTTCTCATTATTAACGATCAATATCGAGATATTTTTGTCCGAATAAATAGTAAAAAGAAAAAGATATGTCCAAATCTCACACTAGGGTAGGCGACTTAAATGCCTCAAGTGGGCGAAAATCGAATTGGTTATGAAATTTTTACAAGTATTTATAAGTATAATATAATCATAATTTTATAGGTTTAGTTAAATAGTATTTAAGTTTAATCGATTATTTTCACATCCTTAAAAACACACATGAATTGTCTTAGTTATAGTTTAATAAGATAAAGTTTTGATGAATTAATATATTATTAATAAAATTTGGTTAATTAGTTTGTACAAATATAATCTTGTCATTATGAATTTAGAGCAAATGAAGAATATAGTTATAATAAAATAAAAATATGGATGAACGGCGAATACAATTATTAGACAATAACTTTGTTAATGTATCATTAAAATAACTTTAAATGTAACATAATTTATTATTAGAATTGTGTTAAATTCAATTACATAAGAAGATTATTTTGCTATATAACAACCTTATAATATATCCAATGTTAAAAATATAATTATTAACAATATTTTATTAAATATATAAATATTAGTAGTTTATTTTTTATTACTAACACCATTCGTTTTAAACACAATATATAGTAGTTCAAAAGAAATAATGTTCAATTTAGTATCTCTCTCTCTCACACACACACAGACTAATTTATTATTTAGAATTTATTTATGTAATTATTTTTAATTATTTAATAAATGATTAAGTATTATTTTTATATTTATGTATTATGTAAGTATTAAAATATAAACTTATCAGTTTTAAAATTATTAAAGAAAAATTTAGTATTATACATACATACATACATATATATATATATATATAATATTAAAAAATAGTTACATAAATATAAAAATAAGTTCAATTTAAGTATTGTATCGTATCTTATACCGATGTCTAACACTACTTAATATTAATTATTATTAACTAATTTTATATTTTAATATTATGATTAAATTCGTTAATAATTTTATTCACTTATTTATAAATTTTGAAAATTTTCATATTCTCAATACGTGTCTTGTACAGGTGTTTAAATAACTATTTGTCAAATTTTATTATTAAATATTTAAATTAAATTCGTTAATATTTGTTAGTTACATACTTAATTTTTTAAAAAAAATTATATTCCTTACCTTAATCACACTGTACCAGTTTCTAATCACTTTTTCTTAATTATTATTATTAACTAATTTTATATTTTAATATATAGATTATAGTCACTAATAATTTTATTTACATACTTAGAGAATCCAAAAGATGTCATTTTATTAGAAATTAATATTTCAAATCTATGTTTAAATCAGTTGACTAGACATTGATTAGTATTATAAACAAAATCCAATTGATTAGAACGATTGAAATAAAGAGAGAGATTCTTTTTTGTGATGAGAACAATCAATTATTACCTCTTTTCTTTTTCTAATAATCAATACAAATCAATAAGATTTTACCTAATTAGCACATTATGTTAATTGAAATCAATTTTTGTTTTATTTTATTTTCATAATTGTTTATATTATTTTATAATTTTTTTTATCATTTTAAAATATATTGATTTTTTTAAATTAATATAAACTCCATTCGTCTCAAAAAATATTTGGGTGTTCCAAAATGATAAACTTGTCACTAAATTTATTTTTTTTCATTTCATACATACCCTTATACTTATCACACTATCCCACTCACCTCGATATTTTTTTACGAAAACTGAGACAATGTATAAGCAATTACTCCCTCCGTTTTAAAATAAGTGTCGTTTTAGAGATTCAATTTTATTACAAATTAAGTGTCGTTTTAGAATTTTTTTTTACCACTTTATTCCAGTTTTATTCCCGCTTATTTTAAGAAATATAAACAAGTTTATGGTAATAGAATAACTAAAGGGAAAGAATGAAAGTAATTAAATTAGAATATTATTAATTGATTGAGGATATATTGGTCAAATATTATGTTCCTTAATTTTGAACAAAAACTCTAAAACGACTCTCTAATTAAGAAACAGAGGGAATAATTAACTTTAGGGGCATAGATGCAAAGACAAGACTTTGACTATATTACCCAATATTTCCTTAAATTGTGTGAAATAACCGTAACATATCTTTTTTGGGCGGAAGGAGTATTTATTTTATTTATCTAAATTCATTATTTTTTTATATTTATATTATAAGTTTATAATATTCCTAAGGTTTTTTTTTAGTTCACGAATTTATTAAGTAAAAATTTAGATTTAAATCATATTTCTATTCAATCTTAAAGTCTTTGAGATTTATTTTCCATTAATTTGAAATATATGTGATTTACTTGCGTTATCTTTAATCACTAAATTTATTTTATAATAAGAATATATTTTTTTAAATATTTAGTTATAATCTAATCTTATGACACAAAAATGGCTAACCATGGTTCAATTCATTCTTGTATGTAGAAATACTATACTTTGATTGACATTTGATGAACGAACGATTTATTTGTTGATTTGTTGACAAAAGGAATTAAACTCATTATAATATTTAGATAATATAAAATATATTATTTGAAATAAAATATACTTATAATAAAGTTTACTTATAATACTCAACTTAAACATCAACTGCCAAGAAACAAAATAGAAAACTAATTTCTATTTTTATTAATTATTATTAGTTTATATGTCATTTGTATTGTTAATGCATATATATATATCATTTTATTCAATATATTAACTATTATCAATTATATTAATAATTCATATTTTCATTAATTATATAAAATATATAAATTTTGTAAAATAATTATTTAAAATATTTCTAGTATATTTTCACAGAAATCTAATTTAGTCTTCACTACGTATATTAAATATTACTATTATATTATTCATTATTTTTGTTTATGTATAATTGAAATAACTTTGAATGTAGAATGATGTATATTGAAATTATATTAAATTCAACTATATATGAGGGTTATTATGCTATATAATAGCTTTATAATACATCAACTTTTAAATATATATATAATTATAAAAAATATTTTATTAAATATATAAATATTAGTAATTTATTTGTCATTGTAAAAACTTTCACAAAGTACTATCGTAAACTCAATATATAGTAATTTAAAATCAATTCCGTTAAATTTAGTATAATTTCTAATTTATATAATTATATTGGAGTTGATATAATTGTATATTTTAATTGTATGTGTGTGTTTGTACGCGAGCGCGCGCGCGCGCACACACACACACACACACACACACACACACACACACATATATATATATATATATATATATATATATATATATATATATTTTATTTTTTTTCAAGTTAATTGATTAATTATAATTTAAATTAATTTTGTAAGCTTAAAATTGATTAATTTTTAACCATGTTATTAATTTACTATGGTTATAAAATGAAAAATATAACATGAATAAGTAAATATTTCTTTATTACTATTCAATATTAAAATCTTCCACTTCAAAAAATATCTATTGAATTTATTGAATACATATTTAATTCATGTCTAAATTTAGCATACATATCAATTTATTCTTTAAAATAATATATGGTTAGATATCGATATAAAAGTTAGGTATTCTTATTATTATTTAGCTTATATAATATAGTAAAGCTAGAGTTGTAATTAGATATCATTTACTTTATGAAAAATATTATTATTTCGCAGCAAACTGCTCCATATAGATTCACCTTTTGGAATATTCGCCCAAAGAATCTCTGGATTTAACTAATTTATGATTATCAATGCATCAAATTACACTAGCACTTTTGTGATCTTATGTGAAAAAACATAAAAATATATAATAAAATTTGATGGGGTGTGATTTTGTGGTGGGGGAAGGAGTTGTGGGCAATAGGTGGGTGTTTTTTTGGGTGTTGGGTGTAGGTGATGTTTGTATAGAATGGGGTGGAGGTTGGGTAGAGGTGACTGAGTCATTGGTATTGGTGGATCGTTGGAGATATAGTGATAGACAAATTGTGATAAAAAAATTTATAATATTTGAAAATATTTTAATCATACAGAAAAGTATTAAAGTGCACTAGATGTATCACAATTTTAGATAAAAATATCATTTCAAAGTATGATATTGTTACGCGTACATGTATTATAACTTGCATTAAAAGTATCATAAAATTCGATAAATATTTCACAAATTTATGTAAAACTATTACGAATTGATATGATATTTTCTTATAAATATATTACAGATTGATGTGAAGTATCACAAACTTAGTTTATAGTATCGTAACTTGACTTAAAAGTATTACAATTTTAAATATAAATGTTGCACATTATACTTAAATACAGAGTATAACAATTTACAGTAAAGTATCACAAATTTTGCTACAAATATTTCAACTTTTAGGTAGTAAAATTATATATTATAGTTTATAAAAAGGTATCACTATTGTGGTAAAGTACATTAACTATGTTTTATGATATGTATCAACCTTTTGTAATATTTTAATTTTCCAAATGTAAAAATTATAGATGTTTTCCAAATGTAAAAAGTGTAGATGTAAAATAGAAATCAGATTATACAAATATTTGATACAAAAATTGTATTTTGTAATAAATTAACATGATACTTTAATTTTTATAATGAATTATTTTTTGTAATGACATAGATGTACCTATAAAAATTTAATATGTTTTACTTTTACTTGAATTGTGGTACTTTTAGTTGGATTTGTAATACTGTAAGTTAAATTTGTGATACATTAATCTGAAGAGAATTTTAGCAGATGTTATCTTCAACTGAATCTGTGATACTTTTAACTAACTTTCTAATTTTTAAAATCAAGGACATTTTGACAATATTATTAGGCGATTTTTTTTTTTTTTTTTTGGAACTGATAGTTTTGTAAGTGGAATGAGAGGAGGTGAGAGGTGGTGATCGATTAGAGTTTGGTCAAGTGAATTGTTATAAATCTAATTTTAAAGTTGATGAATTTCTAAAATTTACCTCAAATCTACGGCAATTATAATATTGGATAGTAAATTCAAGTTTGGATTTTGAATGAGGGAGATGGAACGCTTCAAACAACATAAATTCTGCAAAAAATTATCACCAACAAACAGTGGTCGCTGGTGCTCGGAGGTGGAGGGGCACACTTTTGTGTGTGTGCGAACCTATGTCTGATAGAGAAGTAGAAGTAAAAAGTGCACTTTTCTTTTTTTCTTTATTAAATGAATGGATTAGAGCGGGTCAAATAATGAGGTAGAGATAAAAGTTGACTCCATGTGTGAGGCCGATCTCATAGAGACCTACTCATCTGCTAATTATCAAATATGGCTAAAAATGTGTTAAAATATCATAAAAGCTTGTTAAAATATCACAAACAAAAATGAACGTGAAACTTATATTTAGAGGCTAATTGTAAAAATAAAAATAAAGGGCGTTTTACAAGATCAAGTGTCTCTCAATAACTCTTCTCGATATTCAAATTTAGACATAAAAAGGAAAGACTTCTCATATTGAAGGTAAATTGTCTTTGGAGCAGAGTCCACTGCAAAATAGATCTTAGTGTATGTTCTTATATATTTATTTATATTTATTAATTATGTATTAAATCTATATGATGCATATCTATCTTTTATGTAATGTATTAACTAATTTTAATTGTTGTATGTGATGCGACCTAAAAGTTTGGTTCACCAAGAAAAGAGAATACTGACTTAGAATATATGCTCGACGACCTGATAGACCTCCAGAAGACCCTTGGAAAATCATAGAATTACCTCATGCAGAGTTAGTTCATGGTGACCTGATCAACCTACAAAACAAAATCCAAGTCGGATAGCTCTGACGTAAGCCTTCCGATACTTAAGTCAGTTTTTTTTAAGAGTGATATGCGAGAACTCAAAATTTAGGATAATAAAATCAACTTAGAGAAAAAAGTGAGGCATATGTCCTCTTTATATAGATAAAAGACTCTCAATTTAGGGTTTCCGTTTCCTACTCAAACCATAATACCATAAATAGCTAACGACTTAGAATTAGTATTTCTCATATATGCTAAGTTACCATAAATATTAGAGTTCTCATTAAATTATCGTAATAATCATGGTCCACTAACCATGTCCATACTTTAGTCCGCCGGGACCCCATATCATAATGCATATCAGCTCGCCAGGGCCCAAGATCCTGTTAACCAGAAAGCTCAACTCTCATTACCGAGTTGTATTTACCTAATAAGAGATCGTCACTCCTATACGAGAGCTCGCCACCCTAAAACAGCTCGGTCCTTATAGAAAATATGTCCCTTGTAAAAGGGATGTCGCCTCATAAATTCATATAAATCTATTTACCGACCTAGAATATTTGATATCGTATCAGTATCTACTAATGTACATTTATTTATTAAATGATATATGCCAATTATTTATATATATGTGTGGGTATTTATGTATGTTATTGTTTTTTCTGTCCAATCATGGTGCATTGCTGTTGACCAAACTACATTGTTTATAAGTGATGAACAGTACACCTGCCTCCGTCAATTCAACATTGAACACCCATCCAATGTTGGAAATTTTCTGCAGAAATCTGACACCAAATTATTGTAAGATCTAAGCCACAATAAAAAACGAAGAAAAAAAAAGAAGAAAAAATATAAGCCATATATACATGGGATTATTCCGCACTATGAGACGCCTAGTTTTATTTTTGAACCATGGTGTCTATTTTATTTATTTACTTATTGGTATTGGTATTCATGTTGTCCACGCTGAAATGATGACTTGGTGAAATAAATATATTACTATTTGTTAGCAAGTGTATGAGAATTTTTTTTTATCATCATTAAAAAATTCTTTAGAGTTATACCGAGTTCAATAAATTAAAAAAGGAAGTTAAATTATTCTTAGTTTTATTAAATAAATATTATATTTTTTATTCGAAATTGATAAAATAAAAAAAAAAAGAAAAAAAAAGGTCGGGACGTCACTGAAAATGAGCGGGAGTGGCCTCCCGCTAACATACTAGAAGGTAGAAATAAAAACCGTTTTAGGATGTGAGCGGGACGCCATTCCCAGCGGCGTCCCGAACCTAAAGTACATTCTAGAAGGTATAAATAAAAAAATAAAAATTGGTATTTTCACAAAATTAATAATTTTCTCATTTACAAATAAAACTAATTTTATTAAATAATTAACAACTAAACAAGAAACGAATAAATTCGAATTTTCACATAATTAATGATTTCTCACAAAATAAATAAATTAAGATTTTCTTCACATAATTAATAAATTCCATATAAATTTAATTTTCACATAATTAAGAATTCTACACAAAATAAATCAATTACTATATTAACAAATTTAATTTTTCACATAATTAATAATTTATATGTTTGTGAATTTATATGTTTTTGTTAATTTTATTTATTAATTGCTTGTGAAATTTAAATGTATTGATTTGTGATGAAATTATTAATTATGTGAAAAATTAAATTTGTTAATATGTCAATTGATTTATTTTGTGTAAAACTCTTAATTATATGAAAAATTAAATTTATATGAAATTTATTAATTATGTGAAGAAAATCTTAATTTATTTATTTTGTGAGAAATCATTAATTAAGTGAAAATTCGAATTTATTCGTTTCTTGTTTAGTTGTTAATTATTTAATAAAATTGATTTTATTTGTAAATGAGAAAATTATTAATTTTGTGAAAATGTCAATTAATCTTTTTTTCATTTCAATCCTAAAAATGAGTAGAAAGTCACTTTAGGTCCACATTCTAAAACGGATTTTATTTATACCTTCTAGAATGTACTGGGTGCGTCCCGCTCACATTGTAGAACGTTTTTTATTTCTACCTTCTAGAATGTGAGCGGGACTCCATTCCAGTGGTGTCCCAACCTATTTTTTCAATTTTTTTTGGTATTATTTTATCAATTTTGAATAAAAAATATAATATTTATTTAATAAACACATTATTCTTTGTATTATAATTTTATATTTAAGAATAATTATTTATGTATTTATTTTTGACTGATGAACGGGGAGCTAAACGTTCCTAATAAAAAGAAGATATGATCGCCTACTAAGAAAAGCACAAGATTCTAAAAAAATTTGATGAGATCGAATGGAGGTTTGAGAAGCTCCATACGTACAAGAGCTCAAGTTGAATTGAAGTCAACAAATTCATATGAAAAAATAATAAAAAGAAGGAAACAAAATTCGAGTAGGATTCATCACGCATGGAAGACAATTTATTGAAAATCAGGCCCATGCACGCGGCCCATAAATAAACTCGCCTGCCCAGGAAACTGGCTTGCGTTTAGTATATAATATATATATATTCGTGTATCTATGTAAAAGGTACTTTTGAGTTTGAGGGATGACAATCAAATTGCATACGCAAATATTTTATATATTTCATAGGTAAAGTTATTTTGATATTTTAGTACGGGTAAATTTTATTTTTCATACCCAAAGTATGCTGTAATTTCAGAGTCAGTATCCCTATTTTGAAAAGTATTAAAATTAGTACTTTAATTTTAATTTTTGTATCAACTTTCATACCCCCTTTAACTTTCCGTTAAAACTAACGGGAAAGTCTAAAAAATGCTGAGGTGAAAATTTATTGAGAGTATCTCATTATATTAATTGGAAAAATAGTTTATAAATTCCATCTGTGATCAATCGGTTCCACATTACCACCAAACACCAACAAGAATGGCGGCAGCAAGCCCAAGTCATCTATCCGTTTCCTTCTCAGTAGTTCCATCCAGTTCTCATCCTCTTCCAAAAATGCCCCTCCCTCTACTTCTCCAAATCCATCAACATAACCCCTGTGTTGAAATATCAAGGGTTCCGCGACCCGAACACCCGGCTTTGAAGCGGGTCGGACCAAAAGTTGTCTGTGAAGTGTTTCGTGAAATTCGCGTGGCAATATTCTGGGGCTCCGATTACTTTCCCATAGGACATTTTCACATCTCAGAGCTTAACAATGTCGTCGACGAGGACAAGATCCGAGTCCAAATATATGACTCGCTTCACACATGGGTCGAGAATGTCGCCCAGGTAATTCCGAGCGTGGTTTAGCAGGTTCTCTAGAGCGGACCGGATCGAAGCGGAGATTAGAGTTATGACTGTGTCCTCGCGGAATATGTAGACTTTAAAATTGAGGAATGGAATATGGACCGGATGAGGCGGTTCAGGACCCGGGGAGTAACCGGGTCAAACTCCGCAGCGTTGAAGTGGAAGAAGACCTGCTCCGGGCACGACGCATGGCGGAGGACGGAGTGGACCGCCGGGAAGTCAACGCCGTTGACGCAGTCCGGGGCCTCGGAGAATCCAAAGAGGGCGTTGAGGTTGAGGTCAGATCTCGTGATGGCGCCGTTTTGGGGGAAGAAGCGGATTGCGAGGCACATCAGCGGCGAGTGGAGGAGGAGGACGATGAATCCGATGGCGGAGAAGAGCGTCGGCCGGAATCTTGAAAAACCATCTCTGTGGTTCTTGAGAAGAAGAAAAAACTAAATTGGGTTTTAAATAAATATTTATATTTTATAAATTGTTTTTATAGAAACATGAAAATAAATAAATGTTTAAATTTCTAATTTAATGTTCCACCTCATCATTTATTATCCAAAATTTGTTGATTCGGTTAGTTTTTAACGGAATTATGAAGTTGGGTATGAAAGTTGATACAAAATTAAAGTTAGGGTACTAATTTTGATACTTTTCAAATTAGGGGTATTGACTCTGAAATTACAGCATACTTTGGGTATGAAAAATGGAATTTACCCTTCTAGTATTTAGCTAGAATATTGAAATAATTAGAAGTTCTCTATTTTTAAGGTACTAAGAATTAGTAAATTTAACCTTTGAATTGAGTTCATAGGCTATTTTAAATTTAAGGGAGATTTTCAAAAAAGTAGTTGATGCGGCATCAATTGTCGTCTCGACCTTATATGGTAAGAAAGTTGATAAACAGGTCACTAATATGATAAGAATGTAGCAAAAGAGGTAGAAGGTTATAGGTCCCGAAACATAAGGTTATTATGACAATATGTTAATATGGTCTTATAGTTATATGATTATGGGATCTCGACAGGTCGATAACATGGTAATAATAAGGTTTTATGGTTATTATAGAATTAGGGAAAGCAAGAATCCTAGTATGAGAATATTTCTTTATTATGGAGATTGGTTATAATTAGGAGATTTAATCTCATCTATTGGTTGGTGGATGGGTCTAAATAATATATGGGCAACACTCTTGTCAATCCGGACTAACGGATCATCCGTCAAGTTAAAATCTTATATGAATACATTATCGTACAAAACCAATACATTATAGTAAAAAACCAATACATCATAGTATAAAAACCAATACATCATAACACGGGTCAGAGATTTGTGAAAAATAATACTTTCGAGTACAAAAACCAATACATCATAGTACAAAAAACAATACATTATAGTATCAGGTCAGATAGCCTGACGGGTCATGACCCGTCAATCTGGTTGTTTTGCATGCAATTGTGGTGTTTTTCTCGTATTTTTAATTAGGATGTCGTGTTGTTTATAGTAGTTTTGAGTCAATTTCGGTTAATTATTAGCTTTTTTTCTTGTTTTGAACTTAATTTGTGCATCATTGGTGAGATTTGGGTGATTCTTGAGTTTTCTATATTCAAAATTCTTAGTTCATGGGTGGCTTATTGATTAAATTCGTGCCAGGAGGCGCCTAAGTCGAGCCAAGGCACTGAGGCCCAAAACTCGCGCCAAGTCGTGCCTAAATCCGCACCACAAACTATCTCCAAAATGCCAAAATATTTTGGAATGTTTGCCAAGGCGTGCCGAGCCGTGCCAAGACTCGCCATTGCTTTGGCACAAGATGGCGCGCACCAAGACAAGCCCACCGACCTGCCGAAGTTGCTGCGCATGCTCGCCAGGCCCAGCACGAGAAGCCGCCCGCCATGCCTCTCCAGGTTGTGCCAACCGAGCGTACGTATGCCAAGCGCCCCGCGGGAAATGCCCACCTGCATACACCCTCGCCAGCCTGTGCCAACAAGAGCCCAGCGCTCGCATGCCGGCATCCCCGCGCAAGACAACCCGTGCGCCAAGGTTGATGCCTACGTGTCTGCCAAGACACGCCAAGCCGTGCCTGCCGAGACCCGCCACCCAAGCCTGCACCTGCTCATGCAAACTCACCCCTTGCCCGAGCCAACCGCGCCAAATCAAGCCAAGGGGTATAGCAAAGTCATTCCAGGTCAATTTTGGTCAAACCCGGGAAAATCCAAGCCTTTAAGGCTTCTCCTCCCAACTCTTGCAAGGGTTTGAGATTTAATTTCTCTCTCTAGTTCTTAGATTTAATTTCAAACTTTTCCTTGGGTTTGTAAGCTCAAGAAGAATTCAAGTCATCATTTGGATTGTGATTTCATTCAAGTTTTTGGATTCTCTTTCTTAATTCAAGTAAGTTTTCCTTAATTATCTTCCTTGTTCTTCAATTTCAAGTTTGCTCTTCAATTTATGCATTTTTCCTTAACTCTTAGATTTATTGTCAGATTTATGATTTGGTTTATGAAATTTAGGTGAGTGACACACCTTGATCATAGATCGGGTCCTTGATCATTTTTAGTTCAAGTATTTCCTATGCTTTATTTTGGTTTTTTACTTTCATGCATGGTTTTATGTTTAATCCTAGATCTACTCTTTGTTTCTAGTTATTTCTCAAGAAGTTTTTAACTTTCACGTCAACTTTTATTGCTCTTTCCATTGGTACTTTCGATTTTTATAGATTCACATTATTTAAATTTCATGATCATGCATGCGTAGTTGTACCTTAGGTTTTCATGCTGTACTTTGCTGTTCCTTTGCTTTTTATAGCTTATTTTGATTATTGCTTGCAATTTTAAAATGGCATACGCATGAGGCATCCGAAATACTTACTTTACTTTTCATAGATCATCATAGTTATTCGTTTATAGTCATAGTTTCTCGTTTATTTTCATAGTTTTTCATTTATTTTAGTTTTCCCTTTAATTTCTCAAGATAGAAACTCATTGATCCCTACAATCAATCGAATCCCAATAATACCAAACCATATGAACCCCTTTTCTATACTACACCCACAAAAACCAACTTATAAAATAAAAATGGCATCGTTGCCGGGGATTCATGCTCTTATTTTGTAACTTCAATTATCATGGAATCACGAGACATATGATTCTTATGGGAGGAAAATTAAGATTATTTTCATAATCTCTTATTTTTATCACTTTCATACGAATATTTCGCCCTGAAAATCACACCAACAACACTTGCCCCTTTCCCTGAGAATATCCCGACCTGCTCAAATAAAGACACGTTAGAAAGGACCACCGGGGGATTTCCGGTAGAAACTTCTGTGATGCTTAAGTTAGTTAAGCGTTTTAGATTGGAATAAGCAAAATTAGGAGAAGAATGCTTAGAATGTTATACCTCTCTCAGCCTTGGGGCTGAGATATTTATAGTTTTCGCCAAGTGGGGCCTTTCCGGGATCTCATAAACAAAAACCCGTGAATCTCGGGCCGTTACTCAAGACGACCTGACCTGGAAGCTTCCTTCCAGATAACAGATCAGTTTTATCGCTAAGTATCCCCAATTATTGACCCCGCCTCTTGAAACCTTATTCAAGGCTTCGAATGAGGTCAGGACAGTATTTATAAGGTTATAGGCTCGCCTTCTACTTCATTTTCCCTCTTTCTAAGGTCATTAGTTCAGCTTGTACCAACCAGACCTATCCAAGCTGTTTAACAATTTATCATTAGATCAGGTCGCACCAATCAGTCCCCCCTCCCGAATAGTTGGGTATGAGCTGTTCCACTTTGTATTCTATTCGTGATGGTTGAGATCCACATGAATCTTAAGATGTCCCGCTCTAACATGCATTAATTGCACAGATCCCGCAAAATCCTCTTCCAGTACAGGTCACGCCTTTTTGGGGAAGGGCTGCGACGCTCCATATTCCACTTCAGCAATTACAACCCACAAAGTGTCCTTTCGGGTACCGCGCCCTGACACGTCTTAAATGCACAAATCTCGCCGAATCTCCTTCTTTTCCTAAAACTTCATTTTCAAAGTATATCATTTCCCCCTCTTCACCATTTATTCAATTTTACCTCCACACTCACTTGTCTTCTCCAGAACTTCTTGCTCTCTTTTTTCCGATCAAGGCTTTCTTCCCCTTAAAACCTCGTGCTCTCTCATTCCCCTGTAGAATTTAATTATGTTTGCCTCTATCTCTTTACCCCTCTCATCTTTCGGGAATTCATCATCATCATCATCATCTTCCCTTAATTTACCTTCTTCGGCGACACCGCTGGTGGCCGCCCCCAGTGAGCAACACCCTGTTCTTCGTGGTGATGATCGGTATCACATAGCTTTCATCGTCAGTAATCAAACCCTACAGGAGATATGCGCCAAGTTTCCCATCTCCGACGATTTCTCTTTTATCAACCCAGCTTCCGATGAGAGAGCATCTTGACCTCCTCCTGGTAATCTAACCTTCTTCGTTGACCAATTTCAGGTAGGACTGAGTTTGCCCATTTATCCTTTCATTCTAGCGGTGTCGCGGATGTACCAAATTCCGGTACATCAATTCTTGCCTAACGCTTTTAGGGTTATTGTAGGATTCCACCTAGCAGCCTAATTCTTAGGGCTTATCCCCACGGCCCAACTGTTTTATTCCTTATTTCAAGCCAAGATCTCTTCATCTGGCTTTTTCTATTTATTCGCCCGAGCCGATGTTCATTTTCTGATCGGTATCCCTTCCTCCAATAAGGCCTGGAAGAAGAAATTCTTTTTCGTTCAGTGTTCGGGTGATTGGGGCTTCTCCCCTATTCCTATATACGCTCTTCCAGCCCAGGCTCACTTGCTCAAAGGAGACCGATCTACTTACCTGGCGAAAAACATAGCTACCCTAAACCAGAGCATCTTTAACCTATCCAAGCTCCTCAAGCCCGATATCCTGAGATTCTTCAATACTCGCCGGGAGAACGGTCCCCTCCCCCCCGAGATTGGTATATCCCCAGAGCCAACCAGCTCTTCCCCTTTTAACATATATTCTCTGTACTAAAGTTTTTTTTTAGTGTTCCTTTTATTTTTCTTGTTCACTCATCCTTTTCACTAATGTCTTTTTCAGTCGAGAAGAAGAAGGAGAGGATGGCCGCGATCTGCAAGAGGGCCACCGCTGGAGGCCAAAAGAGCCCTCTTCGCGAGCCGCCAGGGTTGTCGTGTCCACTGGTCCTGAAGCGATGACGACCCCCGTGGCGGTGGTGGTCCTTGAGATGTTGGAGGGGCCTGTTCAGCCGGAGAGGGCAAGTCAACCCGAACAGGCGGCCATCCCTGCTGTTGATCTGACCACTCAATCCACCTCGGAGGATGAGCACATGCTGGGATCACGCAAGCGTGCTCGTTCGGGCAAAGGGGTAGCTGCACCTAGGCCCCCAATAAGTGTCCTTAACCAGAGATTCTTCAATGGCTCTTCTGTCTTGAACTGCCTGGGAGATGTGGCAGTTCAGTTTGTCATGGGGAAATCCCCTCCTGTCGACCGCCGAGCTCTGGACAAATGGGCTGATCATGAGCTGATCGAGTCTTTCTGGCAAGATGAGGCTCGGGTAAGGATTTCCCCATTCCGACCATTACCATCCTTATCTCATTTCGTTTTTCATCTTCTCATCCTTTCTCTCTACTTTTTATTATTATTTATTTAAATATTTTTTTAGGCTGCTGTTAAGAGAGCCGCCCTTGTGGCGCGAGCCCGGGGCTCTATGATGAATGCCGACTTGTCCAAGGAGCATGTGGCCTTACAAGCGCGAGAGAAGAGGCTGGTTACCCGGCTAAAGTAGAGGATCACCGAGCTGCACGATTCCCAAGCGAGACTGAAAGCTACCGAGATGAGTTGAAGGCCGCCCAAGTCGAGCTACGAGAAGCTCAAGAATCGGAAGGGAAGTGCTGAGCTCTGGCCATGATCCAGTCTGAAGAGGCTAAGGAGAAGCTCCAATTAGTGCGAGCTGAAGGGGAAGCTGTGGGCGAGGCTAGGGGCTGAGCTGAAGGATGCACTGAGGGGCGAGCAGAGTTTCTCAACCCGGAGGAAGGGTAGAGGCTCATTCAGCTGATCAGGGAGATGACTCGACGGGTCTTCCTCGGTTCTATCAAGTTGTATGCCATCTTGGTGCCCAAGGCTGAGGTCTACTACCACCTTGTTCTAGATGCCCAAGCCAAGTGGTCTACCGAGAACCCTTTGGTTCCCTTTGACCGCTCTGTTTCTCTGGAAACTCCTCCAAAACCCACCATCTTCTCATAAGCTAAGGAGGAAGACCAGCTCCATCATCTCGGGGCCCCTTAGTTCGCCGAGCATATTCGCCAGGCCTTCTGCACCTCCTCCTTAGTCTCCTCTCCCCCTCCTGAGAAGTCGCTGACCTTGGCCTTACCATCGACTGCGACCTCTCCTACGTTTGCAAATTTGGGTGAGCTCCAGGGCAGCACCCAGTTTGAGAATGATTTTGGAGAGTTCTCCAGGGCGGCAGAGCCAGTTGGTGGAGAGCTGGACACTGCAGACTACGGAGCTTAGGGCGTCCCCTTGTTCAGGATTGTAATCTGCTTTGTTTTAGATCATGGGCCTGTATTGTTGAACAATGTCTTGTTTTATTTCTATTTTGTTTGTTTATACTTAGGGTTTTTGCGAATTCAGGGAACCTTAGTACCTTATGTACTTTCTCCTTATCTATAAAATCCATTTCTCTTCTGCATATTTTTCATTATGGCTTCATATTCAAATTGATAATTTGAAAAAAAAAACATTTCTCTCTTTAATGAAAACGTTCACCTTTCTGAAGAGAATGACCAACTGCGTGAAGATTTTTCCCAACTTCGTAAACTCCTGGAGAGAGAAAAAGGCAGAAGAAACACCATTACAAGCGTGAATGGGAGGAGCTCCTCCATCTCAATCGCCAACTACTGGAGGAAAAAGAGGATCTGCTTGAGTCAGTGTGCCGACTGACCACCACCGCCAGCGAGGCTCACTCTGCCACTGAGCAGGTGGATAGGTATCGTCAACGTCTTCACGAGACTGAGCACGAGTTGTGGCGCATTCGCTGGGTTTTGGCTTCTGACAAGAGGGCCTCTTCATCCTATCCATGATGTCTGTTTCGATATTTGGTGTATTTCTGTAAGTATTTTCTTTTCCTATGTAGTTGTAATCAAATCTGTTGAGTTAATAAAATTTTGCTATGTTTTTGAATATTTTGTTCTTGACTGTTCTTGCAATACACATTTCTTTTGGCCAACCCAGGCTCGAGTACTCATCTCTTGATACCTTGGTTTGATGTTCTTAGGGTGTGTACCTATTACTGGCTACTTGCAAAGGCTCACGTCCTTTTGGGGCTCATGCCCTTAATCGATAATTAGGTCGGGTCAGGGGGTGTTTATCCCTTATCCAATAGGGGGTCAGCAATTTCCCTGACAATCAAATCAGGTCTTTCAGGTCAATCACCCTTGGCCAATCAGGGTTTAGAAATTTTTACTGACATTTAGGTTGGGTCTTCATAGCATCCGCATTTAGTCAATCAGGGCTAAGAAACTTCGCTGACCACCAGGTCAGGTTTTTGGGATATCTGCCCTTAGTTAATCAGGGCTAAATTTTTTTACTGACAATCAGGTCAGGCTTTTAGGGCATCCACCCTTAGCCAATGAGGGCTAAAATTTTTTATTTACAATCAAGTCAGATTTTTGGGCCATCCGCCCTTAGCCAATCAGGGCTAATTTTTTTAATTGACAATCAGGTCGGTTTTTTGGGGCATCCACACTTAGCCAATCAGGGCTAATTTTTTTTTACTGACAATCAGGTCAGGGTTTTGGGGCATCCGCCCTTAGCCAATCAGGGATAAAAAAAATTCACTAACAATCAGGTTAGTTTGCAATAAAACATGGTTAAATTCAAACCTCTATTTTATATAAATAAGTTTCATGCATTAATATTACACATAATACTTTCGTAGGTTCGTTACATTCCATGCTTGGGGTACTATGACTCCATCCGTCTGTTCCAATTCATAAGCCCCTCTTGAAAGGACTTTCGTGACCTTATATGGTCCTTGCCAAGTGGCATCTAGCTTCTTCTTGGTCTTTCCCAAGTTAGCTCTGCGCAAGACCAGGTCTCCTATATGAAAATGCCTCTTTACTACTGATTTATTATAGGTCGCCCTGATTCTCCCCCTCTTGTGCTCCATCCTTACCGTAGCTCTCTCTCTTTTCTCCTCAATCAAATCCAGCGCGTCCTGCATCAACAACTCATTCTGGTTTACATCAAAACTCTGTATTCGGTGGGTCTACATATTTATTTCTGCATGAATTACGGCATCCATGCCATATACCAGGCTAAACGGGGTTTCACTAGTACAAAAACAGGATTCTAAAACAGACATTTAAGAACGCCTCAGGAGGTGGCTTTCTTGAATATCAGGCGGAGGAATTTTTGTAATAAAAGTGTCACATACCAGAACGTCTTTTTTAAAGACATTATAGTATACTGGATATCTAGAACGTCGTTAAAAAGACGTTCTGGTATATTAGATGTCCAGAACGTCTTTAAAAAAGATGTTCTTGTATTTTAAATATCCAGAACGTCTTTAAAAATGACGTTCTGGTATTTTGGATATTGAGAATGTCTTTAAAAAGGACGTTCTGGAAAGTATTATTCAGAACGCCTTTAAAAAGGCATCCTAGTATGTCATATTATTTCTGATTAAAAAATTAACCTTAAAAAAACCATACCCTCTCGTCCCCGTCTGTTTGCAGCTTCCTCTCATTCGAGAATCCCCTTCAACACAACAACCCTCCCGTCCCCGTCTATTAGCAGATCTAAATCCACCTCTACTCCTCCGATCCAAAAACAAAAAAAGACTCAAAAACCTCAATAATTAAAAAAAATTGCTTCAGTTAGGCCCACAACTCGCTACACGTCTAAGCAGCTCCACGACCCGTCCTTGTCGGCTAAATTCTTCACATCACGTGCCGTGGCCCAGAAAAAATGATGCTCCTAACATTAATCTCACCTCCATGGTCAAGAGATTGGTGTAAAGTAAGAAGATCATCAAGTGGGGGCCGAAATTCGTGGTCACCGCCGATCTCGTGATGGCGTACTTGTAGAAGAACGTGAAGAAGAGCTCTAGGCTGAGTGGGCTCCACAAGAAGCTGTTCAAAGGGCCGAATGGGTCGGGGGCGGGGTTGAAAAGGGGAGATGAGATCTCGAAGAAGGCACTAATGGAGGTGAAGAGTAATACGGTGAGAGGGAGCTATTGATTATGAACAAAAAGCAGGATGATCAAATTGCCGAGCTCAAGATATCGCTTCTGGAGAAAAATAAAGAGGTAAAATTTTTATTGCTTTAAGGTTTTAATCACTCTGGTTTCATTTGGGGATTAATTAGAAAAATAGCTGAAATAAGATCTCAAGAATTTAAAATCCAAGTATGTCATAAATATTAATCGAATCAAGCTCAATGGGTTTGGTGTGTGTGTGTGTGTGTGTGTGTGTTGGTTATATTTGGTTGTTGATTAGGAAAAACCGAAGAAACTGATTGCCATGGTTATTTGTAACAATCTTTACAGGAAATGTGAACAGAATGAAGATGATCACTTTTATTCAGATAATTCGAAATGTCTTGGTTGATGGGAGGAACAAAAAAACTGAGGTTCTTGATTTCCTAATTACTATGAGCTCTATATTATCCAATGGTTATAATTTGGTATTTATTTATTTATAAGACTCTATTAGGGCTAATTCAGATAATTCAAAATGTCTTGGTTGATGGGAGGAACAACAAAATTGAGGTTCTTGATTTCCTAATTACTGTGAGCTCTATATTATGTAATGGTTATAATTTGATATTTATTTATTTATCTTTCTACATTGTTTGTTCTATTTTTGGCAGGTTGCTTGGTATTTTCTGTGTAATCAACTTAATAAATTACATAGATCGCGGAGCAATAGCAAGTAACGACGTAAATGGGAGCCACAAAGCTTGCTCCGAAAGTGGTGTATGCACATATGGTAGTGGAATTCAGTAAGTTCAATTACTACATTTTATACTTCGTTTAATTCAAAACTGACTATTTCTTTCTCCTTTATTAATATCTTTTAACTACTTCACATTATTTAGCCTCAACATTATGTGTGTGGGGGTGTGTTATACTTTGACCAGTTTTGGAAGAACCTCAATTGTTAAGATATGATCAGGGCCATTACAACTTTTGGCGAAATGTAGGCTTTGAACTTAAAGCCCGACGAATTCGTGATGGTGGGCTTGATGTCTGCATGTTCTCAATTGGGCTCCTTGGATTTGGCCAAATGGATCGAGTCGTACATGAGTGACGGGTTATTTGCATGTATCTTGATTAATTAACTTTCATTCATGTTATTTTGTAGGGCTTCAGGGGTGTTTTTGTAATTATTGCTAAAAAAGTTGTACTCTTCCTTTCGATGAGTGCTTATAGATCTATTTTTGTATATTAGGCTCAAGAAGTGTGAGAGGACGGACACAGAACTCAATCTCAAGGTACTCTTGAAATCACTTTTCAGTCGCAAGAACATGTTTATGCAGATTTTTGCAAAAGTCGACTTCATAATCATCCAGTGGATATCAGTTATTTATTTGTTACCGACTCTTGTTTCTTTCACCTCCAAAATTAGTATTTGGCACTTGTTTATGTAGATAAAATGTCTTAAAGAAGAAGTAGAAAAATCAGAACAAGAGTACACTCGCATGCTGTTAGTATCGGGATTATTGACGAGTGTTAAAAAGGAAATTACAAAATTTAAAGCTCTCTAGTTGTTTTGCTGTGATATTTTTTCTTTACGAATTACTGCATAAACTGTTTCCTCATCTTCTCGTATGTAAATATTTTTTTTCTTTAAATTGGATTTAGTCAAATATACTTCATATCTAACTTAAATATTCAGATATTATATGTTTTATGCGAAAATTAAATATTTCGGTCTAAAAAACCTCAGGCACTCAAGAGGAAGTAGCCGAGGCTTACGATGTCGCTGTGATCAAATTCTGAGGCGCAAATGCGGTCACGAATTTGGACATGTCCCGATACGACGTGGACAAGATCATGTCCAGCAGCACTCTGCCAGCTGGCGACGTGGCGAGATGAACAATCAACCATGTATAGGGTGTGCAATATTTTGGAGTGTAAGAAACAAATTATTTGTGGATAACTTGAATGGTAGCAAAATAGGTACTCATCGACTTTTGTAGATTTCTATTTTAAGACTTGGTGATTGTGTATTTGGATACTTGTGTTGTTTGGATTTACATATTATGGTGATTGTGTATTATTGTTATTAATGACATGTGTTGGTGATCTTGGGATTATATAAATGAAATGTGTTTTGTGATTTAATTAGGTACTAGAATTGTGATATATGAGCAGGCCCGAAAAAGGAAAAATGAATCTGGAATGAAATTCCAGAAATGTAAAAATATAGAACGGTTATCACAAAACCGTTCTAGAAAATAATCATTCCAGAACGCCTGTTTTTAGAGACGTTCTGGAAACTATACTTTCCAGAACGCCTATTCTTAGAGACGTTTTGGAAAGTATACTTTCCAGAACGACTATTTTTCGAGACGTTCTAGAAACTATACTTTCCAGAACGCCTATTCTTAGAGATGTTCTGGAAAGTATACTTTCCAGAACGACTATTTTTCGAGACGTTCTGGGAAGTATACTTTCTAGAACGCCTATTTTTGAGACGTTCTGGAAAGTATACTTTCTAGAACGCCTGTGTTTAGAGACGTTCTGGAAAGTTATTTTCCAGAACGGGGAAACCGGTAACAATGACTTTCTAGAACGGCTGAAATGTTTTTCTAGAACGTCTCTGATAACCGTTCTAGAAAGTTTGACATTCTAGAATGCCTCAGCAGGGCATTCTAGATTGTCAGACTTTCCAGAACAGCTCCATACAGAACGCCTCAGCAGCGCGTTCTTGATTTGCAGAAACAAGAGTCTAGAAAGCTATTTCTGCACTAGTGTTTCTCCAGTGCTTTCCTTGGGGTTGATTTGATAAGCCCATAGAATCAAACTGAGCTCCTCTACCCATTTGCCTCCCGAATTCTCTAAACGTACCTTAATCCCCTGAACCAGGATTCGGTTGGTCACCTCGACTTGGCCATTTGCCTGAGGGTGGTAGACAGGTGTGAAATGTTGGTCAATCTTCATTTTAGTGCACCAAGCTCGAATCCGAGATCCCATGAACTGCGTGCCATTATCCAACACCAAGATCCTTGGGACTCCAAACCGGCACACTACATTCTTCCATAAGAGTCCCATTACCGCCTCCTCCGTAATCTTCGCTAAGGCTTCAGCCTCCACCCACTTTCTGAAATAATCAATGGCCACGATCAGGAATTTCTTCTAGGCGGGGGCTGTGGGGAAAGGTCCAACCAGGTCTATCCCCCACTTGGCAAAGGGGCAGGGAAAGCTCATTGTCACGAGCTCTTCTGCAGGCCGATGCACTAGGGGTGAGTTCTTCTGGCACTTGTCACATCTCATGACAAAGTCCTCTGCCTCTTTTCTTAACCATGGCCAAAAATAGCCAACTCTCATGATCTTGCTTGATAGGGTTCTAGCACCCATGTGGTTGCTGCAGCACCCTTCGTGAGTTTCTTTGAGGACATGGGTGCCCTCTTTCGGGCTTAGGCACCATAAAGGAGGTTGTCCAAACCCTCTTCTGAACAGTTCTTCCTTTATTAAGCAAAAATGAGACGACCTGATTCTTACCTTTGCTGCCTCTTTACTATTATCAGGTAGCTCTCCCTTCTCCAGATATGCCATAATAGGGGAGCGCCAGTCTTTTTCTTCTTTTAGTGTGTGTACCTCCTCTTCTCCAAATTCCCAATGCGCCATTAATAAAGTGATTCCATTGCCGAGCTGGCTACCTTAGCAAGGTAATCTGCTCGGCCGTTTTATTCTCTGGGTATTTGGTGGACGGTCAAAGCATCCATGGTGTTGGCCAGCTCCCGAAATCGAGCTAGATGTTTTTACATGAGTTCTTCCCTTGTTTCAAATTCTCCCCTTATCTGCTTGTATAYAAGTTGTGAATCTACCCTTGCGCATATTCGTTCTACCCCCAATTCCTTTGCCATCTGAACTCCTCTCAGCAGGGCCTCATACTCTGCTGCGTTATTGGATAAGGAATAGTTCATCCGCACTGCATATTCTGTGGTCACACCTTCCGGGTCTATTAATACTATTCCTGCGCCACAACCCAGGTTGCCTACCGAGCATCAGTGTAGATCGTCCACTCTTTCTTCTCCTCAGGAGAGC
>BMAC01000012.1:603455-629769 GCA_014905375.1 Phtheirospermum japonicum
ATCAGGTCAGGCAAATTGAGGACATCCGTCCTTAGCCAATCCTGGCTTAAACTGACAATCAGGTCAGGAAAATTGAGGACATCCTTCCTTAGCCAATCTTGGCTTATACTGACAATCAGGTCAGGCAAATTGAGGACATCCGTCCTTAGCCAATCCTGGCTTACACTGACAATCAGGAAAAAAGAGAGAGAGAAAAAAAGAGAAAGCGAAAGCGAAAACATGAAAGCGTTAAATTCATATATTCCAACTGTGGAAAAATACAGAAGCAGGTTTGCACACACCCAGGAGGGTTGGAAACTTTGATTACAAAAATTGCAGGAAACAAGAAAGGAGATAAGACCAGACATCTATCTGGGTGGAGACCTCCGTTCTGAGGCAACGACACGGCGAATGCGCCACAGCTCGCGTTCTGTTTCATGGTAACGCTGACGGTACTTGTTAGCTCGGTCTGCAAGAGAATGAGCCTCGTTAGTGCAGGCTGATAAATGGCCCACAGACTCGGTTAAGTCGGCCTTTTCTTCTTGTAGTTGCCGGTTTAACTGGCAGAGTTCAGCCCATTCACACTTGTAGTGCCGTTTCTTCTGCCTTTTCCTTTCCAGAATACGGTAGAGGTAACCAATTTTCTCTTTGAGCATGGTGATTTGATCGGAGAGTTTGAATTTCTCCACAACCAGGGAGATGTTCTTTCTTTTCACTGTTTCGAGTTCTTCAAGCAAGGGAGAGGAAGACATTTTACAGAAAAATGATGAAGAAGAATGAAGCATGCATATACGTATTTATAAAAGGATGGCACGTGCCAAGGAATATAAAGTACTAGAGTTTCCGGAAAAACGGGAAACCCTAGAAGATTAAGAGTTGCAACAAAACAAAAGCATTAATTGTCATTAAACAGAAAATATTCGAGTACAAATTCCATATTCAGAAAAAACAAAAAACAAGCAGACCAACCACGCAGGCTACAACCTACAGGTCTGTTTGATAAAACTAAAGCTGATAAAAACAAGGCGGATAGATCTTCCCGGAAGGCACAAGCTCTACTCCAACACCTCTTCATGACTGCTCTGGAGTTTGGGACCCTTCAGCAAAGCTCTTCTCAAATTGGGTGGAGTCATGCAAATCCCCCAAGTCGGTGAAGGTTGGAGAATTAGTGGCAACCATCGCCAACGATTGATCGGGGGGAGGAGAAGAGGTCGAGCTGGAAGAGCAGAAAGTCCGACGGATATGATCAGCAAAGGATAGATCATCCAGCATGTGCAACCGGTCACCTTCAGCAACGTGCGAAAAGGAAGTAGGCTCGGCTGCACCCTTGATAGGTGCTTCTCGGTCGAAGGGTAAAGAGGGATTCTCTGATATCCACTTGGCATGAGCATCCACGCCAAGGAGATAATAAGCCTCAGCCTCAGGCACCAAAAGCCGGTACAAATCCATCGATTCCAGAAAAGCCTGGCGCGTACTCGCTCGGGTTAGTTGGATCAAACGGAGACCTTCATCCAAATTTAAAAACCCAAGTCTCCCCTTTGCTTCACCCTCTGTGAGACCCCTAGCCTCTCCGTCAGCTTCCCCCTCAGCTCTGGCAACTTGAGCCTTCTCCTGGAGCTCTTTCGCCTCGTGCTCCAGGATGACCATCTGAGCATGCTTTCTAGCGTCGGACTCCTGGGAGGCCAACAGAGCTGCCTTGGTTCCTACTAGTTCTGCCTTGAGCAGCTCCATATCAGCGCCAAGACCATGATTTTTGGCCAGTAGCTCTTGCTTCTGTTTTTTCAAACTCTCAATCTCCCTCTTCAGGTCCGCCTGGAGTAAAGAGCCCCGAGCCCGGGCTAAGAGAGTAGCCCTGAGCACCACCGCCTATAAAAACGAAAGACAAGGGTATGAGTGAAAGTCCCAACAAAGGCCAGAATTGCAAACCAGCGTTAGGTGCTTTACATGCGCCTCTGCCTGGCAATATGAATCCAACAAAGCAGGATCTGATAGTTTCTCCGTCTCACGACGATCAGCTGTGGGAACTATCCCCATCATGTATTTCCTGGCCACTTCGCCGGTACAATTCATCACTGACCTGTTGAAGAAGGTCTGGTTGGGATAAGGAGGAACTTGTGGGGTCCCCCAGGGGCGCTCTCGGGCCTCTCTCCCCTTCTCCTCTTCCTTTGCTGCAGCTGTCCCTCCTCGGGATCAGACAAAGGTCGAGTCTCCTGAACAAGAGCTTTCGGCTTAGACAGAGCCCTCTCTCCTTGCCCCGCACTCTTCCTTGTCACCTCTGGCGGAGAAATGCTGAGGGGAATCGCTGGGGTCTGCTCTGGAGGGTTGCGCTCCTGCGGCTGGCTGGAAGGAGCTGCCACAAAGGTCACTTCTTCCGGAGTAAGGGAAGCTCTGGCAGGTTCACCCAAGGGGCTTTTCTGATTCTTCCCCGCTGCTTTCTTTGCCTTCGCCTCTAGGAGTGCTTGCATCATGGTTACTGAAAAGAAGAGAAAAGAGAATGGGATAAATAGAAAAAATGAAAGTAATACCGGAAAAATAATATGAGCTGTGTTAGGCATATACCAATGTGGGAAGGAAGAGGTCCATTTTCTCGTTGGGAGTTGAAGAAGTTTAGAATTTTGGGTTTGAGAAGTTTTGATAGGTCAAAAGGGGTCTGGTTCAAGACAGCGATCTTCTCACTCAGATAGGATGGTCTATCGCTCCGAGATACGCGGACCTGGGGATGAAGGTAGCTAATGGGCTCAATGGGAAAGCCCCAGTCCTCTGAGCTCTGGACAAAGAAAAACTTCTTCTTCCAGCTCTTGTGGGATGAGGGAAGACCAGTTAAAAAATGAACATCCGTTCGTCCAGAAAGATAGAAAAAGCCTGAAGAACTCTTCGCTTGGAATARAGAAAAGAAGAGTTGGGCTGTAGGTATAATACCAGCATATTGGGCCTCCAGGTGAAATCCGGCCATGATGCGAAAAGCGTTAGGTAAAAATTGTTGAACCGGGATATGGTACAACCGGGATACGACCAATATGAAAGGGTGGACGGGCAGGCTCAGCCCTGTGTGGAATTGGTCCACGTAAAAAGTCAGGTGACCGGCGGGAGGCACTGAGGCCCTCTCGTCAGGCACTGGGCTGGTAAAAGAAAACCGATCAGAGATAGGAAAGGTGGCACGGATATCCCTAAGTGTGCTAGTACTGACTATGGAGGGTAAGTTATCAAGGAAGTAGGGAACCTGAGCTACTAAAGGCCTCTCCACCGGGACCATCGGCAAAGACTCGGACGAAGATATGTTTACAGAAGAGGTGGAATTCGYCGGGGARCCGGAGGAAGTTTCCCYGGAGGAATTGGAAGAAGAAGTYGAMATAATTRAAAGACTGAGAAAGGGTAAAMRGAGTACCTRGTTGAAGATACCCACAGGAAATCGAATGGAGCAGAATCGCAGAAGTCGCCGGAACGGTTGGGAAGACAAAGGGGGAGATTTAGGGGAATATGAAAGAAGATTTGAAAAGWAATGATGAGAAGGTAACTCAGAGAAACAAAAAGAGAAGGGGATAAATTTGAAAAGTGAAAATCAAGGAAAAGCGGGATTTGATGGGATCCCCAGATTTAATGCGGACAGAGGACATGGGTGCCCTCTTTCGGGCTTAGGCACCATAAAGGAGGTTGTCCAAACCCTCTTCTCAACAGTTCTTCCTTTATTAAACAAAAATGAGACGACCTGATTCTTACCTTCGCTGCCTCTTTACTATTATCAGGTAGCTCTCCCTTCTCCAGATATGCCATAATAGGGGAGCGCCAGTCTTTTTCTTCTTTTAGTGTGTGTACCTCCTCTTCTCCAAATTCCCAATGCGCCATTAATAAAGTGATTCCATTGCCGAGCTGGCTACCTTAGCAAGGTAATCTGCTCGGCCGTTTTATTCTCTGGGTATTTGGTGGGCGGTCAAAGCATCTATGGTGTTGGCCAGCTCCTGAAATCGAACTAGATGTTTTTACATGAGTTCTTCCCTTGTTTCAAATTCTCCCCTTATCTGCTTGTATAYAAGTTGTGAATCTACCCTTGCGCATATTCGTTCTACCCCCAATTCCTTTGCCATCTGAACTCCTCTCAGCAGGGCCTCATACTCTGCTGCGTTATTTGATAAGAAATAGTTCATCCGCACTGCATATTCTATGGTCACACCTTCCGGGTCTATTAATAATATTCTTGCGCCATAACCCAGGTTCCCTACCGAGCCATCGGTGTAGATCGTCCACTATTTCTTCTCCTCAGGAGAGCTGGTCATCTATTTCATAAAGTCAGCCAATGCCCGGGCTTTGATGGGTATTTCACCTCCACTTCATCAGTGTCTGGTCTGGTATTGGTTCTTTTTATAGGAGTCAAATCTGAGCCCTTCCCTCTTTGCCCTTACAAATTCCTTAAGGTGTCACGCCTGCACCATCCATTCTATCTCGTCTTTCAAATGTGTGCACTCATCTATGTCATGGCCATATTATTCGTGATATCAACAAAATTGATAGGGCAACATATATACGAGACCTGGATTATGGTAGCTCTGACTCAGAATAATTAGATAATTTAAGAGAGGGCTAGAATAGCTCTGTCTCTATGAAAGATCTAATTAGCCCTCCCGATAAAACAAAATGTTAGGAAGAGGGGGTCATCGCTTGAGATCCCTGACTTAGCCATCTTGAAGGGCACTAAAAGTTTGGAGATTATATCAAGCTGAAGTCCCAGGGATTGAGGTTTAACCTGGTCTGGGTAAAAGAMYTGGTTAAGTCCCCTGAGGAATAGAGCTCTTCCTCAGTATTAGCAAGAGCTGACCTGTTGAAAAGCGGGGACAAGAGGAAGGGAGAGCCGAGATATTATGGACTGGGTCAGATCGAAAGAAGGAAGACCTGGGACAGGGGAGACCTGTTTCCCAGACTCCCAGCGAAGAGACAAGTGGGACCACTTGTCAGAATTTGTTGCATAACGGCCCTTGATTCGTGCCATGTGTTCCTGAGGTCCCGGCTGGGGTCCCCGACAGGAGAAACTATAAATATCTCAGCCCCAAAGCTGAGAGAGGTACGTCATTTCCTTGAGCATTCTTGCTTTCTTTCTTTCTGGAAAACACCTCAACGCTTACTAACTTAAGCATCAGAGAGGTTTCCACCGGAAAACCACCGGTGGTCCTTTCTAACCCTTGTTTGTGGTGTAGGTTTGGGAAGCTCTTGGGTGTTCAGGTGTTACTCTTGATACCGGTAGTCCACTTTTTGGGCTAAAAGAAAAATCAATCAGGTTTTTCCTTTCTTGGCTTCTGGGAATATGTTCTAGGCCACTTGAGGTTGGGATGTCGCTCAATTGCCTGCAGAATTTCTCCCTAAGGCGAAGCCAAAGGTGTATACCTATCAAACCGAGATGACCTCCAACCAGATCAGTCCTGGGATTCTTCATTGGTGTCCTATCTTCCTTGTCGGGTCGTTCCCTCTACTTCTCTCCATCGTCTTTTATCTTCAAGTCTTCTTCCAAGTGGATGTACTTTTTTGCTCTCTCCAAGAGCTCTCCAAATCTTAGTGCTGGTTTAACTACTAACGATTGGAAGAACTCCCCCTTCCTGAGCCCTACCAAGAGCTCCTCGGATGCTGATGGCACCTCCATCTAGCATCTGTAAATCGCTTTAGATATCCGCGCAAACTTTTGCCTTCTTTTTGCTTCAAACTGAATAGTTCCAGTGACATTTTTTGATATTTCCAGCAACTAGCGAACTGGTGCAAGAATGTAGAACTGAACTCATCAAAGTTGATTATTGAACGGGGGATAGTTGGCTAAACAAGAGCTGAGCCGACTTTGTGAAGGTTGTGGGGAAGACTCGACACATGACCGCATCAGAAAACTTGTGCAAGTTGGCTGCAATCTCGAACCGTCTTAGGTGATCCCACGGATCCGTTGTCCCGTTATATTCAAAGACCATGGAATGATAAGAAGTTGGGAGATCGTCCCTCATGACTGCCTTCGTGAATGGAGTGCTCCTCCGCATTTGTCCTGCCCCCGCACCTGCCATCCTTTGCTTCACTTCTCTGACCTCCCTTTGCAAATTTTGCATTTGCTCGGTGAGATCTGGGTTGGCTCTACTGGAAGTATCGCTATCAGAACTTAAAGAGCTGTGTCCTCATCCACATTTGGAGCTCTAGTAGTTCTTGTGGTAGGCCGAGCTGGCTCCTCACCAACCGGTGGAGTTGCTTTGAGGTTGGGTGGTGATCGCTCCGCAAACTTTTTCTCTACCGCCGCTTCCACGGCCTTGCCGATAAGCTTGGACATCTGTCGCAGGAAGGCATCATCAACCGATCCGCTGTCTTCACACACTGGTGTTTCCTGAGGTGGTGGTGTGTTGCGCCTAGCTGCCGCCGCCGGTCCTGCCGCCTTGGAATTCCCATCGACATGGCAGAGCTTGGCGTACCACCCAACTCCGCCATAAGATTTTGCCGGAGACCATCTGACGCCATGCCTCATTCTCACGTCTTAGCTTTGTTCAATTATTCCCACAGATGATGCCAATTGTTTTGCCCCAAAAATTGCACCAATAGCACTTGCCCCTTTCCCTGAGAATATCCCGACCTTCTTAAACAAAGACACATTACAAAGGACCACCGGGGGTGTTTCGGTGGAAACCTCTCCGATGCTTAAGTCAGTTAAGCGTTTTAGATCGGAATAATCAAAATCAGGAGAAGAATACTTATAATGTCATACATCTCTCAGCCTTAGGGCTGAGATGTTTATAATTCTCGCCAAGTGGGGCCTTTCCGGGATCTCAGAAACAGAAACCCGCGATTCTCGGGCCGTTCCATTAGACGACTTGACCTGGAAGCTTCCTTCCAGAGAACAGATCAGTTTTATCGCTAAGTGTCCCCAATTCTTGACCTGACCTCTTGAAACCTCATTCAAAGCTTTGAATGAGGTCAGGACAATCTTTATGAAGTTATAGGCTCGCCTTCTAATTCATTTTCCCTCTTTCTAAAGTCATCAGTTCAGCTCGTACCAACCAGACCTGTCCAAGCTATTTAACAACCTGTCATTAGATCAGGTCGCACCAATTGAATTAGTATTAGAGGGCCTATGTCGGGGCTATCCGGCTTGAGTTTTATTTTGCAGGTCGCTCGTGCTCGATAAGGTAGTTCGAGGAATGTCGATCTCTTTCTTGGTGAGACAAACTTTTCATCGCATCAAGTAGCGTCGTCTGTGAGAATACGAGTAATATCGAGTCATTGAACAAATGACGTGAGAAAATACAATTCAATTGATAAAAATCCACACGATTGGGAATGCCAAATATAAAGATTAGTCCTCTATTTAACACAATTTGGGAAAAATTCTATAATCCTAATCTAATTTGTTCATATTATTAAATTATCGGTGGGCGACCTATAAATCTTTTGATTAGCCGCATATCCTGTAAGGTGATTTTTATAACCCCTGACATATATGTGATTACGTGGTTGCTAGTTTTGGTTTACTATGAATGTGACAATTATATCCATCAACGTGAATATATATATATATATATATATATATATATATATATATATATATATATATATGTGTGTGTGTGTTTGTGTGTGTGTGTGTGTGTATAGGATTAGGTTCAAATGAGAACCATGTTTCTATATATGAACCTAGGGTCAATTACGGGTCTTAGGTCTAATTAAATAGATGGATCAGAATTTTTTGTGTATTTTTTTATTTAATTAAAAGCATTATGATTGTATAATAAAAGCACAACTGATGTATATAACTGAAAATATTAATAAAGCACTGTGATTGTTTAATAAAAGCACTGCTGGTATATAATAAAAGCACTAGTTCGCAGGTTCACATATAATGGTTTTATTTGAACCCACCCCTCTCTCTCTCTATATATATATAAAATGGCCCTTATTGATATTTGCTTTGAGGATTTTATGTGGCGCATGTGCTCTAATTGGGATGTTTGCGGTAATTTGACATACTTAATTATTTTTTCTAGGAGATAAAAGACTTATTATTGTATAGTTGGTTAGTTAGGGATATAGATTGATGTTTAAAAATATTCAAATGGTGGCCGATTTGGATTTACTTTGATTTGTGATCCACTACATTTTATGTGATTTTATATGGGGACATCCCAGTAACTAGCTCAGGCTATTAGAATTAACCCAGGTTGAACATGATCTAGGGAATAAAACAATTATGTGACCATTTGCTAAGTGCTTAAGTTGTTATTCTTGATTTATGAATTACACTTATACATGAGATTATATTTGCGCACTTTTTTATGACATGCTTAGTTTTGAAATTTAAATAATATGTCAATGAAGTTTGTTGAGATTAACATATGTGGATTACACAGGGTCGTTGGTTTTTATTATTGCTTCCGCATGTTAGGGTGTGATACGACATTCATGTATTATGGAGAAGACGGGGAATGACGCTTTTATCGGAGATAAATCTTAATATTCTCATACAGTTTATTAATAATAAGAATTGTAGGTTAATATAATAATTAGGGGCACGAATAAGGGTTTCGATGCTCGGATGATACTTCTCGGTTATTTTTTTTTAATCGTATACTAATGGATTGAGTGAAGGTCTACCTGTTTAGTTCGTATTAACTTTTGTCTTGAATGGTTAATTTATATGTTGCCTGTAATCTAACTCAGGGATGGTAAATCAACCAAATGCGACGAGGTCATTATTATTTAATATAAGTTTTGTTTTATTTATTTATTTGAGTGGTTCTGAAATTATAGATATATTGTCTGCTTATACACCCAATGCTTCTATTAGGCCGGCAATGGGCCGTCAAATTTTTAGGTTGGGGATAATTTATGATTTTTACATGGTGCAGCGCTTTTAGGTCAGGGATATAATATGCAATGATATGAAGTATGAATAAGTGTAATAGGTGTCGCGTTTAAATATTCAAAGAGAGATGATTGTGAAGTTTTTCTACCTGAAAGTAAATAGGTCGCACATTTGGATATTCTAGGAGAGGTGAATTTTTTATTTGGCATAAATATGACTGCGTATCAAGTACGCTAGTTTAAATTTCGTAAAAGGGAGAGTTCTTTATTTCCTTTATCTACCTTACTTGAATTTTATTCCGATTAACTAGAATATGGGGGACTAGCTGACTTATGTGGTTTAATATGGTTTTTTTTAGCTCCAAATGGTTTAGCTGGTTTATTTGGATTTATTCGGTGTATATGGGTTGATTTATATGGTATGTTTTATTTGATTTATATGATTCGGTATGATTTAACAAGTTTATTGTAGGTTAATAGGGTTTATTTGGGTTTAGGTTTATATGATTTGATTATATAGGCGGTATGGTGTAGTTGTTTTACATGGTTAGCTGATTTATTTATTTTAATATTGTTTATATGATTTATGTTATTTATGTGGTTTATTTGTTTTATTTGGTCTGTTTGGCTTAATATGGTTATTAGGTTTAGTATGAATTATTCTTGTTTAATATGGTTTATTCGATTAGAACATGGGGAATAGCTGATTTATGTGGTTTAATATGGTTTTTTTTAGCTCCAAATGGTTTAGCTGGTTTATTTGGATTTATTCGGTGTATATGGGTTGATTTATATGGTATGTTTTATTTGATTTATATGATTCGGTATGATTTAACAAGTTTATTGTAGGTTAATAGGGTTTATTTGGGTTTAGGTTTATATGATTTGATTATATAGGCGGTATGGTGTAGTTGTTTTACATGGTTAGCTGATTTATTTATTTTAATATTGTTTATATGATTTATGTTATTTATGTGGTTTATTTGTTTTATTTGGTCTGTTTGGCTTAATATGGTTATTAGGTTTAGTATGAATTATTCTTGTTTAATATGGTTTATTCGATTAGAACATGGGGAATAGCTGATTTATGTGGTTTAATATGGTTTTTTTTAGCTCCAAATGGTTTAGCTGGTTTATTTGGATTTATTCGGTGTATATGGGTTGATTTATATGGTATGTTTTATTTGATTTATATGATTCGGTATGATTTAACAAGTTTATTGTAGGTTAATAGGGTTTATTTGGGTTTAGGTTTATATGATTTGATTATATAGGCGGTATGGTGTAGTTGTTTTACATGGTTAGCTGATTTATTTATTTTAATATTGTTTATATGATTTATGTTATTTATGTGGTTTATTTGTTTTATTTGGTCTGTTTGGCTTAATATGGTTATTAGGTTTAGTATGAATTATTCTTGTTTAATATGGTTTATTCGATTAGAACATGGGGAATAGCTGATTTATGTGGTTTAATATGGTTTTTTTTAGCTCCAAATGGTTTAGCTGGTTTATTTGGATTTATTCGGTGTATATGGGTTGATTTATATGGTATGTTTTATTTGATTTATATGATTCGGTATGATTTAACAAGTTTATTGTAGGTTAATAGGGTTTATTTGGGTTTAGGTTTATATGATTTGATTATATAGGCGGTATGGTGTAGTTGTTTTACATGGTTAGCTGATTTATTTATTTTAATATTGTTTATATGATTTATGTTATTTATGTGGTTTATTTGTTTTATTTGGTCTGTTTGGCTTAATATGGTTATTAGGTTTAGTATGAATTATTCTTGTTTAATATGGTTTATTCGATTAGAACATGGGGAATAGCTGATTTATGTGGTTTAATATGGTTTTTTTTAGCTCCAAATGGTTTAGCTGGTTTATTTGGATTTATTCGGTGTATATGGGTTGATTTATATGGTATGTTTTATTTGATTTATATGATTCGGTATGATTTAACAAGTTTATTGTAGGTTAATAGGGTTTATTTGGGTTTAGGTTTATATGATTTGATTATATAGGCGGTATGGTGTAGTTGTTTTACATGGTTAGCTGATTTATTTATTTTAATATTGTTTATATGATTTATGTTATTTATGTGGTTTATTTGTTTTATTTGGTCTGTTTGGCTTAATATGGTTATTAGGTTTAGTATGAATTATTCTTGTTTAATATGGTTTATTCGATTAGAACATGGGGAATAGCTGATTTATGTGGTTTAATATGGTTTTTTTTAGCTCCAAATGGTTTAGCTGGTTTATTTGGATTTATTCGGTGTATATGGGTTGATTTATATGGTATGTTTTATTTGATTTATATGATTCGGTATGATTTAACAAGTTTATTGTAGGTTAATAGGGTTTATTTGGGTTTAGGTTTATATGATTTGATTATATAGGCGGTATGGTGTAGTTGTTTTACATGGTTAGCTGATTTATTTATTTTAATATTGTTTATATGATTTATGTTATTTATGTGGTTTATTTGTTTTATTTGGTCTGTTTGGCTTAATATGGTTATTAGGTTTAGTATGAATTATTCTTGTTTAATATGGTTTATTCGATTAGAACATGGGGAATAGCTGATTTATGTGGTTTAATATGGTTTTTTTTAGCTCCAAATGGTTTAGCTGGTTTATTTGGATTTATTCGGTGTATATGGGTTGATTTATATGGTATGTTTTATTTGATTTATATGATTCGGTATGATTTAACAAGTTTATTGTAGGTTAATAGGGTTTATTTGGGTTTAGGTTTATATGATTTGATTATATAGGCGGTATGGTGTAGTTGTTTTACATGGTTAGCTGATTTATTTATTTTAATATTGTTTATATGATTTATGTTATTTATGTGGTTTATTTGTTTTATTTGGTCTGTTTGGCTTAATATGGTTATTAGGTTTAGTATGAATTATTCTTGTTTAATATGGTTTATTCGATTAGAACATGGGGAATAGCTGATTTATGTGGTTTAATATGGTTTTTTTTAGCTCCAAATGGTTTAGCTGGTTTATTTGGATTTATTCGGTGTATATGGGTTGATTTATATGGTATGTTTTATTTGATTTATATGATTCGGTATGATTTAACAAGTTTATTGTAGGTTAATAGGGTTTATTTGGGTTTAGGTTTATATGATTTGATTATATAGGCGGTATGGTGTAGTTGTTTTACATGGTTAGCTGATTTATTTATTTTAATATTGTTTATATGATTTATGTTATTTATGTGGTTTATTTGTTTTATTTGGTCTGTTTGGCTTAATATGGTTATTAGGTTTAGTATGAATTATTCTTGTTTAATATGGTTTATTCGATTAGAACATGGGGAATAGCTGATTTATGTGGTTTAATATGGTTTTTTTTAGCTCCAAATGGTTTAGCTGGTTTATTTGGATTTATTCGGTGTATATGGGTTGATTTATATGGTATGTTTTATTTGATTTATATGATTCGGTATGATTTAACAAGTTTATTGTAGGTTAATAGGGTTTATTTGGGTTTAGGTTTATATGATTTGATTATATAGGCGGTATGGTGTAGTTGTTTTACATGGTTAGCTGATTTATTTATTTTAATATTGTTTATATGATTTATGTTATTTATGTGGTTTATTTGTTTTATTTGGTCTGTTTGGCTTAATATGGTTATTAGGTTTAGTATGAATTATTCTTGTTTAATATGGTTTATTCGATTAGAACATGGGGAATAGCTGATTTATGTGGTTTAATATGGTTTTTTTTAGCTCCAAATGGTTTAGCTGGTTTATTTGGATTTATTCGGTGTATATGGGTTGATTTATATGGTATGTTTTATTTGATTTATATGATTCGGTATGATTTAACAAGTTTATTGTAGGTTAATAGGGTTTATTTGGGTTTAGGTTTATATGATTTGATTATATAGGCGGTATGGTGTAGTTGTTTTACATGGTTAGCTGATTTATTTATTTTAATATTGTTTATATGATTTATGTTATTTATGTGGTTTATTTGTTTTATTTGGTCTGTTTGGCTTAATATGGTTATTAGGTTTAGTATGAATTATTCTTGTTTAATATGGTTTATTCGATTAGAACATGGGGAATAGCTGATTTATGTGGTTTAATATGGTTTTTTTTAGCTCCAAATGGTTTAGCTGGTTTATTTGGATTTATTCGGTGTATATGGGTTGATTTATATGGTATGTTTTATTTGATTTATATGATTCGGTATGATTTAACAAGTTTATTGTAGGTTAATAGGGTTTATTTGGGTTTAGGTTTATATGATTTGATTATATAGGCGGTATGGTGTAGTTGTTTTACATGGTTAGCTGATTTATTTATTTTAATATTGTTTATATGATTTATGTTATTTATGTGGTTTATTTGTTTTATTTGGTCTGTTTGGCTTAATATGGTTATTAGGTTTAGTATGAATTATTCTTGTTTAATATGGTTTATTCGATTAGAACATGGGGAATAGCTGATTTATGTGGTTTAATATGGTTTTTTTTAGCTCCAAATGGTTTAGCTGGTTTATTTGGATTTATTCGGTGTATATGGGTTGATTTATATGGTATGTTTTATTTGATTTATATGATTCGGTATGATTTAACAAGTTTATTGTAGGTTAATAGGGTTTATTTGGGTTTAGGTTTATATGATTTGATTATATAGGCGGTATGGTGTAGTTGTTTTACATGGTTAGCTGATTTATTTATTTTAATATTGTTTATATGATTTATGTTATTTATGTGGTTTATTTGTTTTATTTGGTCTGTTTGGCTTAATATGGTTATTAGGTTTAGTATGAATTATTCTTGTTTAATATGGTTTATTCGATTAGAACATGGGGAATAGCTGATTTATGTGGTTTAATATGGTTTTTTTTAGCTCCAAATGGTTTAGCTGGTTTATTTGGATTTATTCGGTGTATATGGGTTGATTTATATGGTATGTTTTATTTGATTTATATGATTCGGTATGATTTAACAAGTTTATTGTAGGTTAATAGGGTTTATTTGGGTTTAGGTTTATATGATTTGATTATATAGGCGGTATGGTGTAGTTGTTTTACATGGTTAGCTGATTTATTTATTTTAATATTGTTTATATGATTTATGTTATTTATGTGGTTTATTTGTTTTATTTGGTCTGTTTGGCTTAATATGGTTATTAGGTTTAGTATGAATTATTCTTGTTTAATATGGTTTATTCGATTAGAACATGGGGAATAGCTGATTTATGTGGTTTAATATGGTTTTTTTTAGCTCCAAATGGTTTAGCTGGTTTATTTGGATTTATTCGGTGTATATGGGTTGATTTATATGGTATGTTTTATTTGATTTATATGATTCGGTATGATTTAACAAGTTTATTGTAGGTTAATAGGGTTTATTTGGGTTTAGGTTTATATGATTTGATTATATAGGCGGTATGGTGTAGTTGTTTTACATGGTTAGCTGATTTATTTATTTTAATATTGTTTATATGATTTATGTTATTTATGTGGTTTATTTGTTTTATTTGGTCTGTTTGGCTTAATATGGTTATTAGGTTTAGTATGAATTATTCTTGTTTAATATGGTTTATTCGATTAGAACATGGGGAATAGCTGATTTATGTGGTTTAATATGGTTTTTTTTAGCTCCAAATGGTTTAGCTGGTTTATTTGGATTTATTCGGTGTATATGGGTTGATTTATATGGTATGTTTTATTTGATTTATATGATTCGGTATGATTTAACAAGTTTATTGTAGGTTAATAGGGTTTATTTGGGTTTAGGTTTATATGATTTGATTATATAGGCGGTATGGTGTAGTTGTTTTACATGGTTAGCTGATTTATTTATTTTAATATTGTTTATATGATTTATGTTATTTATGTGGTTTATTTGTTTTATTTGGTCTGTTTGGCTTAATATGGTTATTAGGTTTAGTATGAATTATTCTTGTTTAATATGGTTTATTCGATTAGAACATGGGGAATAGCTGATTTATGTGGTTTAATATGGTTTATTTAACTTAATGGTTTAGCTAGTTTATATGGGTTATATGGGTTTATTTGGTTATATGATTGTATTTTTCATTTGGGTATATGGTTATTTGGTATATTAACATGATTCATTTCGTTAATTTGGTTTATTTGGCTAGTTAGCGGGTTTATTTGAGTTTATTTGTTATAATTTATTTGATTTGGTTTAGTTGATTGGTTTGGTTTGGTTTATTTATTTAGCTAAAATATGTAGGACTTGCTTGATTATTTGGTTTATTTAGAGTTGTTGTAGTTTGGTTGATTGACTTGGTTAGAACACGGGGGACTTTCTTGTTTATTTGGCTTATTTTGGGTTGATGTGGTTTGGTTGATTGATTTGGTTTGAATATGGTGAATTGGCTAATTTATTTGGTTTAATATGGTTTATATAGGTTAGCTTAATTATTTGACTCGATACATTTATGAGGCTTGGTATGGTTTATTTGACTTATTTGGCTTAAATATGGGGGAGTAGTTGGTTTATTTGGTTTATATGGATTGACATATTTAATATGGTCTACTTGATTTGATAAAGTTATTTGGTTTGCTTTAAATGATTATGGTCTGGTCACAAGTTTTAGGTTGTATTAATGGATGAGATCGTTATGGTTATAAATATGGATGTCCCGATGCTTGTTTAGGTCGGAGATGGTATGGTTATAGATATGATATGGCCCGATACTTGTTAATATAGTTTATTTAGCTTAAATATGGGGGAGTAGTTGGTTTATTTGGTTTATATGGATTGGCATATTTAATACAGTCTACTTGATTTGATAAAGTTATTTGGTTCACTTTAAATGATTATGGTTTAGTCACAAGTTTTAGATCGTATTAATGGATGAGATGGTTATAGTTATGGATATGGATGGCCCGATACTTGTTTAGGTCGGAGATGGCATGGTTATAGATATGGTGTAGCCCGATACTTATTTAGGTCAGAGATTGTATGATGATGGATATGGTATGACCCGACGCTTGGTCAAGTCGAAAATAGTTATATAGATATGGATGGCCTTGTTTAGGTCGTAGATGATTATTTGATTATATGGATATGGTTTGCCCGATACTTGTTTAGGTCGGGAATGATTATATGATTTGTTTGGCAATGGGTAGGGTTTGATATGATTTATTTGGTTTTTTGGATTGGTATGGTGTAATTTGGTGTGGTTTAATATGCCTTAAATATTTGGTTTAATATATTTATTGGATTTAATATGGTTTTTATTGTTTACCTATATACCGGCCTATTTTAGGTCGATAATTGGTTCATGGTTACACGATCTAAATATGTATGTGTTTATGGTAAATGTGTTTATGTTTATTGTTAGCGCAGAGAGTGGTTTTTGACCGATCTGTTTTAAGTCAAATAAATGGTTTATGATTTATGGTTAGGGTATGGAATGGGTTTTTGACCAACCTGTATTAGGTCAGATAAATGGTATCTAGTTTATGATTGTGATTTTTGATCGACCTATTTTAGGTTGGATAAATGGTTTATGGTTTATGGTTGTTGCTTTTTGACTGACATGTTTCAGATCGGAGAAATGGTTTATGGTTTGTGGTTATGGTATTTACCTAACCTATTTTAGGTTGGAAGAATAGTTTATGGCATATGGTCATAATTATAGTTTATGATATAAATTCTTGCCTAACACTTCATTTAGGTCAGAGAATGAGGTTTTTAGTTTGTGGTTAAGACTTTGGTTGAAATATGGTTTTAGGGATACATGATTTTTATGTGTTGAATTTATTGTTGAATTACTGAAGGTTATGAATAATGGTAATATTTCGATAAGGACTAACATCTCATTTGCAGAATTTCTTTTTTTTTTTTTTTTTTTTTTTTTTTTTTTCTTTTACCTGATTTCGTACCTCAATCAGTTAGAATATGGGTGGACTAGATGATGCAGCATCAAATGCCGGCTCAGTCATATATGGTAAGAAAGTTGATAAATAGGTCGCGAATATGGTAAGAAAATAGCAAAAGAGATGGAAGCTTCTAGGTCCCGCCATATTGGGTTATTATGGTAATATGTTAATATGATCTAATGGTTAAATATGGTTATAGAGCCCCAGCAGGTCGATAACATGATAATAATAAGGTTTTATGGTTATTATAGAACTAGAGAAAGCAAGAATCCTAGTATGAGAATATTTCCTTGTTATGGAGATTGAGTAAAATTAAGAGATTTAATCACATCTTAGGAAGGAATCATATTGGTTGGTGGACAAGTCTAAATAATATTATAAGGATAACACTCTTGTCAGGCCGGACTAATGGATCATCCGTCAGACCAAAATTTCATGTCAATACATTCTAGGACAAAAACCAATACATTACGTTAAAAAAACCAATACATCATAGTATAAAAACTAGTACTTCATAGCACGGGTCAGAGATTTATGAAAAATCAATACTTTCGAGTACAAAAAACTACATAATAGTACAAAAACTAATATATTCTCGTATCGGGTCAGATGGACTAACGGATCAAGACCCGTCAATCTGGCCTAACACAAGTGTTTGCCATCTTATAAATAGAGAATTTATGCTCTTATTTCATAACTTCAATTATTATGGAATCACAAGACATACGATTCTTATGGGAGGAGAATTAATATTATATTCATAACCTTATTTTTATCACTTTCATACGGATATTAACTTAAGCATCAGAGGTCCTACGTCGGTCTGTCCGACTTGAATTTTATTTTGCAGGTCTCTCGTGCTCGAGAAGGTAGTTCGAGGAGTTCAAACCTCTTTCTTGGTGAACCAAACTTATTGGTCGCATTAGTAGTTAATGATTGTATGTAACTACGTTACTTAGGCAAAAGGGAGTCTATACTTGCAAGTTTAATTGCTTGATAGCGCAAACACTATATTAATGAAAGAGATTTTTGAGGAAGAAGGATTCTCCGCAAATAATTTTTAAGTATATTATTGTTTGCTTCTGCATTTATTTTATATTTATACATAGGATATTTTTATAAATGGATATGACTTTGATAATTCCATAATTTCAATTGTTACCAGAGCAGTGTTTATATTATTTTTACATGATAAATATCGAGTGGAATGCGAGGAGGGGCGACCATGAACCATGATCATAGCGATCAATGTCAAGACCTATGTTTCTAGATGGATTCAATCTATTGGAAGTCCATGATCACTATTTATATGCGCTCTCTTAGAAAAGGTACATGGGAAAGTACTTATAAAGGATGGACTCATCCTATGATGCCTGAAACTACATCGTCTGGTTTTAAATAAAAAGAAAGGAAGCAACTACCAAGGATGATCAAGCTTCTATAGAACATTTACCATTTAAGATTGTACTCAAACCTAGGGAACTGTGGACTGATTTAGACAAGATAGCGGAAGAAGCCAATTCTAGGGCTTCATATTACATTCTTACTGGTGTTGATCAAACACATCACAAGATGATTGTCAAGTGCACCACATCACATGAGTCCTGGAAGATACTAAAATGTTAGTTTGAAGGTACAACCTTGGTGAAGACCTCTAAACTACAAAAGAGCACAACTGCCTTTGATGAGATAAGGATGAAAGAAGATAAAACTATTAAGATGTACTATGCCTGGTTTTGTGATATTGTGAATCAAATTCCCATGCTTGGTGAAGATATTTAAAAAGCCAAGCAAGTTTAGAAAATCATAAGAACTCTACTCAAGAGATTTTATGAGGAAATTACGTAATTAGAAAGCTTTATGAGACTGGGAACCCTTTGGATTGATGATTTACTTGGTGATCTTCAAACCTTCGGAATCTATAAAGGTTATGATACAATGAAGTGTAAGGGTGCTGCATTCAAATCTAGTGTACCCACACCATCTAAATATGAGGAAGAAGAGGATGATGGTGCATGCGATGTTGTAGTCATACTGATATAAAGAAACTATGGAAGACTGCAGAAGATAGTCAACAAAGGAAAATTTAAAAAAAGAATCCATTTGACCCTAACAAACTTTCAAATCGCCAAGGAAAAGAGAGACGTAATAACTTCTCAGGATCCAAGTCAATCAACCAAAAGGTAGAAAAGGACCAGTGTAGGGAATGTCGTGGCTTTGGGCATTTTTAGAATGATTGTCCTAACTTTCTTATAAATAACAAATCAATCAAGGCAACATGAAGTGCATTTTAAGATGATGAAGAGGAGGAGTAAATTGAACACGCTGAGCACACACGCAACACAACTATCCTCTTTAACAATCTCTATTTCATAACTTCATCCCTACTCACATATAACTTGATAAAGGTATGAGCTCTTCCCTATATTATACAGAAATTCTGATGATCAAGTTATAGATCATGGTGAAGAAGATCTGAGCATACATAAGATATCCACTAAGAAGTGAATCAGGTATTAAAGATTATTAAAGACTTATGCCCTCAGATCGAATCGATTAAGATGTTAAAGCTTTGGTTAGAACAAGAGAAGGTGGAGTTGATGCACTTACGTGGTGAAGTTCAGACTTCATGTGAGAAAAGCTCTTAATTGAATGATAAACTATCTACATATCAGATGGATGCAGGAAATCAAAAAGATGAGTTAGATAAGGCATATTTCAAATTCACAATCTTGGGTAATGAACATAGTCTGTCAAAATAGGTTTATATAAAAAAAGATCAAGTAATTGAATCTCTTAGAACCGAACTGTTTTGTTTTCAGCACATTGTAGGAGAAAAAGATAAGGAGGTTCTTTCTCTAAAAAAGGAGTTGTCCAGAGTAGTGAAATTACATAAAGACTTGATTCATGTCATGCCTTAATTGAACATGAACATACTCAGAAATATGAGGAGCTTGCAAAATCATATAAGTTGTTTTACAAACTAAACACATGCAAGGTTAGTCTAGACGAGTTGGTCAACAGGGAAAAAAGGTATGACAAACATGGTATTCGTTTTAAAGGTGAAAATCCTAAACCTGGTAATAATATCAAGTTTTTTAGAACCACTGTACCCATTGTAAACTCAAAAGTTAAGAACACAAACTCCCCACACCTATGAGGAAATAACATCCCAAAGTCCATGTTAAAACTATTATCCCTACTTGTTATAATTGTGGAATTCTTTATCACATTCGTCCTAAGAATGCATCATGACTTGTATACTAAGAATGTACATGCATGGAATCCCAGTGGTATGCCTTCACAAACACCAAACTGAGAGTTGATTTGAAAAACCACACATAGAAAAAAGGTTTGGGTACAAAAAGATAACATAGATGTTTAGTATTTGTGGTATCCTTGAAAACAAGTTTGAAGGGTGACTGTTACTTTGATAGTGGTTGATCTAGACACATGACTGGAGTCAAGTCATATCCTAATATAATGTTTGGGTCTAATTCAATACTAATTTTTGATAGTAGTGTCAATAATATGGTCATAGGTATTGGGTGTTTGAATGTTGAAGGCTTACCAAAGCTTGAAAATATTTTTCTTGTAAAAAACATGAAAGCTAATCTGCTAAGCACTAGTTAGTTGTGTGATCAAGATTTGAATGTCAGGTTTACCAAAGATATCTAACTCAATCTGACAATTTTGGATAAGTATATTCTCACAGGGACAAGGTCAATTGACAACTGTTATTTGGTTGAGCATTGATTTGAACATATTTGTGTGTTGTTTTAGTATATTTCTGTGTCTTGTCTTTTGTGCTTTAGTCGGGTTTTAGTCGTATTTTATCACTTTTTCCTTATTTTGCGGCTTCGTAGCTTTTGTCGTCTTTTTAGTGTTTTTCGTATTTCTCTTTTACTTTTTGTAGATTTTTATGTTATTTTGATTTTATTTATTTTAGGAAAGTCAATCAAGCCTATTCCCGAGGATCACAACTGGCTCGATTTGACAAAAAACACGACTCAGACTCGTGAAGCACATCCATCGATCGACGCGTGCCATCGACGCCCAGTAGACACGTCAGTCAACACATCATCGATGATCCATCAATGCGCCATCAAGGGGTTTATTTTTAGCATCGGTGGTCAGGCTAATTTTGGCCATTTTTGGCAAAATGACTATTTCGCCTTCATTTCACCCCTATAAATATAACATTTCATTTTTAGAAATCAAGCTTTTGAACCCACCTAAGGTTTGACAAGCCCAAATCCTTCTCTTTTTTTCTTCATTCTTTATTTCACTCTCAAGCATAGAACGCCCAATAAATTAGCTTAGTTTGTCATCTTTATTTATAATTTTGATAAATCAATGTTCTTGGGGCAGCTCTCTCTCTCTCATTTTTGGATTGAAGATTCTTAGAACTTCTTGAATTGGGTAATCTTTCATCATTGATCTATTGCATTTTCTTGTTATTTTCTATGAATGTTTGGATCTATTGATTGTCTTGGGTATGAGTTTTAGTTTAATTGTTGAAAGTTACGTTTGATTTGTTAATGAAGGTTGATTATTTTCATTTGTTATTTTCTCCATGCCTTTTATCTTTAATCGTGTTCATGTTTGATTTGAGTTTGTGTTATTGGATTTCTCGATGATTCAAGTTTAGATTAATCGGTATAAGGCCTAGATAAGTTTTAGAACCATCAATTGACATTGTTGGGTGCTTAATCTACAAGTTGGGATTGACAACCCCAACTCGTAGATTAAGTGTTCGATGAAATGCCAATTGATCATGAAGACGATTCTAGAACCCTAGATCCCCGTTTTATTAATCTTTTCCAGTTTTTGATTTCATTTCTCGTCATTTAAATCACCATCTTAGATATTACAATTTTAAATCCAAAATTTGACTGCGTGTTTAGGATAACATTTCGTTGTTTTCTTATTCGTGAATCAAACACGAAAATTACTTTCGATTAGTCTTCCTCGAAAGATTCAACTCGAGTCAAACTTACCACTTACAATTGCTCCGTTCTCTTGATTTTAATAAAAAAGTAAGTGTAAAAAGTTTGATTCAAGCATGAACTTACATGTCACTCAACTAAGATGAATGATACTAGGTTATGGCAGAACAGATTAGGCCATATTATCTATGAAGACTAGTTTACTCTATACAGTGCAGGTGTTGTTTGTCAGATTCTAAAACTTAATAAGAAGTAACATGGTGTCTGTGAAACTTGTCATAAATTTAAGAAGAAACGTGCTCCTCATAAGGCACTTCATGAAGTTACTGCGAAGCAGATTCTTGAGATACTGCACATGGACCTGCTGGGCCTGATTCAATTAGAGAGTAACAATGGTAAGAAGTATATTCTTGTGATAGTAGATGACTTTTCCTAGATATATTTGTACATATTTCATTAGGGAAAAACTAGAATCACTTGAATCATTCAAAACTCTTTTTCTGAAAGTTGAAAATGAAAATAAATGTAAAATTGATAGGATTAAGAGTGATTATGGGAGAGAATTTGAAAATGCATCATTTCCTGGATTTTGTGATTCAAAATGCATATCTCATGAACTTTTTTGCCCCTTAAGACTCCACAAAAGATGATGTCCTGGAGAAAAAATCGTACATTACAGAAAAGTGGCACGAGCTAATCTCCCAAAAAATATCACCACGATGGTGTGCTGAATGTGTAAATAGAGAACATTATCTCATCAATCGAGTGTACTTCGCAAATTTAAGTCACTTAGTCTAAATCATCTTCATATGTTTGGGTGTAAATACCGCATTTATAATGATAGGGTTGAACTTGGTAAGTATGATTCAACAAGTGATGCATGCTGATTTTTTGGCTACTTTGATAATAGTCGTACATATAAGGATTATAATCTTAGAATAAAGACTTTCATGGATTCTGTCAATGTTGTTTTGAAGATGTCACTAACACTGTTATTACACCTGAACCTGATGTACCTTCATCTTCTGATAATCCTTTAACTCAACAGGAAGTAGTACAAAAAACTACTAATGTTAAAATAGAAGAAGGTAATAAATATACATGTACATATGTTGTTGTTTCTACATTCTCTGGATTTAATTCTGAAATCAGGCGAGATCCACCTACTAAGATTCAAAAGGATCATCTTGAGGACTTGATAATTGGTAACCTAGATGAAATGAATCTTTGTAATGTGAGAAAATATTATAAAAAGATGATTAATTATTCTATGTTACTTGTTATAATTTTGTGATTGAACTAAATAATGTGAAAGAAGCACTTACAAATACAAACTGGATACCAACCATGAAGAATGAATTAGAACAACTTACTAGAATGATGTGTGGGAATTTTCCCTCACCTGACCATGTTCTAGTAATAGGTAACAAGTGGTTTTGTTTTTAAAAATAAAACTGATGAATTTGGTAAAATCACTATGAACAAGCATGTCTAATTACACAGGGTTACAAACTATGATTAAATTTTTACACATGTTTCACGTTTATATTCCGTTTGAATGTTTTTATCATTATATGCTTAAAATATTTTGTAATATATCAAATGGATGTTAAAATTGCTTTTCTGAATGGTTTTTGGAAGGTTTTTTTTTACGTAAAGTAACTGAGGTTTTTTTTTTACCCTCATAAACCTAACCATGTTTATCGGCTCAAGAAGGCCTTGTATGTTCTCAAACAAACTCCTATAGCCTGGCATGGAAATTTAACTAAGTTTCTACTTGATAAAGGTTATAATGAGGGGGAGCACATCAAACTCTTTTTGTATGAAAAACTAATAAAGATATGATCATTGTACAAATTTATGTGGATGATATTCTTTGGCTCCAACTTACAAGCCATGATTAAAGAGTTTGTTCATAACATGTCTAAGTGATCTGAGATGAGTATGGTGGGTGAAATTACATGTTGCAGGTATTGCAAAGTAGTGGTGGTATCTTTATTCACCAAAGTAAGTATATTAAGGCCTTAGTGAAAAAGATTGGTCTTGAAAAAGTCAAACATCCTAACACTCTTATGGGAAGTCATAGAAAACTTTTTAATGATGACGAAGGAACATCTATAAACTAGAGCCTATGCGGAAGTATAACTGGTAACCTACTATATCTAACTACTAGTAGCCTGACTTGTGCTATAGTGTAGGTGTGTGTGCTAGGTACCAATCTGATCTCAAGGAAGCACATATGAAAGTTGTGAAACATATTATTCGATATTTCAGTGGGACCTCCATCTTTGGGATATCTTAATTGCACAACAGTAGTGCTAGTATTGCATGTTATTGTGATGAAGATAAGGCAGGGAATATTGATGATAATAAAAGCACGTCAAAAGGATGTTTCTACATCGCCGACAATTTGGTCTCATGGTTTAGTAACAAAGCTGTGTGTCTCTATGTACTATAGAGGCTGAGTACATTTTTGTTGGAAGTTGTTGCTCACAACTTGTATGAATGAAACAAATGTTACTTGAATATGGAATCGAGGTGAGTTCTACCAAACTATTTTGTGACAACACTAGTTTTGTAAACATATTTCACAATATTTTCCAGTACTCCTGAACCAATTATAATTATATTAGACATCATTTTATCAGAAACTTGGTTGAGGATGAGATAATTACGTTACATCGTGTTCCTACACTTGATCGGCTGACTGGCATCTTTACTAAAGTGTTGGATGCCCAAAGATTCAATTATCTAAGGAAATCCTTAGGTATGAAGAATTTTGTGATTCATCTTTATATCTGTCTGTCTGTCTGTTTGTCTGTCTGTCTATCTGTGTATCTCTCTCTCTCTCTCTCTCTCTCTATATATATATATATATATATATATATATATATATATATATATATATATATACCAATCTATCTATCTATCTATCTATCTATCTATCTATCTATCTATCTATCTATCTATCTATCTATCTATCCATCCATCCATATAATTTGACTGTACATGCTAACATAAACCAACTTAGATGCCTATATAAAAACTCTATTATCTTTCTCCAAAAACTGTGGAACATCACTAGTGTTGGAAAGAGTTGCCTACATGAAATAATGCATTGGTGACACGATAATCAAATCTGGGTTCTCGGATTAGTCGATATCATAGTTCACTTAATAATGAGATTCGGCTTTAAAAAGAGTTCTGTGCAAAGAAATTGAATGTAGGGTGTAGGCTACCAATATGGAATCAACAAGGGACAAGTTTCTCCTCCCGGGTGTAATTACATCTCGTGTATAGTATGGTCATCCAGAGTAGTTTTTATTACAAAAGATGCAACAAGGATTTATTTCATTAATTCAATTAACAACAATTCATGGCAAAATAATCATGGGTAGATCTTTGACAAAAATATATTAGTTTTTATCTAAGCGGCACATGGATGCATGAACAAAAAATTGTAGGGTAGATCTCTGATGAAAACATGTCAATTGTCTCTAAAAAAATCCTGACACTTCTTTTAAAAAAACTTGGAGATATATGATGTTGCACTAAAACTTATCACCTCATCCATACTACACATATCCACATTCCTAAAAGAAAATTTTAAGAAGATTAATTAAAGGTTTAAGAGTTTGCTAAGTATTGGTGGTGTATAAACATAAAAAGAATTTTGATAATTCTTTCTTTTTGTGTGATTGTCGTATGAATTTGCATTCTTACATGTAGACATATTTTGCATGGTTAATTTTTGGAAAAAATAAATTGATGGGGTTTAATTCTTTTTTTTTTTTTCGAATCGATTTTGAAATTTTCGTAAAATCCTTAATAATATTATTAAGTAGTTTTTTGTTTATTACAAATATTAATATGCAAAGAGGGGTTTTGGAGGGGAAGTGTGTGTGTGTTGATGCACCTATTTAGTTACACCTCTTCACCTTCCAGCCTTGGTTCCCCAACCGACCCATATCCATCCTTAAAAGCTTGTCAATTTTTTTCCTTGCACATGCAAACGTCACATAAACACTTAAATTCTTTCATCTCCTTTGTCTTTTCTCTCTCTCACGTGTCTCTATTGCTGCCCCAAGCCTTCTCAAGATATTTAAAACACACCACCATGGGCAATAGCAAATGCGCTGCAACATGGAAACTTCTTCTACTAAGCCACCGTCAAAGCCCACCAGTCCAGCCCTATTTTGGTGAAAACCAGCACCTCAAACTGCTCCGATTACGATTGTACCACCGAATTTTGAAGCACCTATTCACATATCCCAGACTGGGATAATCTAGACCCATGATTTTTTGGCCACGCATGTAATGCCATCGCCACTACCTATTCAAAACCCTTTGCCTAAGGCTAACACATCACCCTTAGGGGAATAAGTTGGATTCACCTTTTCCTTCTAAAGCGCAACATGTCTCCTCCTGAAAGCTCCCGTGAATCCCTCTACCACTGGACCATCTTCTCCCTTGGGCTCTCAATTCCTTTGCCAAAGTTGAGATCTTACTTTCCTATAGCAAGGCGCAATTCTGATACTGACTTTCATAACTCTGAGGAATTACCTATGCTGGCTCATCATTTTGACTGTGCCAAAGGGAAAGCTAAGATTTAGGAGAATGAACCTTCACCTCCGCTTTTGCTGCCACCACCGAAACTGATGCTTTTACCCTGGGTAATGCTTACT
>BMAC01000012.1:633029-691143 GCA_014905375.1 Phtheirospermum japonicum
TTCCTTGCAACTCAAAATAAAACTGCATTTCATTTGGATTCGGGGTAGGACCAGCATAAAAAAAGCTGGTCCTAGGAGCTTGTTGAGCTAATTACGTAATTACTTTAGTTTCTTCACGCATGTATTATTTTGCATTATTTTTTTAATTACTTGACTCATGCAGGATGAAAGAAAAAAAAAAAGCTTATAAGATATTTTTAATAATTTTTTATTTAAAAAAAATACCAAATACATTTTGAAAACTTATGATCTAAGATTTGAGAATCACTTTTAAAAAGTTTGCAAATACTTTGATGAGAGGAAAAATGAATAAAGATCTAAAAATTAAAATTCAAATCTTTTAAATCCTAGAAGCTAAAAGTTAAAAAAATATTATTTTGAAGAGCTTAAATGAATTATATTTTACGAAAACGCGATTTAAAAACTTATAATCTAAAAGTTTAGAACTTTTTTTAAGTTTAGAAAGCTAAAAAAGTTAATTATACTGTTTCTTCAAAATTAATAAGTTAAAAGAGAACTTAGCTTAAGCAGCCGCATAAGCAGGATAAAATTTTTTTATTATTCCAATAAAATAAGCTAAAAGAGTTTAGAATCACTTTTTTTTTTAAGTTTAGAAGTAAAAAAAGTTAATAATATTATTTCTACAAAATTAATAAGCTAAAAGAGAACTTAGCTTAAGCAGCCGCATAAGCAGGATAAAAAAGTTTCATTATTCTAACAAAATAAGCTAAAAGAGTTTAGAATCACTTTTTTTTAAAGTTTAGAAGTTAAAAAAGTTAATAATATTATTTCTATAAAATTAATAAGCTAAAAGAGAACTTAGCTTAAGCAGCCGCATAAGCAGGATTAAAAAATTTTATTATTCCAACAAAATAAGCTAAAAGAGTTTAGAATAACTTTTTTTAAGTTTAGAAGCTAAAAAAGTTAATAATATTATTTCTACAAAATTAATAAGCTAAAAGAGAACTTAGCTTAAGAAGCCGCATAAGCAGGATAAAAGAGTTTCATTATTCCAACAAAATAAGCTAAAAGAGTTTAGATTAGCTTTTTTTTTAAGTTTAGAAGCTAAAAAAATTAATAATATTATTCCAACAAAATTAATAATTTAAAAGCTAAATGATACTCTTATTAATATATTGTCTTAAACTTAACGGAAACATAGCTTTATTAAAATGTGAACAGTAAAGTCCCCCAACATGTTTATAATATTAGTTTAACTATCATCGAACTACATTTCTCATATAGTATTTTATTTTTGGTTTTCAATGATAATAATTACTTAGACCTTTTATTTTTCATAATCATGAGCAAATTCATGTTGGGCTAAAACTTTTTTGATACAGAAACGGTATAAATATGTGTCAAGTTCACTGGTCTGGGCCAATACCGAGACAACTAATATACATAGTTGAATAACAATAAGTGAATAATGTTTCGACAAATTATAAATTTTAGTAGTTGCACCATGTAATTATCGCAATAATGTTAAATCGAAGTTAACACCAATTTCACAATTTTGTCAGTGCACTTTTTGAAAGATTTAATGCAGACACTGTCTGACATGAACAAATTGGCACTTAGAATCACTTTTTTTTCTTAGTTTAGAAGCTAAAAAAATTAATAATATTATTCCAACAAAATTAATAATTTAAAAGTTAAATTATACTCATATTAATATATTATCTTAAAATTAACGGAAACCTCTTCCGAACTCATAGAAGAGCTGGCTTCATCAACCTTCGCCGTCGGCGGCGGCGCCGCTGCCTCCGGCGGACTCCGCATTTGATCCATTAGATGATTATAATTATTTTGTATGTGACTTTTGTATGTTTGGAAAAATAAGAATACTCAACCAATTCTAATATGACCACTCTAATCATGTAATGCTTGGGCCAGTGATTCCAAATGCGTAATTTAATTGAGCAAACATACTGATAGCTCTAGCTGCAAAACCAAGTCCCTGGACAGGAGGTTAGACCCCGATTTTCCTCCAAGTATTGGTAAAATAAGATGTGCCCAGAAGTACAAACCTAGAGATAGATCTCTTTGACATGCCTACACAAAAAAGGTTTTAGCTTCAGCTAATATGAAACTCGAAAATGATAAAAAAATCAAATCAAAATTGAGGGCTTCAGATAATAAATAAAATTTGATCCTCAGAAGCCAAACCTGAACAACCATCCATGCAAGAAGTGGAAGCTTATCTTGTCCTTGGTATTTCGAGTTTTCTCTCAAATTCAGCAATATACTGATTAGTACGTCTGGTTTCCGGCGTAGTACAATTGCCAAAAGTAAACAGATAGCAACCTGCAATAATATCAACAATCAGAAAATAGACCCAACAAAAATAAAAATAAATAAATTAATCTTTAAAAAAAAGCTGAAAAGTGATGTAGGAGGAGGCATCAAGTGTACATATACCTGAGACTTTGAAAATGGCTGCTGTGCTCCTTTCTTTGTGCCCTTAGATCCCGGCAGTTGGGTTGCCAAGTCAGCGAGGATCCCATCCATCGAACACAACACAAATGCCCCTAATGACTCATTGGAATGCTTACTGATCCATTCAACTGATGTCTTGTAAACAGACTCAGATATATAAGAAACAGGGACCTGTTTGTTCATAAGAAATAACTCAATTAGTAGCCTTGATGCACTAACGGAAACCTTAAAAAAAATAAAATGAAGCCTAAAATGCCAAAACATATTCTAGATACCATGGTTTTACATGTTTCTCCTGTCCAGTATCTACAGTATAAAACAACAATATTGTAGTATAATATTTTAACAAAACCACTTTTTGTTTCTTTTTTTTTTCCCCTCTCTCATTAATTTTCCTTTAACTAACATCTTATTATAGAACTTTACAAGGGTATCACTAACCCTTTATAAGGGTGTTGACAAGGGTTCGAACCCTAGATCTCTCAAGTTATTTGAGATTTATATTCTACTTTCCAACCACTTGACCCAACTTATTTAAAAAAAAAATCTTATTATAGAACTTTCTCACAAAACTTAAGTATTTTTTTTATCCCTTGTGTTTAAAGGCAGCATCAGAAAAAAATCGATCGATGCATAACAGAATGTAATTTAATAATTCTTTTAAAAAAATCTTCAAAGATCGTTGGAGAATTTTTAATAAACGCATATAACACCACCTTAAGCAAAAATCAATATTGGAAAAATAAAATCATCACAAACTACACAAAAACACATATTAGCAAGCAAAACATACCGTGGTTGAGCAAGTATAGTTTATATACTGCGCACCATAGAAAAGCTGTCTCTGATGAGCGGTGGAATGGTCCACGCGCTTTTCTCCTGCAATCAAATTCAAAAATCAGAAGATAAAAAAAATCAAAAGCAAAAAATACAACAATTTTTTGGATTTACCATCTCCTAAGTGAGGGCCCCGGCATAATGGGGGCACTGAGTATCGGATTTTCCTTCTCGTGGCCTAGGGTTTAGATCCTCCATGGCTTCAATTGAAGTTTACAGATTACAGCTGGTTATAACTTAAAACAAATACAGTGACGAACTGAGAGTATAGCCCAACCCTTGCAGGATTTTTATGTGAATTTAAAATTAAAATTTCAATTAAATAAATCATATGATTAAGAATAAGGCATTATTAAATAGGCTCTAATTAAATTGGGGAAAAATTACAAAATAATTGGTGACATATCATTATAGTTGACAAACGGACCTGTCGAACCGGAAAATTGAGCTGGGCTCGGTCTGAAATATAATCGGGCCAATATTTTGTTTAGTCTAGCTCAGTTTAAATCTCATTTTTATGCGAGATCAAACAATAACAAACAGGATCACAATATCAAATGATAATGATAACAGCAATAAACGATGTTATCAGCACCGAATTTACAATACGACATTCAATTTGACATCCACCAAATGCAATGACATAAGGGTTTATGCCAACATATAACTATGATTCCAAATTATAGCACACGATATCATCCAATGCAATTTATGCAAACCTATCATCACATGAAATCATTAGGCTTGAACAAATACTTTAAACCATTTATCTAAAATCAAGAATCGCTTTTTCAAAGCACGTAAAAGATTAAACCTACTCACAATTAGCACACAGTCACTTGTCATCACATGAAATCATTAGGCTTGAACAAATCCTTTACACCATTTATCTAAAATCAAGAATTGCTTTTTCAAATCACCTAAAAGATTAAACCTACTCACAATTATCACACAGTCCCCTTGTCATCACATGAAATCATTAGGCTTGAACAAATCCTTTAAACCATTTATCTAAAATCAAGAATCGCTTTTTCAAAGCACCTAAAAGATTAAACCTACTCATAATTATCACGCAGTCACTTGTTTCTTCTGACTTGATTCCCAAAAATTAACAAACCAATAATCAAACACGATTTTCATTAGTTTCACACAAGATCATAGTTTTTTGTTTTTCTTGAAGACAAAATAATAAAATCTATCGCAATAAAAAATAAATGCGCAGCATTTTAAAACATTACAATCCAAATGTTCCACAATAGTTTAGAAGTCCAAAAGAAAAGTTCATTCTTCAAAACTTTAAAAAAAAAGTGAAAAAAGAAAATCCCACTACAGGATTACATAATATCAGAACAGCCATGCCAATAAAAGAACCCAAGAACCTTACCACCAACATTCTTCCTGCAAGCTTCTTCATGATCCATGATTCCAGCAGATGTCGTCAGCACAATATATCCAAACTGCAAATACGAAAAAAAAAAAGGAAAAAAAAGGGTAGTGAAGCTAAATAATGCTCATTTCAAATCCAAACCGCAGATAACTTGCATCAAATATACAGAAACAGTAATCAAATTATTTTCAATTCTGATAATGTTTGATAACCATACAGTCCAGAGAATATTAGTATTAAATCGTTATTCAGAAGGTTTAAATCTCCAGACAACAGAAAGCAGGAGAACTAAATAAATAAAACAACATAAATAAAGAAAATGATGACGAAGGTTGCCCCTGTAGGCTGTAGTAATTTGTATCCCAAATATTTCTTGTAAAATTTGAAGGTCTATGGCTTTGAAAATAAGTCTCAATTTGTGATGTTGTTTATCAATGTTAGCCAACACTGGTTAACAACATCAACTAGAGTTAATCAAAAAATTATGCAGCTGGAAATTAAATTGATGAACACAGACAAATAAAATTCAGTTCACAAGTAAAATACTTGTGAACTTGGGTGTACAAACCCGAAAACTATATTACTTTCTTGTTCGATCAATACAAAAATATTAAGTAATATATGAAAACTAAAATATCAAAAACTTGATACTAAATACTGGTCGCCTAGGTTGAAAAGCTCTTCTCCGTTGGTCACGCAACTTCGAATAGCTTGTTGATTTAGAACAATGGGTCCAAGTAGTTTTCTTCTTCTTTCCTTGCTGTGCGTCTTGCGTTGCCGTGTGTCATGCTCTGCTTCAAAAATCCGTGCGTTCAAAAAGTCCTTCCAAGCTTTAGAATTCTCTTGTCTTAAATAGACAATCATAGAATCCTAATCTTGGTAAATAAGTAAAACAAATCCTAAACACAATCTAGGAAACTAAATAAAGTCTTGTACATAAACTAGGAAACAAATAAAGTCCTAAATCTAGTTTCCTAACTTATTTTGTGCCCAAGAAAGGCAAATAACAAAATAAGAATTATTTCCAAGAATAAATTCCTCAATAATCTCCCCCTTTTGCCTTTCTGGACAAAATACTAAGACGCAAAAACAAGATCAAACGAAAACAGCTAACTCCCCCAAAGTTAGTAAAATCCACCTAAATAAAACACCCAATGTTATTAAGTCATCAACCCAACATTACAAACCAACACACTTATCAAAACAAAACAGAATAAAAGGAACTTATTGACTTCGAACCCTCTTCGAACGACGAGGGGATGTCGAAGTTCCTTTACCTCTATACTTTCGCTTCTTCTTCTCCTATATTCTATTCATCTTCTTCAAGGCCTTATTGCGAGAACGAATCTTTTTCCTTCGCTTTTCTCGAGCAAGACTCGCTAAGGCCTCGGTAGCAACCGTATAAGCTTCAGCATCCTTATCAGCAACAACATCCTCATTTGCGTCGCCAACATTCTCTCCCCCTTTTTGACCAGAAGGCAAAAGGGCCTCCAAAAGCGAACTACGAAGCGCCTTCAGCTGGGTCATTTGCGCATCAATCCAAGCGACATGCGCCTTAATAACCTCCATAGAAAAGGGGACCATGTTGAGACCAATGTTGGGAGCGCTGGTCCCAACACCACTAGCAACATTGCCCTAAAAAGGTGCCTGCCAAGGGAGATCAATAACTCTGAAACCCGTAATATGTTGGCCCCTCAAAGCAAACCAGTCAGCCTCCCCAGTAAGAACATCATCAGAATGAAGCTCCAAGCCCTGATTCTCAAGCAGGCTAAATATCAAAGAGGGAAAGCACAACGATGCGGCTGACCTGGTGGTGGAAAACTTTGTAACAATATCAAACACATACTGCCCGAAACTGTACTTGATTCCCCTTCCAAGCCTGTACAAAAACTGGGCCTGAGGCCGAGTAACACACGTAGTATTCTTGGAGGGAACCCAGTTGCAAATGGCCACCTTGTGCAAAATAGAGAGTAGAGAGAAGAAAACCTAGTGCTCGGAAGTAGTTCAAACCAAGTATGCACCATACCACCAGACAAAAATGAAATAACCTCATCCATATCATCCACAGTAGAATCACCCCAATATGGCTTAGTACCAAACAATTCATCAATTAAATCAGGGGCGAAACTAAACACTCGACCACGCACAAACACTTTGCCATATTTCACAGAGTTTGAATCAACAATAAATGGCAACAAATTTGCATAAAACTCAACAACAACATCCCGGACAAATGGCATGGCAATGGAAATTGTGGAATACATACCTTTAAACTGGAGGTAGGCAATCAAGTTTTGTCGCTCAAACAGTTCAACTGGAACTCTCCGCTTAGCAATCATGTGGCGGGTACGGTATGTATCAAACAACTATGCAGCTTCAGCAGTCAGAAACTTCTCCGAAAAAAGGCACCATATCCTCAAGCTCAGGGGTCCGAGAAGGAGTACCCGTGGAGGACTGGGAATGAGAAGAGGCGTCGGAAGAAGTCGGCATGGGTGCACGAGAAGCAATCAGAATAGAGGCAGTGCTGGAAGATGAAACAGACGGAGAATGATGTGATGTCTGTATGGGGGAACCAACATGTGGAGCAACATTGTCCTCCTCAGCAACTTTCTTTTTCTTCTTGTCCTCTTTGCAGGCAGTAAGAATATCACGAAGAGGCATATCGAACGAGGAGTCAGGGGAATACTCAAACAAACCAGGATCAAGCTCGGGTTGATCAGAACTAGCTGAAGACGAAGGAGGAACGACAGTCAGTCTGGCAGAGCAGGTGACTTCGCCTGTGATAAAACCCAAAATAGTATATGGAGGGGAAGAATATTCAATCGTAGTGGAACCTGGAGAAACCTTGACTTTCGCCGGGCCAGATCTCTTGTTGGCCAACCTCACAAGCTGTTTCCGGCGAGGCATCTTCTTCGCTGTCAGATTAGGAGCCGAAGGCAATGGAGGCACCGCTCCTTCCACCGGTACAGGGACGTAATCATCATCATCAGGGTCGGACATCACCGTTACATTCTCCGCAAGATTCATGTGCTCAATTGGCACATTGCGGCGTGGCCCTACTTTGCTCTTCGGTACAGTGGGCGGCACAACGCCGGGAGGTATGTTGCGCAACCGCCGGGACCTCTTCAAGGTAGGGTTCCCTACTCTTCCAAATGTCTCAACAACAAATGCTAAATCCGGGGGATTATCAACGTCTATCTCGTTCCCTGACTGTCTCGGGAACACCTGGGCTTCAGGCACGGCGTCAATCAGCGACAGAACTGGCACTGCAGCATGAGATACATGCGCCGGCGAGGGTGGTGGCGATGTTGATACCGGTGGTGGGTTGAAAGAGGAACCACCGCCGATTTCTTCGCGTATGTCCAAGCCACCAACTCTATGATAGGGCGCAGGAGCTTGTTTGCCGGAGCGACGGAACTGTGTCGGCAAATCTTGAACAGATGAGGGCGGAGGCGAGTTCGTCATCCTGTAAATTCTCAGAAACACAAGAGAAAACAAGAAAATTGAGATAAATAGAGAGAAGTAAGGAAGCTTTGAGTTCAATTTACAGAGGGTTAATGATCAAACGGTAAAAAAGATTCAGGTATTTATCCTTAAAAAAACGACCGTTGAAGGAGAGAGAAAATAGAGAATAAAAGGAAACAACCCTAATTTTACCACAAGCGGGTTTTTGGGTTTTAAAAACACGATTTTTATTTCCTTCTAAACCAGAACCACTCCCCCTTAGTTTAGGCTTCTTGATCACAACACCAATAATATTATCTCTTTTCTAATTCATTTTTTTTTAAATAAATTGCACAACTCTTAATACAAAATCGGCGGAAGTAGATAGCTGGATATATTGAACCATCAGACCAGCAGTACCTTATCTTGTGCAATATAAGTTTTCACGCTCCAAATTAAACTCGTTATTACCTGTCCAGCCGTCCGATTTCAACACCACTGAAACACTTAGTTAGCTAGATTCAAAACACAATTAAGAAATTTCAAGATAGACAAAAACACAAGCAACAGTACGCACAGCAAGGTGGCATCTTCACAAAGTATGAATGTCTTATGGGATGCCTAAAACTCATGCCCTAAAAGAATATACAAAAACATATTATGATTTCAGTGACTTGATCCAATTTTTCTTTTTATTACTGATAACATTGTAAACCAACATTGCCTTAGGTGAAGTCAATGGAAACTTACCCCTTAACCCAAGTTAATGAATACGTCAAGATCTCTCAAGAATGTGAGATTTAAAGATTAGATCAATTTGTATCCAGATTTTCTTCATCCTTGAAGGGATTTGAATCTTTTAATTTTCAGTAATTGCTGTTTAACACCTCTTGTTTTTAGACCTGGGAGAAAACCAATTTCTGCGGGCAAAATCCCACAATCACCTAATTGAAGAGGTTGGTTCTTTTTGCCATCACTTTTATTGCAAAACAGGACCTTATCGCACTTTCAATCAAACTTAATGCATTAGAATTATGTATGAAAAGAAGGATAAAAATGCATGCAAAAGTATACAGATGTTGTGAATTATGTTGATATTGGGTGTCACAACATCACAAACCAACATTGATTCAGACAATGCACATACCTAGATCTCTTCTCAAAAGAGAGAAGGTCTCAAAATCTAATGCCTTAGTGAAGATGTCACCAAGCTGATTATCTATTCCAATATGCTCAAGGCTAACAATCTTCCTCTCAACTAAGTCTCGAATAAAATGGTACCTATTGTCAATGTATTTGATTCGAGAATACTGGAATGGATTTTTCGAGATGTCAATGGCACTAGAATTGTCACACAGCACAGTCAAGATACTACTGTGCAGACCATAGTCTTCTATCATTTGATTCATCCACAATAAATGTGTGCACGCACTTCCAGCTGCAATGTACTCGGCTTCAGCTGTAGAAAGAGAAATACAATTTTGCTTCTTGCTGTACTAAGAGATTAGGTTATTACCCAAGAAAAAACAGCCCCCTGTAGTACTCTTTCTATCTACCACATCCCCAGCCCAGTCCGAATCAGTATACCTTACAAGTTCAGTACCAGCATCTTTTATATACCACACACTTAGTTCAGTTGTACCACTAATGCACCTAATAATTCTTTTAACGGCTTTCAAGTGAGACTCTTTTGGATTAGATTGGTATCTAGCACACAAACACACACTATACATAATATCAGGTCTACTTGCTGTCAAATACAATAGACTCCCTATCATGCTTCTGTACATGGTGTTATCAACACCTTTACCAACATCATCTCTCGACAGCTTCACGGTTTTACCCAGTGGGGTTTTCTTATGAGTTTCACTTTCTAGCCCAAAATTTTTGACTAAGTTCTTTAGCATATTTAGTCTGGGAAAGAAAAATACCGTCATCAAGCTGTTTGATTTGAAGACCGAGAAAGTACGAGATATTACCTTCCATGCTCATCTCAAATGTATCGGACATTTGAGTGATAAACTCCTTGACCATCTGCTCGTTAGTGGATCCAAAAATAATATTATCCACATAAATCTGGACGATTAAGATGTGCTTATTAGATTTAAGAAGGAAAAAAGTTTTGTCAACTTCCCCTCGTCTAAAGTTCAAATAAAGCAAATGTTGAGTTAGCCTTTCATACCAAGCTCTAGAAGCTTGTTTTAAACCATAAAGAGCCTTTTTTAATTTCAAAACAAAATTCAGATTTTGAGGATCTACAAATCCTTTAGGCTGCTCAACATACACTTCTTAACTTAAGACTCCATTTAAAAAAGCACTCTTAATGTCCATTTGATGCAATGAAATCTTCATATAACAAGCAACATCAAGTGAAAGCCTTACTGACTCAATGCGGGCAACATGGGCAAATGTCTCATCAAAGTCGATTCCTTCAATTTGTGTATACCCTTGTGCAACTAATTGATCTTTATTCCTTACGATGTTGCCAACCTCATCAGTCTTTTTCTTGAATATCCACTTTGTTCCTGTCACGTGGGAAATTTTTGGACGAGGAACTAAATCCCAAACATCGTTTTTAGCGAATTATTCCAGCTCTTCTTGCATTGACCTTATCCAGAACTCATCCTTGAGTGCATCCTCCACACGCTTAGGCTCTGATTTAGAAAGGTACAAAGATTCACGAATCTTAGAACAATTAGTAGACAGACAGACAGACAGACCTGACCATTTCCTTGAAATTTATCTGTCGCCTTCTTGTACTCCTTTCATCTATATCTCCGATCATTTGGCCCATGGGATGATTTCTCTGAACTCTGGATGGGATGTCCCTTTGATGGAGGTCAATAGGTTCATCTGGATCTTCATCTTCGGATTCAGAATCTGATTCTGCACCGTCTTGAGCTGATGTTGGTTCTGATGTTGAGTTCTCAGTACCAACATTGGTATCAACATCACTCACCTCTCTGGTTTCAGGACCTGCATCTCTGTTTTTAGTACCTGCACTATCATCTGAAGGAGGATTGACATTTGCTTGAGGATTTTGATCATAAACCAGATCATTATCCTCTGCAGGTTTGACTCCACTTGTTAGATCATCGAACTTGACATTTACTGACTCAAACATGCTTCGAGTTCTAAGGTTAAACAACCTATATGCATGACTATTTTGGGAATAACTCATGAAAATGCACTTATCACTCTTTGAGTCCAGTTTAGCTAGATGATTTCTTTCGTTGAGCACATAGAAAATACATCCAAACACATGAAAATAGCTCAAGTTCGGTTTTTTACCCATCAATAACTCATAGGGAGTAGCACATGATCCTGATCTAAAATAATCCCTATTTATAATATGATATGCAGTATTCATTGCTTCAGCCCAAAAACGTTTTGCTATGCCATTTGAAATGAGCATAGTTCTAGTCATCTCAGCAAGAGTCCTATTTTTGCGTTCAGTTATACCATTTTGTTGTGGAGTAATAGGTGAAGAAAATTCATGACTTATGCCCTCCGAAGTGCAGTATTTAGAGAAGGATGCATTTTCAAACTCTTTACCGTGATCAGTTCTAGTCCTACCAATGTTCACATCAAATCTTACACACAACCTCTTTGCAAGTTTTATGAAAGCTTCAAAAGTTTCAGATTTTTCTTTTAGAAATTCTACCCAAGTGAACCTAGAAAAATCATCTACAATAACTAAAACGTACCTCTTCACCAAGGCTCTCGACTTCAAGTGGTCCCATGAGACCCATATAAAGGAGTTCGAAACAAGAAGATGTAGTGAAGCTTTGCTGAATTGGATGTGGCACCCTTACCTGCTTTCCTTTCTGGCATGCCTCGCAAATAGGAATGATCTTGGTGTTGAGCTCAGGCAGCCCAGACACAGCTTCTTCCTTGGCCAACCTGTCCATCATCTTGTAGTTGACATGCCCGAGCTTTTGATGCCACACCTCAGCATCACTTAATTGAGACAACTTGTAAAAGGCATCACTTTGGATTTGGTAGCAGTTAGCTGAAGTCCTTTGTCCAGTAAGTATACACGGTCCATTCTTCTCATAGACTTCACACTTTTCACGGTTGAATTTGATACTAAAACCTCCATTGCACAGTTGACTCATGCTTATCAAATTTGCAGTAAGTCCTTTTACCAGCAGCACATTTTCCAAAGTCACAATTCCAGGAACATGTAGAGTTCCTTGATCAATGATTTGGCCATTTGCGACTCCACCATACTTTACTTTTCCTCCTTGAAATCCGACAATGTTGGAAAGTAGCTCCTCTGACCCAGTCATATGCTTCGAGCATCCACTATCGAAATACCAGACTCCAGGGACGTGTGACTTCAGAGAAGTATGGATTATATTGCACTTGATGTTATTTTTCTTGACCCACACTTGTTTGAACCTGGTGTTGGTATTGATTTTGGTAACATGGAAACCAACATGAGAACCAACATAGGAACCAACATTGGATTTAGCTGCCACCCTTGTTCTTTGAAAGTGTCTTCTCTCGCCAATGATTTTCCAGCAAAAAGGCCGAATGTGACCTGGTTCACCACAGTGATGACACACGAACTGTCTCCTCCTCTTCTTGTGTCGTTTCGTCGATTTTTGTTCTTGGATTGAGGAGTGTGTTGGCTGAATCGGTTTAAACCCAATTCCATGCTTTGAGGTTTCTGGGAAGCTTGTCTCCAGGATTTCGTCGAGCTTTGCCTTGCCTTTGTTCAGATTCGTGATAGTTCCTTGAACCTTTCTCAACTCGGTTCTCACCTTGTCTAGCTTAGCATCCTTCTTGGTAAGTGACGTTTCCACGCGGACAATTATTTCGAGTTGATCATCCTTCTCCTTGGTTAGTTTTTCTACTTCCTTCATGAGATCCTTGGCCTTGAGTACATATTTTCACCAACTGACAAAAAACTGCTTATACTCAACACTCAGTTGCTCGTATTCCTCAAGGTAATCAGTAGTCTCGGCATGCAGGCACACGATGTTGTCTTCAAGGATACCAACATGGACATCGTCGTCTCACACAACATTGGTGAATAAGGATGGAACAGGCTCAGTTGACTCGAAATCATTGACATCCTCAGTAAAGTTTGTAGCAACCATGCTCTTCTTCCTAAGAGTGTCGGGACACTCATTCTTATAGTATCCCCAGCCCTTACATTCGTGGCATTGCACCTCACTGAGAGGTTTCGTGGGGCTGGATGTATTAAGAATTGACGAGGTGGGCTGAGATCTGGGAAGAGCGCGTCCCGCGAATTTTGGAGTAGACGCCTTTGGTCTGGACTTTTTGCTTGACCCTCCAATGTTGTTCTTCTTCTTTAGGAAATTATTAAAACGTTGGGTCACGAAGGATAGTTCGTATTCCTCTAGAGTAGTGGACTCCATCCTTTTTAAGATCCCATTCATGTCGAATTTCTCATCGTCTTCATCGTTGTCAAAGTTAGCATCAGACGCAAGAGCAACATTCTTGTCTCTTGAGTTGGAACCAAGGTGTTCCATCTCATATTGCTTGAGGTTTCCGACTAAGGTGTTGAACTCTATGTCATCAATATCTTTGGATTCTTCTATGGCAACCACCTTCATATTGAACTTCTTTGAGATGGATCTCAACAATTGTTCTACTAGACGGGAGTTAGTTATTGATTTACCAAGCTCTTTGCACTCGTTCGTAATATCTGACAGTCTCATGGCGTAGTCCATGATAGACTCCTTCTCATCCATTCTCATTGCCTCGAAGGTGGACCTCAACATTCTCAGCCTTGATCTCTTTACACTCTAAGTTCCTTCACACACACTTTGGAGTGCATCCCATGCATCCTTTGCTGACTCGCAACTCTTGATGACTCTGTAATAACTTGCATCTACAAAACCACACAAGGTGTTGATGCATTTGGAATTCCAACTCGCTGTAGCCATTTCGTCAGCAGTCCAGTCTACCTCCTTTTTAGGAATGGTGTCGCCTTCACCATCAGTGACACGTGGCTTTTCCCATCCAACGAGGACGGTTCTCCATGCACGTTTGTCAATGCTCTTTAAGTGCCACCACATCCTTTGTTTCCAGAGAGAATAGTTATCCCCATTGAGGATCAGAGGCTTTGGGTTGCCTTGAGCATCCATAGCACCTAAAAATAAGGATCAGTACTTAAAAGGTTAAGTAACCCACTCTGATACCAATTGTAAAATTTGAAGGTCTATGGTTTTGAAAATAAGTCTCAGTTTGTGATGTTGTTTATCAATGTTAGCCAACACTGGTTAACAACATCAACCAGAGTTAATCGAAAATTATGCAGCGGAAATTAAATTATGAACACAGCAAATAAAATTCAGTTCACAAGTAAAATACTTGTGAACTTGGGTGTACAAACCCGAAAACTATATTACTTTCTTGTTCGATCAATACAAAAATATTAAGTAATATATGAAAACTAAAATATCAAAATTCTGATACTAAATAATTCGCCTAGGTTGAAAAGCTCTTCTTCGTTGGTCATGCAACTTCGAATAGCTTGTTGATTTAGAACAATGGCTCCCAGTAGTTTTTTTCTTCTTTCCTTGCTGTGCGTCTTGCGTTGCCGTGCGTCGTGCTCTACTTCAAAAATCCGTGCGTTCAAAAAGTCCTTCCAAGATTTAGGATTCTCTTGTCTTAAATAGACAATCCTACAATCATAAACTTGGTAAATAAGTAAAACAAATCCTAAACACAATTTAGAAAACTAAATAAAGTCTTGTACATAAACTAGGAAACAAATAAAGTCCTAAATATAGTTTCCTAACTTATATTGTCCCAAGAAAGGAAAATAAAAAAATATGAATTATTGCCAAGAATAAATTCCTCAACATTTCTTTAGAAGAACAAACAAAACATCAAGTATAGATGGGAAAATCAGATAGGACAACCGTTTTGAAGGCCCAAGTCCAGCCCAAGGGTTCAAAAAAAAAAAATGTAAAAAAATCTGAGCCAGGCTCAAAGCTTTCTGAGGTCTACTACATGACCATTGAATATTTATTGTCAAGATTCTCAAGTTCATATTAAACCAAACAAGATATCATACCCATAAAATCAAACACAGTCTCTATGTAAAGAATGGCCACAGCTAGCAGCTGCATGGTTGGAAAAGCTCAGCTCCAAAAACTTCCCAAAAGATAATCCCCAAGTAGCATTGTAACGCCCCAATTTTTCATAGTGGAAACACAAGCGGAAGCAATTATATTTTAATAAAAGTAATATGGGGGACGTTACTTTCAATAAACACCTTTGATTAATTTTTAAGATAAACAAATTATGAAAAATAATTTGTATGAAATAATATCACTTTAAAGAAAACAAATACATATAATATCATTTGAACATAATAAATAAAATAATAATAATAATAATAATAATAATAATAACAATAATAATGTATGGCATTTTGTAAATAGAGCTCAAGTAAATCCAATATGTATAAAATATGACTATTTGATCAGGTTTTGAAAAATAGAAACATATAAGCTTTAAATCATGTTTTATTATTTTCGCCACCACCACGCTTACGCTGCGCTTCAATTCACCTGAAAAATATTTGTTGAAAAGGGATGAGTACACAACGACTCAGTGGAGATACCGTTCATAATTAATCTCTCAACATACCGTTCATAATTAATCTCTCAACATAATATAGCATCATAGTAAAATATGGAAATAATACATAGAAATAATTGTTCTGTGTAGTACGGTGGGCCATCCCAAGGATCCGCAGACCCTGGACCCATTAAGGTCCCTGACCAAAAATTGTTCTGTGCGGTATGGTGGGCCATCCCAAGGATCCGTAGACCCCGGACCCATTAAGGTCCCTGACCAAAAATTGTTCTGTGCAGTACGGTGGGCCATCCCAGGGATCCGTCAACCCCGGACCCATTAAGGTCCCTGACCGATAATTGTTCTGTGCTGTCGCGCGACTCTATGTATACATAGTCATTTTATAATTGTATCATTGTCATGAAATCACCATAAACTATATAACATATCGAGCAATTATTATGAACTTGAATTTAAAAAGGATTTTGAGTTAAATATCCCCACCTTTAAACTGACGCTTGTGATCTTTGAAATATGCGAATGATCGTGTTTACAAACCATGAGTCTCAAAATCAATGCTCCTACATGAAAACGTAATTTAACTTATTTTATGAAATAAGAATTTTAAAACTTAACATATGAATAATTGAAATAATTATCTGTCGAACCTTGAAGTAAAGTCAATGAGGCTATTTTTGTAAAGTTCATGAAGTTGGAGGGTGGAAAGGAGATCAATTAAAAGTTCTATGGGCTGGAATGAAGTTCCTTGTAAATTTGGGGCTGAATATGAAGTTTGGACAAATTGGGGGCTCAATCGCACGAATCAAAGGTCTTAGGGGTCAATCTGAATATCTTAAAAAGTTGCTGGGCATAAAAACAAAACCCATTAGCCCAAACACCCTCTTTTCTCTCTCTGGTTTCCCCTTTCTTCCCCAAACGAATCGGCAGCCCCTCTCCCCCTACTCCCCCTCTCTGCAACTAACAACCAACACCAACCTATTAACCATTAAAATCCCCAAATCATCATCCACACATCACTCACCAATTCAATAAGAATTAAATTCCCAAAAATGATTCCAAAAGCCCTCTCTTCCTTGATATCCCTCTCCCGTCACTTTCTTTTCCCCACCGACAACGTACACTACACGCACACACCACTAGCGTACTTGTCGGCAAGGGTTTCACGCGGCGGAGAGAGTAGGGCGGCAGCAGCGACGGGGCTCGACTGCGACGGCAATTAGGGTGGGTTTGGGCTGCGGCTTGGCGTCTCAGTGGCTTTTCGGATGGGCGGCCGGGCCAGCGAKTTYGTGGCAGTGGCRTAACAATCGGTGGCGGCGACAACCCGCAGCGGCTGTGAAACGGCCCTGAGGCTCCGATCGGGAGAATCTTTCTCCTCTGTCAGCGGCTCGGAAAACTGGGAAATGGCGACAGTGGTGGTTTCAGCCGAGGACAGATGGCGAGGCCTGACCTTTGGCTCGTAAGCGCGGCTGGCAATGGCGACAAGGTGAGCACCGCACATGAGTTCTGGAAGCGGTGCTGGCAGTTGGGTCCGGTCTCAATTCGTGGGCCCTAAAACGGGCTGAGCGTTGGTTCGCCAATTTGGATGACGTTGTTCGTGGGCATGACTTTGGACTAGCAGCAGCGAGACTCCGTTTGGGCTCTCGTTTCAAATCTGGGTTTGGTTCTAGTGATCAAGTAATAGCGTTCTGGGTCTGCGTTTCGGTTGATTCACGTGGTCTCAGAAGTGGTTTGAGGGTTCGAGACTGAAAATGGAATTGTAAATTGATGTGCTAAGGATAACTAGGTTGGGAACTTGTGTGAGTTTGATGGCGAACGCAACGGTGAATGAGAATGATGAGAACGATTTATCTGTGGCTTGATAATGAATTAGGTTTAAGAGTTTAAGAGTCCTAATATAGTAGAATTCTTTGATTACTTGCTGAAAAATCTCAAGAAGAAAACGTGGGGAGAAAGAATTCTGATGTCTAAGAACATGCCAATGTAATTGGGTCAATTGTGTAATGGATTTGAATTTTTAATTTAAAAAGTATGGCCCAACTTAAATACAAATCTTTTATTTATAAATAAATACATGGAATTTACTAATTGAGTTTAAGAATTAAAATATATACGTAATAAAAATTTGGGATGTTATAAGCATTGGACATTATTATCCTTCTCGTTGCTGGTGAGAACCCATAATCTCTCGGACACCTCAAGCAACAATGCCACATCCAAATCTTTACATCCTTTTATCCAGGTAAAATAATTTCGGGCAACATTTTTACTGAAATTGCAAGAGCACCTTGTCGATGAGTATAACATGTTCGGGAGGCATCTCACATGATCGGCATATATAGTTCTGTAAAGAAAAGCTGGACCCTGTCAGTCTCATAGAATCGTAACATTCGAGTGCAGATTTTATGGATAATTAACAACAACAACAAAATAAATAAATAAAATAAAATAAAATTTAGGAATTGAAACCACAGTTGAGGTTTACACTTTAAAGTTTCATGGCAAATGAGATATCAGGTAAAACTTAAAACTAAAATTGTGTGCAACTTGGACTAAAAAAATAAAATTAAATATGAATAAAAGGAAGGATTGTTTACCGGAGAGACATCCTAGATCTGACTTCGCCGGAGAAAGCCCAGAAAAAGCCCAACCACTCTCTTATGAAAGCCCTAGATCTGCAGACGCTGAAAAAAGCCAAGAATACACAAATTCTCGACCCGTATCTACCTTCTCTCCATCATTACTAACTCCCCAAAGAGCCACTACCATTTCATTGTGAATAATCAAATCATAACCAATAATAAACAAACAATCAAAAAACAGAACGACTGCATATAATCAAAAGCATGGATCTAAAAAATTAAAAATTAAAAACATAGACCGGCTTCATTTTTTAGGATCAGAAAAACCCCAATAACACAAAATTGGACAATCATTTTTTTTATATAAATTCAAAATCGCATCAATAAAAAATGAAATATTAGTTGCAGTTCATCCGAAAAGGATGTGAAAATTAATTGCAGATCTAAAATATGAAACATTGATCGGATTAACAATACAACTTCAATTGAATGTGGGATCTTTATGAATCCCATATGCTACGGTTTAATTGCGAATACAATTCAATTGAAATTCATCTTCCTCCAAAACGAAACGAAAACAAAGCCCTAACAAAGAAACGAAAAAGGGCAACGGGAGGTAGGCGGAAAAAATAAAGAAAACAAGAAACGAAACCCTAACAGTGCAAAAAAAATTATTTACAAAAATAGAAAAAAAGGTTATTATTTATATTCCCTCAAAATTTTAGTCTCATCCTAAAATAGACCCCTTTGAATCACAAACTGACACATCATTTTTTAAGAATTCTAATTAATCCACATCATCTACGAAACGCTCTCTTTTTGACATATCAGCGTTAATAGTTAACACTATTAAAAACGATAATGATTGACTTGAACTTGGAAGTGGTCCTATTTTAGAATTACTCAATAATCGAACTCTAGAGTGGACTCATGCTCTTGGGTTATTTCACCAAGACAATGTGGGGCCACTAATAATTAGGGATAACAGTTTTTTGCAGTATATATAAAAATATTATTATTATTCTATTGTTATTATTATTACTGTTATTATTTAAAAGATGGTTAATTTGTAAGTTTCACGATCAATTACTTTTCTATCAAATAGTTCACTGGTATTATCGATTCCAAAAAAAATGGCTGCTAAATTTGATTACAATAATTTAATTGATAATTTTGCGCAATAAAAGACGCAAAAGTTGTGAAATCTTGTTAGTAGATTCAATTTAATAGTATATTTTCTTATAAATTAATTAACTTAATTGTAGATTTTTTGAACATGTTGAATATAACTGATATTGTGTATATTGAATTATTAGAGTATCTTCATTGCATTATGTGGATTGTAGCTAATTTAACAATGAAATAGATATATTTATAGAGAGTGTGAATAAATAGATAGAAAAGTCTAATAATTACTCTTCAAAATAACTATTTTTAAATTTAAATAAGAGAAAATTCTTTTTTACCTCCTGAACTATAGTCATTTTGACACTTTGCCTCCTAAACTTTTTTTTCGTGCAAATTACCTCCTAAACTGTACGAATTTTGCACTTAACCTCCTGAACTCTCATTTTTTGTGGAAATTCTAGCCGGATCTTACTCGCGTGACATGCACGCTAATATATAAGGGGTGAAATTGACTTTTCATCTCTTCCTCATGACTCCCACTCAAAATAATGGCACATGAACACTATGTAGGTTCCAAATCCTACGTGTATACATATATTAATGTGAACATTATTTTAACAAGTCACACGAGTGCTCACGTGCCATTATTTTGAGTATGAGTCATAAGTAAGAGATGGAAAGTCGGTTTTACCCCTTATATGTAAGCGTGCATGTCACACGAGTGAGATTCGACCAAAAGTTACACCAATAATTGGAGTTCAGGAGGTTACGTGCAAAATTCGTAGAGTTTAGTAGGTAATTTGCACGAAAAAAAAGTTTAGGAGGCAAAGTGTCAAAATGGTCATAGTTCAGGAGGTAAAAAAGATTTTTCTCTTTAAATTATATTCATTATGTGACATTTGTTTTTGAAAATAAACTAACTACTATGCATATATTGAGTCTTACCGACAGTTTAATAATTAAATATTATAAAATAAAAAATAATGGTGAAGATATAGATGAAGCACCCTACAATATCAATTGTTTTGGAGTCAGCTTGAAATTCAAACTGTACATAGAATAAGTATTTCTGACATATTTCATCTATTTGCTTATATGTCAAGTCATTTATTTCAATACATTAAGGGCATTGGAGGTGATGTAAATTGTTTAGAATTATCTTTTCCACATAAAAATTTGAATAGACTTCTAAATTATAGGGAACAACTCTATTAAAAACGAAATACTAAAATTTAGGTAATTATTTATTTGAAATGTAATGTTCCTCCCTGTTTTAGGGCAGGGAAGAAACATGATAGGAGGTCCCTGTTTTAGGGCAAGGAAGAAACAGGCCGTCTCCAGAAATCGGTGAAGTATTTTTTTTTTTTTTTCAAACAAAATCTTATGCATTTTTGGGACCCAATTATGGGAGGCCTAGGCATTAGCCTCGCTCGACAACTTTCCAAGAGCCGGAATTCGGACAATCCATCAGATTTAACTAACCATGCACTCGGTCGCATTTAATTATTTGAATATGATTAATCTTATAACTTATCAGTTTAAAAAACTATGCACCTGTGCAGCAAGATCAATAATTAGCTTCACGGCCCTCATCTCTTTTCATTTATTTTATTCTTGTAGTGTTATCATGAGGACCATAACTAATATTATAGGTTTTGGTTTGAAATTACTCCTTATTCAGATATGTACAAACTCATGAAGATAAATAAATTAATAAAAAAGAGAAATGAGAGGTGAGGGTTATGTGTACGGGAAATTGAAAAGTGAATAATCAAGAGCGAGGTCGATTCAAGTCCCAATTTTTAGGTAAGTATTGTGATTGGTCATTTTTTACTGTTCCTTTTTGTTTTTGGGCTGTTTTCAATCTTTTTTTTTTTTTTTTTGCTATTTGTGGTGATTTATTGCGCTTTTGGAATTCGTAGTTGGGTATATTTCACCCTTTTTTTTCGATTTCTATTTAGGTTTGTTTATCTGTTTGATTGTCTTTTTTGTTGTAATGGCTGGTGAAAAAGATGATTCGTTATAAACTATTAATGCCCAACTCAATGGGCAGAATTATTCTTATTGGAGTTATGTATTGAAAAATTTCCTGAAATGGAAGAGGATGTGGGGTTATATTTCTGGAGCCCTATGTAAACCAGATAAAAAAGATGAGAAATATGCTGAGAATATGGGTTCTTAGGATGCAAACAATTCAAAACCATTACTTGTATCAATAATTCGCTGCAACAATCGATCGGAGTCTAATTGAAAAAGTATGATACGGCTAAGGAGGTTTCAGATCACTTGAAAAGGTTATATGTGCAGTCACACTTTGCCAAGAAGTATCAATTGGACATTGACATCCGTGCTCTTCAGTAAAACAATATGAGTATCCAAGAGTTTTATTCTGCCACGACCAATTTATGGGATCAGCTGTCTATCACAGAATATGCAGAACTACGAGAATATGCATCATATATTTCTCGTAGGGAAGAGCTGTGCCTTGTCCAGTTCTTGATGGCTCTTAAAGATGATTTAGAAAGACTTCAAGGAACAATCCTGCATCGTATAACTCTCCCACAATTGATTTGGTGGTTAATGATTTGTTGGCTGAAAAAACTCGTCTCAAATCCCAATCGGAGAAAGGGAATGGACAAAAAGGGATCCTTCCTCAGTATTTGCCATTCCTTCTAAAAATCATCCAATAATCAGAATAGGTCCCAAGTTGAATCCGATGTTTTCAGATTTTGCAAAGGTCAAGGTCATTGGAAAGCAAATTATCCACAGTTGCTTAACATAAATCAGCAAGCATGGCAACCCTCTCAATAAAGGCCTCCATCTCATGCGCCACAATAGAATTCCAGGCCTCCGACATCCAACATCGCAACAGTTATTCCTTTGGTTAATTATTTACACGCTGGACATGCCTTTTCTTTTGGAGACACTTCTGATTCTGTTCCTGTGGTAGCCGCTCTGATACCATGTTAAGATAAATAAACCATAAGAAAAGAGAAAAGAGAGGCGAGGGTTATGTGTACGGGAAACTGAAAAGTGAATAATACAATCCCGAATCACCTAAGGTCTATATATAAGATAATGAGAATATTAAAGGACTAAACTACACTAAACGTCTAATTATTATAAGAAATATGATTTGTGCATTTCATTAAAACAAATGAGGGTACATATACAAGTTAAATAGGATCAAATAATATCGTAGAAGATATTCACAAAGGATCAAATAATATCGTAGAAGATATTCAAAATATTGACTAAATAAAACCAAATAATATATATATACTAATATATATTATAATACACCCCCGCAGTCGAAGTGGGAGGTGGTCGAACGCTAAGACTGTCTCGAAAATCTTCAAAAAGAACAAGCGGAAGACCTTTGGTGAAGATGTCCGCAATTCAATATCGAGATGGAACGTGGAGAACACAGACCTGGCCACAAGCGACTTTCTCATGGATAAAATGAATGTCCATTTCTATATGCTTGGTGCGTTGATGTTGAACCGGATTGCCGGAGAGATAAACGGCACTAACATTCTCACAATATACGATAGTGTCTTTAGAAACCGGACAACGAAGCTCAAGGAGGAGGTTTCGAATCCATCATGATTTGGAGATAACATTGTCAACACCACGATACTCAGCCTCGGCGCTGGACTTAGATAAGGTAGGTTGACGTTTCGAGGACTAAGAGATGAGATTGTCACCGAGAAAAACATAATATCCAAGAGATGAGATTGTCCCCGGCAACGGTGCCATTTTGAAGTGTAGTTTTTTGTGGTTTTAGAAATAAAAGGTTCATTTGGCTTGGTATTATCGGAGATTGATTCTATTGAAGGATTCAATGTGTTTCAAACTTTGAAAATAAAAGGAAAATGGATATAAAGTAATTAAGCTAACTAAACTACACTAGGAATTGAAATTACAAGTTGGTCGGATGCCTCGGTCGTGTTCCATCAATGGAAATGCAAGAAAAATCAAGAATTTAGAAAAAAACAAGCAATGTTTCACCAAGTACAAGCATGCATGCACAAGGTACAATTATGCATAAAAACTCAAATAATGCAAATTAGCAAAAATTGAAAGCATGGATAGAAAGAGAAATGAAAGTTGACATGAAAGTTCAAAACTTTATGAAAAATAACAAGCAACAAAGAGTAGATCTAAGATTCAACCTAAAACTATACATGAAAATAAGATTCAAAATAAAGCATGTGAAAAACTCAAAACCAAGACGATCCAAGACCTGATCTATGATCTAGACGTGTCACTCATCTAGGTTCCATAACCAATTCTTAAGATCTAATATGAATTCAAGGTGCTAAGATAAAAAGTATAAAATGAAAAAAATTCATGAAACATATGAAATTGCGTGAAGCTAAACGATCTATGACTAGATCTATGATCTAGATGTGTCACTCAACTAGATTCCATAGCCAATTCACAAGATCAAGCAACAATTCTAATAGTTAAGGCAAAAGGCATAAAATAAATGAAGAACAAACCATGAAATTAAAAGAAAGCTTACTAGAACTAAAGAGAGAATCCAAAAGCTTGATTGAAATTGCAAGGAATTTACAAATCCAAGGGAGTACTTGAATCCTTCTTGAGCTTACAAACCCAAGGCAAAACATAAAATTAAATCTAGAGAGAGAAAATAGTCCCAAGCCCAAACTTGGGTTGGGAGGAGGTGTTTTTACAAAATGAGAGTAAGGTTCTATTTATACTAGTTAAATTAGGGGTATAAATGGGTCAATTATACCTTATAAGATTGGATCTCCCATATTTGACCAAATTTGACCCAAAATGGTCATGTAAGACCATTTGGGTCGAATTGGCTCGAGGTTGGGCGAGTGTGGCTCGGCGCTGGGCAGAACTAGGCGGGCGTGGCCGGCAGTCCTCGGCAGGGATGGGCGGGCGTGTGCGGGCGCTGGCGACAGGCACGGGCGGGAATGCTGCTAGGCGCGGATTTTGGCGAGAAATCGTGCCTGTTTTTGCGCCTAGGGTGCTGGCATGAAAATAGGCCAACCTATGCAATGTTAGGCCACCATTTCAGAAAATTTGCCTATTTTGGAGCATCTCGGCACCTATTTAGGCATGCAAATAGGTAAGGCAAGGCTTGAGTTTTGGTCTCCATGCCTTAGCGTGAATTCAAATCCTTAAGCCACCTATTACATGAGAATTTTAAATATCAAAACCCAAGAATTACACCAAACCTCTAATTAATTGAAGCCAATTAACCCAATTAAATATAAAATAAACAAGAAACTCGAAAAATAACAAAAACAAGAAAAACAAACGAAAAACCTAATTAAACAACGATTAAATCTACTAAAACCAATATAAAATTCTAATTAGAAATATGAGAAAAACACAACAATTACATGCAAAACAATAAGGTAGGTTGACGTTTCGAGGACCAAGAGATGAGATTGTCACCGAGAAAAACACAATATCCAGACGTGGAGTGGCGTGTGTCTGGGCATCCGCCCCAATCCGCATCAGTGTATGCGACAAGCGTGTTAATGTCCGAGGGATAGAGATGGAGCCCAAAATCAATGGTGTCGTGGATGTAACGAATAACACATTTTAAAGCAGCCATGTGAGCTGTACGAGGGTCATGCATAAAGATGCAAATCTGTTTCTCGGCATGAGCGATGTCCGGGCGTGTGAAAGTTAAGTATTGCAAAATGCCGACAAGACTGCGATATTCGGTTGGATCATGATACAAAGACCCGGAAGAGGTGCTGAGCTTTGCCTTTGTGTCAATTGGAGTATGGGCCGGTTTACAAGAGGAAATACCAGCTCGTTCGATAACCTCTTCAGCATATTTGCGTTGGGAGAGGAAAAGTCAACTGGAACGAAGAGTAACTGAGATGCCCAAAAAACAACTTAAGGGGATGAGATCCTTCATGGCGAATTCAGAGTCGAGTTTTTCCATGATAGATTGCCGAAGGGAATTCGAAGATGCTGCAAGGATAATATTATCAACATACAACAGGATATAAGCCATGTCATGACCTTTACGAAGAATAAATAATGAATTATCTGAAATACTATGTGAAAACCCCAACGTGGAAACAAAATTAGCGAATCGCTGGTACCAAGCGCGAGGAGCTTGCTTGAGTCCGTATAGTGATTTCTTGAGCAAACAAACATGATCGGGGTATGATGGATCTCAGAATCCAGGTGGTTGATGCATGTATACAGTTTCGTCAAGAGTGCCATGAAGAAATGCATTTTTAACATCCAATTGGTGAAAGCGCCAATTTTTTGAGAGAGCAATACTAAGGACCGTGCGAATGGTGGCTGGTTTGACAAATGGGCTAAAAGTTTCGTCACAGTCAATGCCCACATATTGAGTCTTACCACCACCTACAAGGCGGGCTTTATAACGTGCAAATGAGCCATCATAATTCTTTTTGTGCCTGAAAATCCACAAACTCCGAATGACATTAGCATTAGATGGACGGGGCACTAAATCCCATGTCTTATTTTCAATAAGAGCATCGTATGCGTCTTTCATGGCCAATTTTCAATTTTGATCATGTAAGGCTTGGATAGGGTTTCGAGGTAACGGAGAAATGGTGGAGGTAGTAAGATTAAATGATTTACGAGGCTTAACAATGCCGTGACGAATCCCAGTGATCATTTGTGGTGAAGGGGGGTGTTCGGGTTTTGGGCTTATGATATGAGATGGGGAGTTATTAGTGGAGTGGGAATTATTGTTTTGTGAGGTTGATGATAGTTGTTGGGCTGCCTGGATTTTATTTGGTGAGGGTTGGTTATCTAGAGAGGGTTTTCGAGCCGCATGGATGGTAGTTGGTGAGGGAAGTTGGGCTGGCGATATATGTGAAGAAGTTGAAGAGGGTTGAGGTAGAATTGTGTTTGAAATAGGTGACGAGCTCGGTTGCGGCTCCTGGGCCCGAGAAGGTGCAGTGGTCTGAGGTGGTGATGTAGTGGGGAATTGGGTATGCTGGGGCATAAAAGAATGCAATGGTGGATTGTTAATATCAAGGGAATTTGAACGCGAGCCCGTTGAATTATTCATGACGATGGAGAAAGGGAAATGAGTTTCATTAAATATCACATGACGAGAAATGATTAGTTTTCGACTCGATAAATCAAAACATTTATATCCTCTATGATGAGATGGGTACCCGAGAAAAACACAAGGTGTGGAACGAGGTTGTAATTTATTGATAGAATTAGAGGGAATTAATGAATAGCATAAGCATCCAAAGATTCGAAGATGATCGTAAGAGGGAGCCCGATTATAAAGAATATGAGTGGGAGTTTTATAAGCGAGGGATTTTATTGGAAGAATATTTAAAAGATAAGTAGTAGTCGTTAAAGCATGATGCAAAAATTATACAGGTAGGGAAGCATGAGTGAGAATTGTACAAATGATATTATTTAGTACGAATCTCGCGTTCGCCTTTGCCATTTGGGGGAGATGTGTGAGGGCAGGAGAAACGGAAACGCATGCCATTAATGTCTCGTTCGAAATGTGTTTTGATGTAAGAATGAAATTAAAGAAAAATAGAATGCACTTGGGACTTATGAGAATCGGAAAAACCCAAATAAAATTTGTAAAATCATCGAGAAATAGAACATAATAACGGTGCCCACCTGAACTTAAGACTGGAAATGTCCATAAATCACTATGCACTATATCGAAAGGAACGGTGGTAAAAGAATGTGATTCATTAAACGGTAACTTAACTTCTTTTCCAAGAATGAAAGATTGACAAAAAAATGACTCCCCAAGTTTATTAAAATTAATAAAATTATTTATACGAAGCGAACTAAGAATAGAGGCTTCCGGGTGTCCTAAACGGTTGTGCCATAAGTCTAGAGAGATTTCGGCAAAGGTAGAGAGGGGAGATTTGTCGATAAGGGATAGAGAAGTGACCGGATAAAGATCTTCCACACTATTACATCTCATTAAAATTATCCCCGTCTGCAAGTCATTGACATAGAAACACAAAGGATCAAACGAAATAGACACAGAATTATCAATGGTTAATTGACGGACGGACACGAGGTTTTTAATGAGTCGAGGGGTGTGTAAAACATTATTTAATTTTAACGGCGTCTGGGGTAGACGAGATTTTCCACAACCAACAACAGGAATAACTTGACCACTTCCAACGATAATGTTATGATTATTGCTCAGATCTTGATAAGAAGTGAAATTACCTTGATTCATTGTCATATGGGATGTGGCACCGGTATCAATGTACCATTATTCATTTTTTGGGGTGATGGATAGAGCATGCATGGCTTCCGTTATGTCAGTCGGAGAGTATCCCAAAGAGGGCACGACAACACTAAACGCCAAGTGGGATTGTGGGGGACGTGACCCAAGAATGCTAGGCTGACGGATTTGGGTCTGCATTCCAAGCCATGCGACAGTGGGATAGAGGCAGGGTGGCGAAGCCCAGGGATGTGACTAAGGTGCATCATTCGGTTGGGTCCACTGCTGTTGTTGAGTAAAAGCCCATGGCGTTGGAAAATGTTGTTGTGGTGAGGTGCCATTGCCGCGACCGCTAACTTGTCGGCCTCAGCCTCGTCCACCGTTACTGCAATTACGACCGCCTCGATTATGGTTTGATCGATTTACACTGCGGTTTTGACGACTCGTAGAGGGGTTGGAGTAATATCCAACCGGCGATCCACCATTATTATCATCGGTGGATGTTATCAGGGCGGAACTTTCAACTACGTGGCTTACCTTCTTTGCTTGGGCTGTTTCTTTGAGAACCAACATGGAGCGAGCCTTATAAAAGGGAGGGAGGACGTCATTATGATGAGTCTGCGAGCCAACTTAAGAATATGCATCAGAGAGGCCCAAAACCAATTGGAGGACCAATCGATCATTTGAAACCGGAGCACCAACGTTTGCGAGTTAATCGGAAAGGGACTTGAGATGTTGGTAATAGGACGACGCATTGGTAAACATCTCCATGTGAGTGCGAGAGAACTCTTATTCAAGGTAGACGGTCGAGAATTTTTGTTATCAGAAAAATATCTTTTAATCGGTTCCACGCGAGTTCGACCGTGGAATCGGTTTCGATGATCGTGTGAAGAAGATCATTGGAGATGGTTCCGTATATCCATTGAAGGACGACGGCATCGAGACGGGACCTGAGATCAGGATCGGAATCCTTTAAGACTATGGCGGCGGAAGTGAAAGCCTTTGCGGCCGAATGAGGTAGAATATGGTCGAGAACTTGGAATGCTCGGGCATGGATCTTGAACAATTCGGCCCAAGTGGTATATTGGCCTTTTTCGATTTCTAGGGTGACTTTAATGAAACTAGTTATGTTGGTGACATGAAAGGCAGGATGAGCAGTGGGAGAGTGAGATGATGGCGTGGCCATGTGAGAAATCGAAAAAAGAAAAAAAAATGGAGACACTATTTAGTCCAAGTAAACAACAACTTCCCAATAACTAATACTAGGATTCCAAATATACTAAATTACCCATCCCCACTAATTACGAACAATAAGAAATCAGATCCCTAAATCAATGCTAATTTTCTACCCCTCTTTTTGTCTATAATTATTTTCAGACTATTAGTTCTATTATTTTTTTTATTTTTTGTGTTTCGATTGCAATTCTAGACTACTATATTGAATTCATAATAAATTTCATACCGATCCACCTGTAGCATACTACCCTGTCTCATTTAGACATTGTATTCTTGAATTTCATATTGAGTTGCATACTACATCTAATATTAATTTTTGATTGCTAGTTAACAAATAGTTTTTCTTCTTTTATGAGTAACTGTTTAATTGTATATTACTAATTGCTAAAATGTTATTGGATGAAAAATATTATGTGAATATAAACTCATATTGTATTTCATGTTTTAGCAATAGTATGAAATTTAATATGAATTCGTATTTCCATGTTTCATTAACCACAACTAATAACAAACTACTAAATTAGGTTACAGTATGGAGTTCATTATGGTCCATACTTCCTTGGTTACTGATCAAGACTACTAATGAGAGAAACAATTAACACAAAAATTGTTAAGTGTTGGTAGGTGATTTAATTGTCCTTAGTTTAAGAATTATATGTTTATAAATTAAAAATAACAAAAATAAAGAAGAAAATTAAACCCTTCATTTATTTTATTTTGTTTTCGTAACTGTTTCCACTCACATATATTTAAAAGATAAAATAATTAAGAGAGAGAGAGAAATAGAGATGACGATATAGATAACTTAAATGATAATTTATTATATAATGAGATTATTTTAACCTAAATGAGAAGAAATAATTTGGAGCGATTCTATGAAAATCTAGTGTTATATATATATATATATATAGGTATGAGTTTAAATGAAAACCTGTTATTATATGTGAACCTAGAGACTCATCTACACCATAAATTCATTTAATCCAATTGTTATATTCAATTCAGAATTTGTGCTTAAAAATGGATAAAATGAAATCCAAATGCTGGTATATTAATTGAGAGGGGCAATTTAGGCCTACAAAAAACATTTTCAATTAAGAGGTGATTTCAAGTATAATAAATAGATAATTTATTTCCAATTGATAAATGATTTCCAATTAATAGATACAATTTTTATCATGCAATATATATTCATCCGTTTCTATTTTTCCAATTAATAGATGATTTATTTCCAGTTAATAGATGATTTCCAATTAATAAATACCATTTTTATCATGCAATTTATATTCACCCGAATTGCAAATTTTTGGTGCTCTTATATACCAATTAAAAGTGCTTTGTACATATGTAATGTTATGTTTTATTATATTCAATGGTCGTGCTTTTATAGAATTCTGGTTCTTTTCTTTACTTTACTTAATCAGTCCTAATATATTGAAAAGCATTATACAAATACATTTGAAAACATTGTACACATACCCTTCAAGCAGTGTATACCTAATTTGAAAGCACTATACACATACTTTGGAATCATTGTACACATACCTTTAAAGCACTATACATATACATTGAAAGCACTATACACATATTTTGAAAGTACCGTACACATATTTGTAAGAACTCATGAAATACATTCACGTAAAAACAAAAGCATTGTACACACACTTGGAAAACACTAAACACATTTCATAAATTAATTCTATTTATGAGGTTCAAGTACATTTCTAAGCTCTGATAAATCTCATTACTCACTGGTTTAAAAAAGTTGTGTGCACAAAATCAAATACAAGAACCGTACGAATCACGACAAAGCACAAACATATTATACTCAAAGTATTGGGGATACATAAATAAAGCGATACACATTCAGGAACATTTAAATATAAAGCACTCTTACATTACCAAACACATACAACCCACGGTTCATACAGCTTCAAAATAAAGAATTGAAGATCTAGAGCAACCTTTATTTCATCTTCTCACTTAACCAAAAACCAAAAAACAAAACAAAAGCACAATCCAATGGGACCCAACGCCGCCAACTCATATGCACGCAGCGTCGCCGCCTCTCCCGATGTCAGAGAGTTGCGCAAGAAGAAACGCAACAAACCCATAATATACATCGCTCTATTCGCAATTTTCCAGACTAGTATAATTCTCCTATTCTCCTTCACCGTCATGAAAGTCTGAACCCCCAAGTTCCGGGTCCGCTCCGCCGCACTCACCAATGTCTCCGCCGGAACTCCAGCGAGTCCGTCGTTCAGCGCCACCATGAATGCCAAGCTCTCCATCCGGAATAATAATTTCGGCTGGTACAAGTACCAGAACACCACCGTTGAGTTTCTGTACAGAGGCGAGGTGGCCGGACTCGCTATCGTGCGCAGCTCGTGCGCGAATTGGATATCGACGAAGAAACTCAAAGTGAAGGTGGATTTGAATTTGACGGCGAGTTCACAGTTGGCGAGTAACTTGAGAGATGCTGTTTTGGCAATGAATAGCAGGGCAAAATCGACAGGGAGAGTGGATTTTGTTTTCGTGATGAAAAGAAAAAGATCGGCCACTATGAACTGTTCCATGGAGATTGTGATATCTACCCAGAAGATCAAGATTATTTCCTACAAGATTTCTAAATAGCATCACATCGTATGTAATAGCAGGTTTCTAAGTTCCCACACAGGGATTGGTTCCCACGTGAACCCACCTCTCTCTCTCTCTACACACACACACACACACACACACACACACACACACACACACACACACATATATATATATATATATATATATATATAGGTGGGTTCAAATGAGAACCATGTCCTTATTTGCAAACCTGCGAACTAGTGCAATTATTATAAAACCACAGTGCTTTATTAATATCAGTTATATACACCAGCAGTGTTTTTATTATACAATCCTAATGCTTTTAATCAAATAAGAAAATACACAAAAAATTTGATCCATCCATTTAATTAGATTTAAACCCCATAATTGACCCTAGGTTCACAAATAAGGACATGGTTCTCATTTGAACCTAATCATATATGTAAATATAGGGGTGGGTTCACGTGGGAACCAATCTCTATGTGGGAACTTAGAAACCTTCTATATTACATACAATGTGATATATGATTAGGTTCAAACGAGAACCACGTCCTTATTTGTGAACCTAAGGCCATTCTGGACCATTAAATTGGATGACTTAGATGGATAAGATTAAATTCCTTTTTATTAGAATTTTAGTTTATAAGGGTGTCTTTATCATTTTTCCATTTATATAATTCCCAAGATCCTTACGAAAACTATCTCCCCTTCATCTCGTCCCTTTTCTTTCTCAAATCCTCCCGCACCATAAAAACCGCCCCTCTTTCTCTTCCCCTCTGCGCTTTCAAACTCTCCCGCACCACCACAATAATGAAAAAAAATAAAACTCCATCCACTGTGTCGTCGCTGCCATCAACACACTTCGTCGTGATGCCGCTCCGCCCCATCAAAGGAAAAATAAAATAAGACTCCAGGCGACTGAGGATTGCAGAGACACAAACAGCAGATTCTGATCTAGGTTGGGATTCCACATTTAAAGTTTTGCATTTCTGGATCCCGATGCGTTCGGATCTTGGTACAGGTGGGTTTTTCATCACGGAGTCGTAAATTATTAGGTAGATGGTGAGGAAGCGTCGATGCTGGTGTGCAGATTTTGTGAAATTAGAGTTGTCGGTGGTGGAGAACTGGTTGGGCTGGGTAGATTAAGGCTATTGAGCTAGTGCTTTTTTGAGCATTACACAGTGTTTCTGCAAGTATTTGTTGATGCTTTCTCTCAAATGTAATTGTATGTGATAGTGACGAGTGCTTCAAAGAAAATTGTTGGTGCTTTTTTTTTCAAATGTAAGTGTGTTTGCGAAATAAACAAGTTCAATATCCTGAGTTTTTTTTTTTTTTCTGGTATGATTTGCTAACATAATGTTGGAGTAAGAAAAGCATTAATGGTTCAACAGAAAAAGCATCAACTGGCACTAGTGCAGAAAAGCTGATTGGTGGCACTTCGAAACAGTCATTGGTGGCGCTTTTGGACCACCACTAATCCTAGCGACACTTAAAGTCAAAATAACACAGGTGGCGGTTCCACTTAAAAAAAATGTCGGGTGGCGCTTCTTAGCTCAAATCGCCACCAAAAATATAGAATATTCGGTCAAACTGCCACCAAAAACAGAATCGGGCGGCGCTTCTTTTCTAAGAAGCGCCACCAAAAAAAGGACTGGGTGGCTCTTCTTAGGTAAGAAGCGCCAAGCGCCACCAAAAACAGGACTAGGTGGCACTTCTTAACTACGGAGCGCCACCAAAAACAGGATTGGGTGGCGCTTCTTAACTAGGAGTGCCACCAAAAACAGGATCGGGTGGCGCTTCTTAGCTATGAAGAGCCACCAAAAATAGGAACGGGTGGCGCTTCTTAGCTACAAAGCGCCACTTAAGGTCTAAACTTTTGGCAATAGTTCAATTTGGATCCGCCACCTTTGTGTTTTTTTTTTGTCCTGATTTCTGCACTGAAAATTCACAAAATCTGAGATTCCCAAAATTTGTTATAAATCCTGCAAACCAAAATATTCATAGCAAAAAAAAATTATCTAAACAAACAACAAACGTCATAAATATCAAAAACATCATTCAAATAAACAACAAATATATCATCTCAACCATAACAACTCAATCTCATTAATACTCAACAAATTCTTATAATTAAGAATTAGAAGAACGTCAATAAAATATCTTGCAAACACATTCGAATATCATCGAACTCCAACGGTGAGTAAGGATCTTGATTCGGTCTCCAATCCTTAAATAAAAAATATTGAAACAAAATATTAGGTTTATTAATACTAACTAATTATGACTTAAAACTTCTCACTATATAACAGTAAAGATAATAATACATAAATCAACTTACCATTCCAATATTTTGACTATTGGAAAAATTGTTGATAATGTCGTACATGTACCTCATCACATAATAACCACACTCGATAGGCCACGGTTGCTTGCGACACTTGGGCCTAATTTATTTTTTTCCATTAGTGTTGGTAGATTAAGGCTATCGAGCCAGTGCTTTTTTGAACATTACACAGTGCTTCTGCAAGTATTTGTTAGTGATTTTGTTCAAATATAATTGTGTTGGTGATAGTGAAGAGTGCTTCTAAGAAAATTGTTAGTGCATTCCTTTTCAAATGTAAGTATGTTGATGACAGTAACAAGTTTAATATCCTGAGTTCTTCTTCTTCTTCTACTTCTTCTTTTTTTTTTTGGGGTATGATTTGCTAGCATAATTGTTGGAGATAAGAACAACATTAATGGTTCAACTACAAAAGAAAAGCACTCTTATTGCATTAATGGTTCAACAGAAAAAGCATTATTTGTGTAGTAAAAAAGCAGTGCAATTATATATATATATATATATATATATATATATATATATATATATATATATATATATATATATATATATATAAAAGTTTTAATACATTAAGAAAAGCAATCTTAGTATATTAGAATATCAATACATGAGTAACCTGCTTAAGAACGTCATTAGTTTTTTTAAATCTCATTTTAAGTAGATCAATAAATTTTATGGAATACCTTTGTTTCCTTTTAAAAGTAAAGGAAAGATAAAATACAATCCTTTTTTTTTTCCTTTTAAAAGAACATAAAGCATAAAATACAATCTTTTTTTCCTTTTAAAAGAAAATGAAAGATAAAATACAATTGACAATTAGTCTAATTTACCCCTACTGACTTTCTCACACTGTCACCTTTATGTTTTTACCTTTTTTAAAGCACAATTTTCATTTAATCTTAGCCATTCATCTGATTTTATTAATGATATAGATTAACCCTAGGTTCACAAATAAGAACGAGTTTTCGTTTGAATCTAACTCTCTCTCTCTCGCTCTCTCTCTCTCTCTCTCTCTCTCTCCTCTCTCTCTCTCTCTATATATATATATATATATATATATATATATATATATATATATATATATATATCAAACAAATATACTAATTCTGCTGAAACCTTTCTTAGGTGTCATCTTTATATTCATTCAAATGACATGTGTCATTTGGTTGTTTTTTGAAAATCTGATGTGGTATTCTTACATCAATTCTCATAAAATCCTTTATTTTGTGTAAATTTGTCTAAGGTATAAAATAGTAGTTTTTTTCATTAATTTTCATTTATTTGGTTTTGTACTCAATTAGGTATTCTCCTCTCTTTCGACCGATTGCTTTCCCCCATATCCAGAATTTCTTTTCCCAAATCTCCTCTTTTCTCCTCTCTATCCGCCGACTCCTTTCCACCATTGCCAGAATTTTTTTTCCAAGTTTTATTGTTTCTCCTCTTTGTCGGCGTTTACTTCTCTTCGTTGATATTTTTTTTTTCAAGTTTCATCTTCTTTTTTTTGTTTTTGAAATAGTGGTGGCTAACCCCAGATTCTTTGAAATTTGAACCGGTTATTCATAATCGAATTTTGTTCCTTTTTATTCAAAGCATCTTCAAATCTATAAAATTTAGTTATTGGTTTATATTCTTGATCTAATTTTTGGATTCATCACCGGATCAAAATAATAATCCATAATAATACCAATCTTGACTATCCTTTTATTTCTTATTGGAATCTTTTATTTTGCCAAGGTTATTTATTTTCTATTTTTGGTTTGGTCCACAGATCTATAGAGTTGTTTATTTCATCTGTTTATGTGTTTAACTAAAGAAAAAACATTTATTAAGGATCGATGGTTTTTTTTGTGTAGTTTATTTCATCTGTATTTTTATCTGATCGTATATATTATCTGTTTCATCCGTTTTTACAGTAACTTATTTCATCTGATCGTATATATTATCTGTTTAGTTTATTTCATCTGTTGTTGTAGTAATTTATGGTTTTTTTTGTGTGTGTAATTTATTTCATCTTTTTTTTATCTGTTCATATATATTATTTGTTTCATTTGTGCAACATTTGTGCTGTAATTTATTTCATCTGTTTAATTGATTTCATCTGTGTTTTCATCTGATAATATATATATAAATATCTGTTTAGTTTATTTGATTTATTGTTGCATGTTGTTGCGGTAATTTATTTTATCTGTTTTTCAAGCGAAACCGGTTGATTTCATCTGATCCATCCTGTTTCACTCAAAAATATGACAACGCCTGAGATTAACACTTCTCTTTACGTGAACCCGACCTGCACCCAAAAACATGTCAGAAAAGGACCACCGGAGGTTTTCCGGTGGAAACCTCTCCGATGCCTAAGTCAACTAAGCGTATGGAGTATTTCAGTGCGCAAGGAGAAGAATGCACAAGAATGACATACCTCTCTCAGCTTTGAGGCTGAGGTATTTATAGTTTTCCCAGTTGGGACCCCATCCGGGATCTCGGAAACAAAGGCCGCGAATCAAGGGCCGTTATGAAACCAATTTGGGATAAGTGTCCCACTTATCCCCTTCAGGGAGTCCAGAACACCTGATCTGTCCTGAGCCTGCCCTCTTATGATTATCCCGATCAGGATAATTCACGGGCTGCGGTGATTCCCCTCTCGCTACATCCCTGTTCTTTTCTGGGAAGACCAGGGCATTCTTCTCCTGGACAGGGCTGGTCTAGCCTCCTGGTCTTCTCCTTAGCGATCTCGACTCAGGTCTACCCGAATCCAGGTCTGGCTATTCAGGCCACATCAACTCCTCCCCCCGAAATAGTTGGGGTAGATCTGTGAGGACTCTTCCTGGGCACAACCGGGGCCCCACACGTCCTTCCACTTTTCTGTATCAGATCCCGAAAAATCTGCCTTTTGACTAGGGTTAATCATTGTCATTATTGGTGTCGGTCCATATCCCGAGACGGTTACCATACTTACACGTCTTTCCAAGTACTGGACCATTGAAGGGTCAGCGGCGCGTGGCCTACTCCACAACGGTTGGCGTTCCAGCTAATCACCTAGGGTACTGTTCACCTGCCAAACATTAAATGCGGGGATCCCATCAAATCCCGCTTTTTCTCGATTTCCATTTTTTGAAATTATCCCCTTATATTATATTCTCGCTATACTCTCTCTCCTTTTCACTTCTCGTAATTGTCACATTTGCAAAATACTCTCGGACTCCATTTTTCTCTCTAGCAATCCAGTGAATTCAAGCTTTCGAAATTCCCAACCACTCACATATACCAGGTACTTTCTCGATCTTTTATTTTACTTTTCCAATAATGTCATCGTCATCTTCTCCCTCCGATGCTCTTCCTATTAATCCTTCTTCTCCGGCGGCGTTAGCCTCCTCATCCTCGTCGTCCTCCCCTTCGGCGGTGGCGGCGGCCACCCCTTCTTCATCGTCCTCACTGGAATATCCTTCGCCCATTCCAGATCATCCTAAGATCTACTCCATTCTTAGCAACAAATCCATTGAGGAAATTCGCCATAATTATAAATTCCCTGAACAATTTGACCCCCTGCAGCCCTCCGATGGGCGTTCTGGCGTGTCAAGCGCCGGTGGGCCGCTTGACTTTTTACGCCGATCAATTCCAGGCGGGCTTGCGTCTTCCCGTAAACCCTTTGATGTGGGAGATCGCCGACATGTATAAAATCCCGGTTTTCCAGTTTACCCCCAACTCCTTTAGAATTATTGTAGGGTATAACCTGGCCATGCGGTATGTAGGTCTGGACTCTACAGCTCACACCTTTTACCAGCTCTATCACGCTAATATCTCCCATCCTGCCTGCTTCTATCTCAGCGCCAGACCTGGAGTTCATTTCCTGTACGGGCTCCCTTCCTCCAACAAAGCCTATAGGAAGAAATTCTTTTTCGTATACTGTGATGGAGATTGGGGTTTTGACCCTAATCCCATCGATAAGCTACCTTCTTACCCTCACCTGTTCTTGCCGTACAGGTCTCCTCGTCTGCAAAAAACCATTTCTACACTTAACGAGAACCCTCTCCACGTAACTCGACTCCTCCTTCCCTTTATCCTAGACTTTTTTAATGAGCGAGTGGAGACAGGCCCACTGACTCGCGAGATTGGTAAAGGCCCTTTTATCTGTTCTTTCATACTTGTTTTTAATGAGTTTTTAATCCTCCTTTTTCTTTTACTTCTTCAGCAAACATGATGCGCAAGATGATAGCTGCTCGTCAACAAGGAGCGGAGGTTGCTCCAGAGTTGAGGCCTCAGGAAGTGGGTTCCTCCTCCTCTCCTTGGGTCCAGGGCTCCATTCCTTCCCGGGTACCGAGCTCCATCCCTTCTCGGGTGTCGCCTTGCCCCGCAGCCATAGTGACCCACACCTCTGACTCGGAGGAAGACCAGACTCCCATTGTCAAAAGGCGCCGCCCCGGCGACACCCACTAACCCTAACGCCAACCTCTTCATCCATACCTTAGTCTTGAAGTGTCCAGAGGAGGTGGCGCACTAGTTCGTGCGGGGGCAATGTCCTTCTTCGGACTGCCGTGTCCTGGAGAAAATGTCTAACTGCGAGCTCCTAGAGTCATGGTGCCAGGACGAAGCCCGGGTAGACTCTTCTCTTTCTCTATCTTTTGTCCATGTATTAACCCCTTTTCTTATGATTAGGCTGCCGCCAAGAGGGCTTTCCTGGCCACTCGGGCGACAAGCTCCATGCTGCAGTCTGATGTGATCAAGGAGAACAAAGAGCTGCGTGAGAAGGAGCAGCGTTTTCGGGCTCTGGCCAAAGAGCGGGGTGTTGAGCTGAAAAAGCTCAGGGACGAGCTGGTCGAGGTGAAGAAGGACGAGGCAAAGGTGGTGGAGACGAATCGTAGTGAGGCACGAGACGAAGCCCTAGCAGAGGCTAGGAGCCTAGCTGATGAAGTCCTGGAGAAAGCCCAAGAAGGGTGGGAGACCGAATTTCTAAACTCTGAAAAGGTCTTGAAATTTGTCCAACACCAGGGAGGAGGTCCAGAAAGCTTTCCTGGGGTCCAAGGAGCTCTACTCATTTCTCGTTCCAGAGGCTATGGGTTACTATTATTTTTCCCTGGACGCGCAAGCTAAGTGGGCTGCAGACCATCCTGGGCTTCCCTTTGATAGGGACCTGCCCCTGAAGACTCCTCCCGAACCAACTTCTTTCACTTATGCTTCGGAGCGAGATTGCCTGCATACACTCGGGGCAGCTGAGTTCGCCGAGCATATTTTCTCCACCCTCTATCCTTCTGAACTAGAGCAGTCTCAACCAGACCAAGCTCTCACTCTAGCCCTTCCTGCCTCTACTCCCTCCCCCATCTTCGCAGGTCTGGGTGAGCTGCCAGACGGGGCTTCTCCGGGCGCTTTATCAGAGGAGGCTGTGGAGCAGCTCGCAGAGGAGCTGGATTCCTGGCTCTAGGTCTAGGGTCGCTCTCTTTGTTTTCGTTGGTTAGACCTGTTTGTTTGCCTGTGTGGCTGGTCTACTTTTATGTACTCATATTCCGAACAATCTTTGATATATAATAACTTTTTATCTTGTAATGACTCTTGATTTTCTAGGGTTTCCTGGTTTTCCGGAAACCCTAATACTTTTTATTCCCCGGAACGTGCCTCACCTTCTTTATATATGCGCATTTATGTTTTGTTATCCTTCAATTTTTGCAATGGCTTCTCCTTCCATTCTTGGAGAACTTGATACTGTGAAGCGAAAAAACCTTTCTCTGTTCACCGAAAATTTCAAACTCTCAGATAAACTGTCCGTCCTCCGGGAGAAAATTTCATACATGTGCCGGCTCTTGGAGAGGAAGAGGCAAAAGAAATGCCACTACAAGCGAGAGTGGGCGGAGCTCCGTCAGCTGAATCGTCAACTGCAAGAGGAGAATGTTGATTTGGTAGAATCAGTAAACTGATTGACTGTTGCCGCCAACGAGGCTCATGCCATCTCCGAGCGGGCTGACAAGTATCTCCAGCGCTACCACGCGATCGAGCGTGAGTTGTGGCGTGTCCTCCGAGTTTTAGCCTCTGATCGGAGAGCTTATGCATCTCATGGATAAATGTTTTCTGGGCTTTTCTGCATTTTTATTCTTCTGTGCTTGTTTTTTTTTTGGCACTTGTAATCAAACTCGCCAGTTTTCCATTCGTAGAAGGCGTATGCATTTTCCCATTGCTATATTGCCAGAAATTTTGTGTTGAACGTGAGAATATTTCCATTGAAATCTTGGCCAATCTTTTGGTTAGTTCTTCTATTTATATATTTAATCAAATCAAGCAAATTAAAGTTTTTACCTCCAGCTTTTTGACTTACCGCCAGGTCAGGAAAATTGACAATCCTAGCTTGAACCGACAATCAGGTCAGGCATTTTTGTGTGCATCCTCCCTTAGCCAATCCTGGCTTCATCTGACAATCAGGTCAGGAAAATGGGGCATCAGCCCTTAGCCGATCCTGTCTTAGACTGACAATCAGGTCAGGAAATGGGGCATCCGCCCTTAGCCAATCCTGTCTTAAACTGACAATCAGGTAAGGAAAATGGGGCATCCACCCTTAGCCAATCCTGGCTTAAACTAACAATCAGGTCTGGAAAATGGGGCATCCGCCCTTAGCCAATCCTGTCTTAAACTGACAATCAGGTCAGAAAAATGGGGCATCCGCCCTTAGCCAATCCTGGCTTAAAATGACAATCAGGTCGGGAAAATGTGGCATCCACCCTTAGCCAATCCTGGCTTTAGAGAGATCAATTAGTTGGCAAATAATAATGAACCTGCATCATTGTATAAATAAGCTTTAAAGAATAACATTACACATAAAATTTGCGTAAATTCAAAACATTCCATGCCTGGGGTATCTCGGACCCATCCATTTCTTCCAGCTTGTAAGCACCGCCATCGAAAACCTCTGTGACTCGAAATGGCCCTTGCCAAGTGGCCTCCAGCTTTCCCTTGGTTTTTCCCAGATCAGCCTTTCGCAATACTAGGTCTCCCACCTGGAAATATCTCCTCCGGACTGTCTTGTTATAAGCCGCCCAAATTCATCCTCTTACATGCTCCATTTTGACAGCTGCGCGATCTCTTTTTTCTTCAATTAAGTCTAGCGCATCCTGCACTAGTACTTCGTTTTGATTTTCATCGAAGTTCTGTACTCGGTGGGTTTCAAGGCTGATCTCTGCAGGGATAACGGTGTCCATGCCGTAAACCAATCTGAAGGGGGTTTCCCCTGTGCTTTCTTTGGGATTAGTATGGTAGGCCCAGAGTATCGAACTTAGCTCCTCCATCCAATTACCCCTTGATCTTTCTAAGCGTGATTTGATTCCCTGGACAAGGATGCGGTTGGTCACTTCAAATTGTCCATTTGCTTGCGGGTGGTAAACAAATGTAAAGTGTTGCTGAATTTTCATTTTAACGCACCAAACCCTAATTTTGGCCCACATGAACTGGGTACCATTGTCCGATACCATGACCCTTAGAATGCCAAACTGACATACAATATTTTTCCAGACGAAACCCATCACTACCTCTTCCGTAATTTTTGCCAGAGCCTCGGCTTCAACCCACTTGCTAAAGTAGTCAATGCCCACAATAAAAAGCTTCTTCTGTGCAGGGGCCATTGGAAACTGTCCAACCAGGTCTATCCCCCATTTCGCAAAGGGACAAGGAGAGCTCATTGTCATGAGCTCCTCTGCTGGCCGGTGAGTCAAGGGAGATATCTTTTAGCACTTCTCACATCGCTTGACAAAGTCCTCCGCCTCTTTTCGCAGTAATGGCCAGAAATAGCCAGATCGCTTTATCTTACTGGCCAGGGCCCTAGCTCCCATATGATTGCCACAACAGCCCTCATGGATTTCTTTGAGGATATGTGTTCCCTCCTCTAAGCTTAGACACACGCAACAGGATCCGCCCATATCCCTGTCGAAACAACGTCTCCTTAATCAAACAAAACCGATCAGACCTGGTCCTCACCTTCACTCCTTCCCTCTTGTCTTTCAGAAGCTCTCCCCTTTCTAGATATGTCTTGATAGGGGAACGCCAATCCTCTCTTTCTTCCCCAAACTCCTGGTCCGCCATTAATAGGGTGATTACTCTCTCCCGACAATCCACAACTGAACTAGCCACCTTAGCCAAATAGTCTACTCTCATGTTTTCTTCTCTAGGGATTTGAAGGACAGTCAGAGCCCTCATGTCCTTAGGTAATCCCCTGAACTTAGCTAGGCATATTTGCATATGCTCGTCCCTTGTCTCAAATTCTCCATTGACCTGCCTGCACACGAACTGTGAATCAACTTTAGCGCATACCTGCTCAGCCCTCAGATCCTTTGCCATTTGGACTCCTCTCAAAAGAGCTTCATATTCAACTGCGTTATTAGACAGGGCATAGTCCATCCGTACTGCGTACTCACTGGCCACACCTGTCGGGTCGATCAATACTATGCCCGCACCACAGCTCAGACTTCCTACCGAACCGTCCGTAAAAATTATCCATTCCTTTTTGTCTTTGGGAGAGATGGTCATTTCCTGCATAAAATCAGCCAATACTTGGGCTTTAATGGCTGTTCCGGCTTCGAAAGTCATATCGAACTCACTGAGCTCAATTATCCACTTGACCAGTCGTCCTGATGCCTTTGGCTTGTCCATGATGGCCTTCAATGGTAGGTTAGTCCGCACTATTATGTTATGTGAGAGAAAGTAAGGTGGTAGCTTGCGCGCCGTGCCAACCAGAGCTAGCACTGCTCGCTCCACCTCCACATATCGAGTTTCTGCATCATGCAATACTTTGCTCCAGTAATACACCGACTTCTGAATCTTGCCTTCCTCTCTAAGCAAGACCAAGCTGACAGCCTGCTGCCTAACAGACAAGTACAGGATTAGAGGTTCACCCTGAATTAGCTTGGTGAGTAGTGACATGCTAGTCAGGTGCTCCTTCAACATCCGGAATGCCTCCTCACACTCTTCACTCCACTAAATCAAGCCTTTTTTCACAAGGCCTGGAAGAATGGTAAGCTTTTCTCAACTGAGCGGGAGACAAACCTGCTCAAGGCATTAATTCGACCTGCCAGGCACTGCATCTCCTTGACATTTCTTGGTGCCTGCATCCCCGTGATGGCTCTTACCTTCTCTGGATTGGCTTCTATCCCCTTCTCCGCAACCATGTACCCCAGGAATTTGCCAGCTTTGACCCTGAATGCGCATTTTTTAGGATTGAGCTTCATCTCGTATTTCCTCAAGGTATCGAAGGTCTCTCTCAAATCATCTACATGCGAGGCTGCCTTCACGCTTTTGACTAGCATGTCATCAACGTATGCCCCCATGTTCCTTCCTAACTGAGCTTTAAACATCTTATCCACCAATCTCTGATACGTGGCACCTGTGTTTTTGAGTCCAAATGGCATGACCATGTAACAATACGTTCCTTTCGGGGTTATAAAACTAACCTGCTTCCAATCCTCCTCTGCCAGCATGATCTGATGATATCCTTGTGAGGCGTCCATCATGCTTAATAGCTCATTGATTAACATGAATTTGTCTTGATTTTAGTAGGTATTTTAGTTTATTTTTCTTATTATTTTTGGTATAAGTTGGGTAGTTTGAGCTTAATTTCGTATATTTGTACTTCCAACTTATTTTACCGCCTTTTGATCTAGATTGATGCAAATAAATGATTATTTGTGGTTTTTAATTACCCGGAAGAGTTCAGCATGTAAAGGATGAAGTATGATGATCGAGAGGCAAAGATCGAGCTTTCCGGCGAAGAAGTAGCAAGAATTTGAAGCTGCCGGTTTTCTATAACGGTTATTCCATCTGGAACCGTTATAGAATCATTGTCGAAGAGCAGCAATGCAAAATTGATGAACTGGCGGTAGCTATCTATAATGGTTACTCTCACCGCTACCTTATCGTTAACGCTACCGCTAAGACTGGACAGAGGCATTAACGATAGTTTTAGCGGTATCTATAACGGTTACTCTTAACGCTACCCAAAACCGTTGTTTTATTTCAGAACAGAAGACTTTAGTTGTATCTACAACGGTTACTATAGACGCTAGAGTAACCGTTGTCGTGCCTAGAAACGCGTTTTTGTGATTTCTTGTTGCCCAAGACTTCCCACATCTATAAATAACCTATGTATTTCGGATTTCTACATACATTATCACATTCCTAGGGTTTTAAGGCCTCTTAAGGGTTGACAACCCCAACGAGTGCCCTTTGATTCTTAGTTTCTCTTCATAATTCTTAGTTTTAAATTCTTAGACTTTAGATTAGTTTAGATTAGTTATTAGATAGTTTAGATCAAGATTTCTTCACCACAACGCTGCGGTTCGTCTTAGTTTAATAGTAAGTAATTATTCTCTTCGTCTTTTAATTTAGTTGCATGTTTTCAATTAGTTTAATTAATTATTACTTCCATGACGAATTGTGCTTTTGATTGCTTTGAGATTGAGATGTTGATTGTGTTTATGATCGAAGGCTAGATCTAATGGGTCTAGAGCCTAGATTTGTTGTGAACCATCAATTGGGACTTCCCAAGCGATCGTGGAGACGAATCAAAGCTCTAGAACCCTAGTTTTCTTAAAATCGTTTTAAAAGTCTGTTAATTAATTCTTAGTTTAAATAATCTCTAGATTAAGTTAATTAGGTCATAGCTTAAGTAATCTTTAGATTTAATTTATTGCTCTTAATTTAATTAATCTCTAGTTCCTATAAATCTCAAACAAAACCCCCCCTGTCCGCGTGTTTAGATTAGTTTTTATTTATTATTTTATTATTTGTTAAAACAAACACAAGAAGAACTTCCGAATCTAGTCTTCCTCTGAGATCGACACGAGTCAACTTACCCACCTACAAGTGATCCCGTTCCCTTGCGGGCGAACTTCTTAAAATTGAAAATTTTAAATAAAAATAGGTGCGGAAAAGTTCGAATCAAAATTTTGGCGCCGTTGGCGGGAAAGGTTAAAGGTTGTGATTTTTGTGTTTGCCCTCCGTAACCTTATTTGTGTTTTTATTTTCGTTTCGTTTATCTTTCGTATTTGTTTGTGATTTTTCTTTTTGTTCATTTTTATTATCTTCCATCAGTACATTTAATCTTGTGCGTTGAGTGTTGTGTATGTAAGGTATATCTCTTGAGTCTTGATTCAACTACCCATATAAAATTAAAAAAATATAATAAAAAAATCCAAAAAAAAAATATGTCTTACTATCGAGGGTACCCATCGTATGATAACGGTGCACCTCCGAACAATTGGCGCGTCTATCGAACGGCTATTCCATTGAGCTCCAAGATGCGGGATTACGATCTTGACTATTTCTACATAGAGCGAATCCCGATTTTTTATGGATATCCGAGCGATGATCCAGCGAAGTTTTTCCAAAAATACGAGGACATCACCCGGACTTTCCCTCTTCCCGGCCTTATGAGAGATCAAGTGAGGATGCGACTCTTCCATTATGATCTAAAAGATCGGGCAAGAAAATGGTTAAATTATGCAGAGCCCGACTCCTTGCAAACGTGGGAGGAAGTGTATGAAGGGTTCATGGGGACATTTTTATCGCCTGAATGGGCCCCATCTTCAAATTCACATTATTCGAGCCATGATGATCCGTACGCTCTTCCCGACTCGATTCCTTCCTACCCGAGCTATGAAGAATACACTCCACCTATTCCAGATAATTCAGATGAGGATTTAAAGGCATGGAAGCGAGACCTATCTAAGACTATGGAGAATTTCGAGACAATCTTTGGTCAAATAATGGCTTCTTTAGCAAAAAGGTCAGATGAGATGGACGAACCTCCAAGTCAACAGAGATGCCAGTTTTTGATGTGATTGAGCCCACCTTGGATGCTGAGAGTTCGAGCTTTGAAGATCATTTGGAGATATTTGTAAGGAAGAGGTTATTGAGAAACTGGTTGAAATCACTTCCCCTGTGCTAATCGATGAAGCTTTAGACGAGAATGTTGAGGTATTGACATTGGAGAACCCACACGACGTTGAAGATTTGACCTTACTCGAGCTCAATGAGAATGGAGGTGTTGCAATGCCCAATTTAGAAAAAGGTGAGATTATTGGACCTCATTTCGTTCCACCTGAACCGTTGTTGAATCTTAATTTTGAAGAAAGGGAAGAATTATTGGAAAAAGACGAGATTATTGAGCCTCATACTGTGCCACCTGATGCTTTGATCGGTATTGAGATGGAGGTGGTAGACATGTTAGTTGAGAAGAATTCCAGTCCCCCTCCCCTGTGCCCGAATATAGATTTAAATATTTTTCAAATTGTTGAGGGGGATATCAATGAAGTAAAGGAGTTCGGGATGTTCGAAGGATTTTCCGTTTGTGCGACGTACTTCTTAATTTTCCCAAGGTCGAGGATCACCCTGTGCCCAAATTAACACTTTATATGTTCGTGGTGATTGACTACTTGCTTTTTCGACCCCCGAAGCGAGTTGAATTTTGTATTTCTTTAACTCTACGACTTGCTTTCCGTGCTCGCCTTGGTGATTTAAATTGCCTGCACCTACTCTTGGAGAACACTAAGGTGTGGCATGATTGTCACTTATTTTTTGGATCCGGGATAGCATCGTTCGTAGAAAGCATCGAGCTTTCGACGTTAAACAAGCGCTTCTTGGGAGGCAACCCAAGTGTTTGTTTTCTTTTTCTATTTCTCCTTAGATTTTCTTTTGGTTTTTCTTTTCTTTTATTTATTATTTGTGTCTTTGACGTGGTACGTTTATGCGGTGTTGATGTGCAGAAAAAGTTAAGAAATTCGCCAAAACTGGAAACTTAGCGGTTACCTAGCGGTAATCCCTACCGCTTGCATTACCGTTAGCAATCTCACCCGGGCGTTAATGACGAGTTCAACCGCTAAACTGGACGCTAGGAAGTAACAGGGAAAGGCTAGCGATTTACTTAGCGGTGGCACTGAACGTTATACTCACCGCTACCATTGCACAGAGAACTTAACGGTTGACCTAGCGGTTGTCCTTACCGCAAAGGCAACCAATAGCGTGGTCAAGTCTCCAAAACTGTGCGGAAATCCGAGCTGAATTTTTTTTTCCTACAAGGTTTTTAATTAAGACATTTCCAATCACGAGATTCAAGGCGAAGGATGATTGCACAAGCGCTTTTTGGAGCAGCTCAACTAATTAATTTCAGAAACATTTTCTTATTCCCTTTCTCCCTTACTTTTATTTTCTTATATTCATTTATGGCAAGCAGGGGATTCCCGATTTTTTAGAGGGGGGGATTGTTAGAATAAGGTGACCAACAAGCCAACCTGTGGCTGTGGTATGACCATTCTCTTGTAACATAATCGGTTTTTATTCGTAATAATATCTTTTATATATATTGGCATTCCATATCTTTTATCCCATGCTAGTTGCATAGGTATGGTCCTGATGAAGTTACTTTATTACGGTGGATTGGTCTAGCAGAACCGTGAGATAATCCAGCACGTAATGTAACTCGTCGAACTTGTTCTTAGTCAAAGGGTTACGCCATAATGAGGATACATGCCTTCCCCATTAAGACTAGTACTTAGTGTATGTGGAACGCGTCTCATCGGTCACGGTGTCTTGACATCGACATACATAAGTAGGTGCTCATAAGATGAGTTCACTGAAACTCCCTCACCTAGAAATCTCTAAGTGGTTCCCACTCATCGAGTAGATGATTTCTATGGTATAGCGTACAACATTAATCCTTAAGACCCAGACCTCACCGTGACTTCACTAGAGGACAGGCTATGTTGTGACCTGTCTCTGTGTCTCTTTGGAGGCCAATCAAAAGGGGCAACGTTCACATAGTCGGGAATCTAGTGGGAAGTCTGTGCATGGTAGTAGGGGATTCGGACGCATGATAAGTCATGGATGTCCTGTGTGTTCTGATGGTTGATAAATCCTCGGAGTCTCTGGCCAGAGCTAATAGTGGGGTGTTTAGAGAAATGTGTTTCTCTAAGTCACACACGAACGGATTATCTTGAATCTAGAACGTACACACAGTTATTGAACTAGAAAGAGGTCTCGATGAACCAATATCTCTTGTTCAATCGGGACATAGATCGCGAAGGGATCGTACTGTACATATAAGCTATATCACAAAGTTYTTRCAGGCACTTCATTTGTATCTAGGGAATTGTGATGCGTTGTTGCTAGGCGCCTCTCATAATTCGTTGGGTTCTGGTTTTACCAGTGATTAAGTAAAATGAGTTTTATTTAATCAGTGACTMTAAGGGACGAGTTCATATAAGAACAATGTGTTGTTCGAATCACAATGCGTTGTTAACCCACAGCTAGCTTACACCTGAACCATTGAGGGTCACACCACGTGTTTCCTGATTATTGAAAACGATAGCTAGAAATTAATTGTTAATTTTAGCAAAGTTAGATGTCAATATGATTGAATCTAAGGTTCGTAATTGTGATTATGGATTGAGAAAAATACGAGAAAATTATTCTGGACGCGAATATATAATTGTTATATTTTTCGAAATTATCGTTTGTGAGAAATGATTTAATTCCAATGGGTTGTTTGTTTTAATATTGGGTCGGCCCAACAAGCCTTTTATAGTAATTGGGTCGGTGCTAATTTTAAATTAAAAACTTGGTTTTGTTTTTGATTGGGCCCATCCACCTTAGAGCCCCTTTTAGTTGGGCTTGTAATTAAATTAAGAGTTTGGGCTTGAGCCCTTTAAACAAAAAAATATATATATAAAACAAGAAAGCTTTAAAGAAGAACATAAGAGGCAGACGGCTTTTAAAAAAAGGAAGAAAAACAGACGAAAATTTTTTTTTCGAAAAACCCTAGCTCCCAGCCGTCCACCCTTGGCACCGCCGCTTGCCGCTGACCGCCACAGCACCTAAGCGTTCGGTTCTCGTTTTTCCGTCATTTTCAATCCCTCGACGGATCTAGTGCTCCGTCGTAGGGACGTCGGGTTATACAGTGTGTGACGTCGATAGGCCGGAGAAACATCGTGCCACATCGTAGCCGACGGATCACTGGATTTTCAACCGCTTCACTACTGACCCAACCCGCTCTGCTGCAAAGCCGTCGCCGGAGATGAGCCACGCCGGACGCCACGCTCCTCCGCACGCTAGCGGATTTTCTGCCGTGTTGTGACGTTCGAAGGGCACGCCAACGCCACTGCATCGCCGCCGGGCTGTCGCCACTGCGTAAAAGGAACGGCCTGCCGCCTTGCCGGACTGCTGCTGTGCCTACTCGTCTCCGGAAGGTCCTCCTCCTCCGCTCCGTTTGTGAGGTAAATTGGGTGGCAGTTTTTTATATTATATATATTTGATATATATATGTAGTTTGAATATAGATATATGACCTGTGTGTTTGTGTTTTTGTATGCCGTGTATAATATATATATATATATATATATATATATATATATATATATATATATATACATGTGTGTGCTAAGTATGCTGTTTGATATGTTAATATATATATATATGATATATATGTGTGTGATGCATTCTGTTATATATATTTATGCATGTGTATGGTATATGTATTATATATATATTTAATAAGTGATGCATGCATGTTAGTATGTATATAAATATAATGTATATATATATATGCATTCTGGATATATAAATATTATATATATGTATATTTGATATGCGTATATAATATATAATTATATACATGATTAATATATTAATATATGTAATTGTTATATATATATGATTAATAGAAACGTATCATGCTCGTTCGATTTTACGAAAATCAAATTTTTTCATTTGTAAAACAATTTTAAACATTGTTTGAATTAATTGAAATTAAAAATGGGCCGTCGTCAATTGAATTCGATTCAATTCCTTTTTAATTTAAAAAAAATTTTGTTTTCCACTGCGCGACGGCACCATCAAATCCCAACAGGGATGGTTGAGTTGTGATTTATATTTGAAAAATTGTGCAATTTAAAAAAATTCGTGATTTGTGATTAATTACTATTTCTGCGCGATATTGTGTTTGTATGGCTTGCCTGTCGAAGTTAACTAAGTTTGATTTGAGGTTCTTGTCTTTGAGCGTGTATAAGTGCAAAAATTTTCAAAATTTATTATTTATATATTGTAAAATGGTATTTGTACGCAATTGATTTCGCAAAACCATAAAAGCAACGTCAATTCAAAACTTTTTCATGCAAAAAGCCTGTGAGTAGCCTGAGTGTTTATCATCTTTGCATGTGCTTGAATGAGTTTCTGATTTGAGATCTCTTTGAAACCGTTGTGTGTAGTTAACTTTGAAAATGACGTTAAGACACAGATAAAAAAAACCTATTTCCGGCCATATCCATAAATTTTTAGCCACTATAAATTTCGAATGAGCCATTCATAGCCAAATTACCCATGCCATTAGCCCTGAGTGATTGAGTCGACCCCTACAAACCCATTAAAAGCGTGGGGTAGGAGTTCGTTATTGGTTATTAGTGTTTGGAATTTTTACCAGGGATTTATGAAAAGTTTGTATAAAAGGATCACCATCCTTAATGACAAATAATAAAAAAAAAAAAAAAAGAAAAGAGGAAAGACCCCATAAAAAAGAATAAAAGGGGGATAAAACGGAAAAAAAAAAAAGATGAAGAAGATTGGTGAATCTTGGAGAATCGTATTACGTAATTGCCTACGCACTAATAAAGGCTTGAGTTTTATTGTTTATTTTCTTGAAGCCTAATGTTTAGAGGCAAGAATTGTGTTTGAAAAAGAAGCATATTATGAGCTTCTATATTGTTTAAGTGGTTCGAGAAAAAGTCGGATTTTAGAGTTACGAGTTGAGAAATAGCCCAAATTTAAAGGCTACGTTATGAGTGTTTAGTGAGGTTTTTATTTTTGTACGAGGTGAAGCACTTTGCTTCTTGATTAGAATGGGTTGAGTGAGTTATTGATCATGAGTTAGCCACACGACTTATATATTCCATACCCGTCCAAAGAGCCTTACATTACAACCCGAAAAGACCTTTTCCGATTCTTTGTTGGTTACACACTTAAATGCGATGGAGAAGTTTTTGATTTTCAGTTCTTGCTTATTGTGCTTGTATTTTGATGATTTGAGCATAAACACGTCCCCATAAGAAAATTCTTTAGTACTTGAGCGTACACTTATATAAATTAACCTTTGAGAGGAAGCATGATTTTGATTTTGGAGCGACAATGTAATAAGGGTGGAGTGTTTGAAGTTGCGTTGCATGTATCTATATTTTCAAAATTATCTATGTAGCACGACACGACTCTTTGCTTGAGCTTCTTTTCATTCTTATTATTCTTTGAAATTATCGTTCATTCGAGGACGAACAAACCATAAGCGTGGGGTAGTTGATTAACATGATTTTATCTTGATTTTAGTAGGTATTTTAGTTTATTTTTCTTATTATTTTTGGTATAAGTTGGGTAGTTTGAGCTTAATTTCGTATATTTGTACTTTCATCTTATTTTACCGCTTTTTGATCTAGATTGATGCAAATAAGTGATTATTTGTGCTTTTTCACTTTATAGATAAGTACCCGGAAGAGTTCAGTATGTAAAGGATGAAGTATGATGATCGAAGGCAAAGATCGAGCTTTCCGGCGAAGAAGTAGCAAGAAATTGAAGCTGCCGGTTTTCTATAACGGTTATTCTATCTGGAACCGTTATAGAATCATTATCGAAGAGCAGCAGTGCAAAATTGATGAACTGGCAGCATCTATCTATAATGGTTACTCTCACCGCTACCTTATCGTTAACGCTACCGCTAAGACTGGACAGAGGCATTAACGATAGCTTTAGCGGTATCTGTAACGGTTACTCTTAACGCTACCCAGAACCGTTGTTGTATTGCAGAAAAGAAGACTTTAGCTGTATCTACAACGGTTACTATAGCCACTAGAGTAACCGTTGTCGTGCCTAGAAATGCGTTTTTGTGATTTCTTGTTGCCCAAGACTTCCCACAACTATAAATACCCTATGTATTTCGAATTTTTACATACATTATCATATTCCTAGGGTTTTAAGGCCTCTTAAGGGTTGACAACCCCAACGAGTGCCCTTCGATTCTTAGTTTCTCTTCATAATTCTTAGTTTTAAATTCTTAGACTTTAGATTCGTTTAGATTCAAGATTTCTTCACCAAAATGTTGCGGTTCGTCTTAGTTTAATAGTAAGTAATTATTCTCTTCGTCTTTTAATTTAGTTGCATATTTTCAATTAGTTTGATTAATTATTGCTTCCATGACGAATTGTGCTTTTGATTGCTTTGAGACTGAGATGTTGATTGTGTTTATGATCGAAGGCTAGATCTAATGGGTCTAGAGCTTAGATTCATTGTGAACCATCAATTGGGATTTCCCAAGCAATCGTGGAGACGAATGAAAGCTCTAAAACCCTAGTTTTCTTAAAATTATTTTAAAAGTCTTTTAATTAATTAATTCATAGTTAAATTAATCTTATATCTTATATGATTAATTCTTAGTTCAAATAATCTCTGGATTTAATTAATTAGGTCATAACTTAAGTAATCTTTAGATTTAATTTATTTCTCTTAATTTAATTAATCTCTAGTTCCTATAACTCTCAAACAAAACCCCCCCTGTCCGCGTGTTTAGATTAGTTTTTATTTATTATTTTCTTATTCGTTAAAACAGACACAAGAAGAACTTCCGAATCTAGTCTTCCTCTGAGATCGACACGAGTCAACTTACCCACCTACAAGTGATCTCGTTCTCTTGTGGGCGAACTTTTTAAAATTGACAAATTTAAATAAAAATAGGTGCGAAAAAGCTCGAATCACTCACATCCCAACGTGGATTCAACTAGCTGGTCTATCCTTGGCAGAGGGTAGTGATACTTAGGGAAATCACGATTAAGATCGCAAAAATCTATACACATACGCCCAGTCGTCTTGAGTCTTGGGGACCAATACCGCGTTAGAAAGCCACTCAGGAAATCGTATTTCCTGAATGTGCTTAGCTTTCAGCAGTTTCTCAACCTCGGCTTCGATGATTGCCTCCTTCTCTGGACAAAAGTTACGCTTTTGTTGCTTCATTGGCTTTTCTCCCGGACTATTGTTGAGGTGGTGCTCGACGACTGCTGGGTCTATTCCCACCAAGTTATGTGGAGACCAGGCAAAGACGTCAGCATTATCCCTCAAAAATTGGACCAGGTCTACCAGGACTTCCGGGCTCAAGGTCGTTCCCACTCGCACAACCCTGCTATCATCCCTTGGGACCATTTCTACCATCATCAGACCTTCTTCTCTCTGAGCCATCTCTAGCGTCGCTTTCTCTACCATGGCTCTCTTATTTTGTCTCTCCTCTTCATTGCGTTGAATGCATTCAACGTAAGTTTGCCTGGATGCATACTGGTCTCCCCTAACCTCACCTGTTCCAACCTCGACAAGAGATTTCAACTTCATATGGTATACCGAGATCACTGCTTGGAACTGCCTCAGGGATGGTCATCCCAGCATAACATTGTACAAAGATGGCGCATCTACCACCAAGAATTGCACTGTCTTGGTCATCCTGTATGTCTCTTCCCCCAGTGTAACCAAGAGCCTTACTGCTCCCAAACGTTTCAAAGCTCCCCCTTCAAATCCTACCATTGAAGTTGCCACTTCTTCCATCTCCACATCCGGTTTCATCTTTATATAGCAATCATAGAACAGGATACTAGCCGAGCTTCCCGTATCCACAAATACCCTTCTCACGTTATAATTTGCTATAGTAGATGTTATGACCAAGGAATCCATGCGAGGAGACAAGATGCCATTATCATCCTCTGATCCGAAACATATGCTTTGACTCGGGGCTATCTGTCTCACCTCTCGCGATTTCCTGACCAGGTCCTTCGCAGCTCGGACATAGCTATTTTGGGTTTGCTTGGAGTGTTCATCCCACTCATTAGGATTTCTCCTTGTATGGCCTGGTTTTGATCACTCCCCCTCCCATTGTATCTTCCCTTATCTTGCCCCTGCCTACTCCCTTGAGGTCGATCACGTCTATGGGAATCAGACCTGGATTCTTCTCTCCTCATCTGCACATACTCCTTGAGGTGCCCGACCTGCACCATCCTCTCCAGTTCATCCTTCAGATGAGTGCACAGATCCGTGTCATGCCCATATTCATTATGGTATCGACAGAATCGGTCAGACCTTTCCTTCCTCGATTTCTGAGAGTAAGTTTTAGGCCATTTGAGATTGGGATGCCTCTCGATTGCCTGTAAGATATACCCTTGAGGTGTCGCCAGGGGTGTATACCTGTCGAAACGAGGTCGTCCCCCTGCCAGATATGGCCTTGTCTTTTTCAACGGCGCCCATTCCTCCCTGTCAGATCTGTCCCTCTTCTTCTCTCCCTCTTCCTTAATCCTTAAGGCTTCCTCCAAGTGAATGTACTTTTCTTTCCTCTCCAGAAGTTCTCCAAATTTCAAATCTGACTTCACAAGCAGTGACTGGAAAATCTCTTCTCTCCTAATGCGTTGACCAGGAGCTCTTCCGATGCTGATGGTACCTCTAACTTCACGTTTGTGAATCGATTAATGTAAGAACGTAGGCTTTCGTTTTCCTTCTGCTTGAGACTGAACAACTCCAACGACATCTTCTGGTACTTCCTGCAGCTAGTGAACTGTTGCAAGAATGCCGAGCTAAACTCATCGAAATTGCTGATAGAATGTGGCGACAACTGGCTAAACCAGAGCTGGGCCAATTTTGTGAAGGTCGTTGGGAAAACCCTACACATGACTACATCGGAGAACTTGTGGAAAGTCGCCATGATCTCAAAATGGCTCAACTGATCCCACGGGTCAGTTGTCCCGTTATACTCGAAGCCCATAGATCGGTAAGAGGCCGGTACATCGTCACACATAACCGCATCCATAAACGGCGTGCCCCTCCGTGTCGGCACCGTACATGTGCTCGCCATCTTCCTTTTGAACTCCCTGACCTCTTTCTGCAGATTATACATTTGTTTAGTGAGGTCCGAGTTGGTTTGACTCGAATTTTCGCTTGCAGAAGCGGAAAGATTTTCTTCCTCGTCCCAGAGAGGAGTCCGGACCTTGAGCTAGGCGCAGTGGCTCTGTCTCCGGAGGTGGAAATGTCCGGGAAGGGGGCATCGAGAATTCTGCGAACTTCCTCTGGATAGCCACCTCCACAGCCTTGCCAATGAGATCGAGTAGTTGCCTGAGGAAGGCATCATTCATCGGTCCACCGTCAGCTTGTACAGATCTGTCAAGGGGTTGCATGATGCTTGTTCCTGCTGTTGCCGATGGCCTTGCCTTTGCTGGCTCTGTCGCCGATGGTCCCGTGGGTTTTGGCATTCCCCACGGTGTGGCAGAGCTAGGTGTACCAGCCAACTCCGCCACCAGATTTCGTCGGAGTCCCGCTGAATCCATGTGTTTTTCTCACGCCTTAGCTTTGAACGATTTCCCAAAGACGGCGCCAACTGTTTCACCCAAAAATATGACAACGCTTGAGATTAACACTTCTCTTTACGTGAACCCGACCTGCACCCAAAAACACGTCCGAAAAGGATAACCAGAGGTTTTCCAGTGGAAACCTCTCTGATGCCTAAGTCAGATAAGCTTATGGATTATTTAAGTGTGTAAGGAAAAGAATGCACAAGAATGACATACCTCTTTCAGCCTTGAGGCTGAGGTATTTATAGTTTTTCCAGTTGGGACCCCATCCGGGATCTCGAAAACAAAGGCCGCGAATCAAGGGCTGTTATGCAACTAATTTGGGACAAGTGGTCCCACTTGTCCCCTTCGGGGAGACCAGAACACCTGATCTGTCCTGGGCCTGCCCTCTTATGATTATCCAGATCAGGATAATTCACGGGCTGCGGTGATTCCCCTATCGCTACATCCCTGGTCTTTTCCGTGAAGACCAGGGCATTCTTCTCCTGGACAGGGCTGGTCTAGCCTCCTGGTCTTCTCCTTAGCGATCTCGACTCAGGTCTACCCCAATCCAGGTTTGGCTATTCAGGCCACATCACACCCTATTTGTTAATTCTGTTGACACCCTAGCCAATGTGTCAACTAGATGTTGCTCCGAATGACACATGTTGTCATTTGGTAACTCCGTAAGCTGAGTTGGCAGCTCCTGGTGGCTTAGGTTAAAATACTACCTTTTTAGGGTTTTTAGCCTGAGTATAAAACAACTTTTTTTTTCATTCATTCGTTTCCTAACAAAAGTTAGGGTTTTGTCTCCCTCCCGTCTCTTCCCTTTTCTCGAACGCAGCTTCCAATTCTTCATTTATCTGTTTTTGATCTTTTTTCTTTAATTCACATTTCTTCTAACAAGACTATGATTATTCGTAATTTATTCAGACTGGTGAAAAACTCAATAATTCGGGCATCCAAAAAGATGATGATTATTCACAAAGTTTTCAGATGCGAAGTTTTCACAAATTCAGATTTAAGGACTCCCCGTTTGGTGCTAACTTCTTCGACAGATTCGTAGAAAGATCTAATGGATCTTTGCTTCACGGTGGTGCTAGACGATCGCTTATCCCCGTTTGGTGCGAACTTCTACTCGCTTCTAGGTATTTTTAGGTATTTTTTCTTTTGTATTTTGCCCTAATTATAGAAAACCAATATGATCTTACCTAAATTGTAGAAAATCAATATGCTTTGACCTAAATTTGGATTTATTTCTGATTTGGATCTGGAGTTTTATTTTTATTTTTATATTTATCTTCTCAATTCTCGTGTTGAATTAATCTGCGTTTTAATTGGGAGTGTTATTTGATATATATAATTTGGGGTGTTTTAAAATTTTAAAATGCTTCGTTGTTCGACATGATAGGGCATTAATAAGAAAACCAATATGATCTTACCCAAATTTTAGAAAATCATTATGATTTGACCTAAATTTGAATTTGTTTCTTTTGGATCTAGAGTTTTATTTTTATTTTTATATTTATCTTCTCAATTTCCGTGTTTGAACTAATTTGCGTATTAATTTTGGGTTTCTTGAAATTTTAAAATGCTCTGTTGTTCGACATGATAGGGCATTAATAAGAAAACAAATAACATTATACCACCGAATTTTTTACATGGTCATTTTAAATTTGGATTTTTGTAATGGATATTGTTGAAAACTTCGACCAACGGGAGCGTTAAATTTGTCCACAGTGAGGTTGACGTGAGAAAGCTGGACAAGAGTCAGCGGCAAGAGTTTATCTACATAAGTATTAAGGTGGCTGGGGAAGACAATGAGAAGTTTCTGATGAAGCTCATAGATCGTATTGATAAGTAAGTTTTAATTAATTAATTAATTAATTATGGTAAACCAAAATAATAATTAGGACGCGTTTATTTATTATTATTTTTTAATAATGATCGAGGGATTTTGTGGGAGTTGTTAGATGTCATTTTAATGTAGTCAGATTTTGTGCTTTGAGATGTTAATGGGTTGATTTTGTTGGCTTGCATGCATATAGAAGGATAACCATACATTTATGTATGTAGGCTTTAGAGGTTTTTCAAATTAAAAGCTTATTAATACGTCATTAATTCTATTCAGATTGTTCGTTCTAATTTTTATTCCAGTTTTGATTGACGCCTGGATTTTATTAACTTAGCTTGTAATTTTTTTAATGCGGAAAATAGACATCACTAAATAATAATAATAATAATAATAATAATAATAATAACAATAATAATTATTATTATTATCATATAATAATTTTTGTGGAGAGAAAACTTTCGAATTGATGAAGGGAAGCCATGCAAAGCCTTTAAATTTTACTTAAATTTATCCAAACAAAATATTCCCTTTGCATGAACTAATTATGTAATGCAGTTGGGTTTAATTAATTTGCATGGAAATTGGAACCAAATGATAATATTTTAAAATCTCTCTTTAGTTTCTACCAAAACTGCGAGTAGTTAGTAGAACATAGCAGGCTTGTGGGCACCCGCAATTTGGTAGAATTTATGAATAAGGTCTGAAATTCGATTTATTCATTTATATATATTTTTTTCTGTGTGTATGATAATTTCAAAAAGTTGAACTACCAAATAAAGAGGGCACTAACCTCAAAATAGAGATCAGCGACCTGAATTGATGATTAAACTTGTTTTAGCGACCTCGAATATCCTCCACAATCGTCGCAGCGACCTCGCCGATCCTGCAAAACAACGCCTAGAACGGGCCGAATTTCGAGCCCGTTAAGGCCCTCCGAAACTTAAGTTAATAAGCGAAAAACACACTCCTCTCTCTCAATAATACGGTGAAATCACAATAATAGCATGATAATAATAAGAGACAAAAGCCCCTTAAATAGAGATAGGAGAAATCCTCCACTATCTAGGGTTACCTTTCATAACCAGAATTCCATTCATACCGTGACTCTTTCACCGACTTTCAATTGGGACTCTTCC